>OY283145.1:49785917-50385917 GCA_958299785.1 Medicago lupulina | reverse complement strand
CTAAAAAAATGCATCTTTTTTTTTTTTGACAATATTTTGTAGACTTATATAATACCCTAATTTTCACCCTAACTTGGCTATATATACTAAACCCTAAACCGTGTTTCTCTAAAAAAATACCTTAACCCCTAAGTTTTTCCCTCCATAATGCTTTTTAGGTTTGCAACAAATCTATCCTAAAATTTTGCCTCTCAAAATGCATGAAATATGTTTTTATTAATAGCAAAAAAAAAAACTAAACAAATTCATTCATAAATAGGAATTTTTTTTTTTAAAAAAGGCTATATATATATATATATATATATATATATATTTTTTTTTCTTTTCTTCTTATTAATCTTAGTTTTTTTTCAACTAATTTTCTTATTTTGTGTTCTACATTTTTTTTTTGACAAAATATTTTGTACAATTATTTAATACTAAAAAAAATGCATTGTTCCTATCCTCTTGCCTTTTTTTTTGTACACTTCTTTCATACTAAAAAAATGCATCTTTTTTTTTTTTACAATATTTTGTAGACTTATATAATACCATAATTTCTATTATAACTTGGCCATATATACCAAACCCTAAACTGTGTTTCTCTAAAAAAAACCTTAACCCCTAATTTTTCCCCTCCATAATGCTTTTTAGGTTTGCAACAAATCTATCTTAAAATTTTGCCTCTCAAAATGCATCAAATATGTTTTTATTAATAGCAAAAAAAAAAGCCTAAACAAATTCATTCATAAATAGCAAAAAAAAAAAAAGGCTAAACATATCAATAGACTTCTACATATATTTTTTTTTTCTTTTCTTCTTATTAATTTTAGTTTTTTTAAACTAATTTTCTTATTTTGTGTTCTACATTTTTTTTTGACAAAGTATTTTGTACAATTATTTAATACTAAAAAAATGCATCGTTCATATCCTCTTGCCTTTTTTTTGTACACTTCTTTGATACTAAAAAAATGCATCTTTTTTTTTTTGACAATATTTTGTAGACTTATATGATACCCTAATTTCCATGATAACTTGGCTATATATATCAAACCCTAAACTGTGTTTCTCTAAAAAAAAACCTTAACCCGCGGTAAATTTCACACACATCACAAGAATCATATCTATTGATATTTAGAGGTTTGCAAATGGAACGACGTGACCTTACAACTTTCCTCTCATACCACTGCTTAATTGGTAACTTTTTGATCATACACCTGAATTGTCGGCAGCGATACGGTCAAGAGGGGAAATAGTTTTAACAGTTGCTTCGAGTGGTATAGCTGCATTATTAATACCAGGAGGTAGAACCGCACATTCGAGATTTGGCCTTCCCTTTATTATCGATGAATGCTCCACGTGTAATGTCAAACCTAATACCCCGTTGGCTCAGTTGGTAGTCCAAGCAAGATTAGTAATATGGGACGAGGCTCTGATGATGCACAAATTTTACTTTGAAGCACTTGATCGTTCTTTCAGGGACGTTATGAAGGAGGTGGACAAGAGAAACAAATACATCCCTTTGTACATGTAATTCCTAAAAGCACAAGACCAGAAATCGTTCATGCTATTATCAATTCTTCAAAATTATGGAATTATTGTGAGGTTCTTACCTTGACTAAGAACATGAGGCTTTTGTCTAGTGCGTCAGTAGTAGACATGGAGGAAAAAAGACAATTTTCAGAATGAGTTTCAAGTATAGGCGATGGACGAATAGGGGAAGACAATGAAGTGGACAAGACCATTGCTATTCCGTCAGATTTGCTCATAGAAAGCGCATGAGATCCTCTTGCTGCTATTGTTGAAAGCACGTATCCTAACATCTTGGAGAGCATGAGTGACATAGGTTACTTTCAAAATAGAGCTATATTGACAACAAAAAATTCCATAGTTGAGAAGATCAACGACTATATGTTGGACATGGTTCCAGATGAGGAGAAGGTTTATTTGAGTTATGATTCACCTATTCATCGTAACTTAAACGATGATCATATTGACAATGTTCATACACCTGAATTCCTCAACACCATCACTGCTTCTGGACTTCCTAATCACAAATTAAGGTTAAAGGTTGGTGTGTCAATTATGTTGTTGAGAAATATAGATACACGATATGGATTATGCAATGGAACCAGATTGGTTATCACTAGGATGGGAAGATACGTCATTGAGGGGAGGGTCATTTCCGGAAGTAATGTTGGTGAACAAGTTTTTGTATCCAGGTTATCTATATCGCCTTCAGATGTCAGGATTCCCTTTAAGTTTCAACGAAGACAATTCCCTTTGTCTGTATCATTTGCAGTGACAATTAACAAAAGTCAAGGACAATCACTTAAACATGTTGGTGTGTATCTACCAACACCTGTAATTTTTCACAGACAATTGTATGTTGCTGTTTCAAGAGTTACATCCAGAGAAGGACTAAGGATATTGATCACGGATGAAGATGGTGAAGATACCAATGTGACTTCTAACGTCGTATATGATGAAGTATTTCGCAATCTGCGATGAAACAACATGCCAATTTACTAAAACATATTCTCTTACCGAATTATTGATAGGATTACCGAATTTTCTTTTATAATATTTTTCAGATTTTATACATTTTATAGTGCGTTTTATTTTGTCTACTCTAGATTATCATCTGTTATTTTTTCACCGTTATCAATTATATATTGCATTTTATTATTTGTATGTCATTTCTTTAGCAATAAACCCGTGCGGGCACAGGTCCAGTTTCTAGTAAGAACATTAAATTAAGAGTTTTTATGATTTATGTGAATGAAACATAAAATAAAATTTGTTTGACGGGTTGACACGCTAACTGTCGGCCACCCAAGTGGTGGGCGAGTGATAGTTTGCACACAATCGATTAAGTTGTTTCACCAAGCAAGTCCCGTTTTCAATGGATTAAAGCGGAGCAAAACTAAATAGGTTTTAATTTGACAGGCTGTTTTAATTTGTCATCCGTGATAAAAATATGTTTTGCCATCAAAGGGGTTGTATCTATCTCAAATAGAATTACCTCCAACTGAAAGTATCTATAAAAGAAAAAAAAATCTTGTTAAAATGTGCTCTTAAGACCCTTATCAAAAAAATTGCATATTTATAAAAACAATTTTGAACTTTTAAAGAAATTGAATTTACCTGCCTTAAAAAAAAATTTGTGTATGCAATTTTCAATTTTTTTTTGCATATAATCTTTTCGCTTGAGCTAATTATATTTGAGGCATGTTAAACATTAAATATGAGTATTTTTATCAAATAAAATTCAAACTTGAATCCCCACAATCAGGATCTGTTCCATATATTGGAAACTTGAGTTATCCAATCCCTCTCATGGATATTTGACATGTGACAGCTAAGATTTTCAATGACCTAAATTAAAAGGTTTATAATCAATATTTGTCAAATGGATAAAATGGATTGAAAAGAGAAGCAACCCATTTGATAGTAGATGACTATATTTCTATGAGCTTCTTCAATTAGATACTTGGCTACATGAATGAGTAATGATGCATCGGGGAATACATTGAGAGAAATAGATTATAAGTTAGATGGTTTCTCATGATTATGAATCGGCTGTTATAGTTTGTTGTTGTTTTATTTTAGTTTGCATGGTTTTAAATGGTTTGCTATCATTTGATTCAAGTTGATACGGTTTTATATGGTTTCAGCAGCAAAGAGATTGGGTGTGTTTATACAGAGAGTTTGGAGGGCTTACTTTTTATTTTCAAATTACAGATAATGTAAAATATTTTTAAAAAAATTGAGTGTAGTTGAAGTAATGTATGAACATTTATCATTTTATTATTTTAATTCTGTAAAAAAATATAAATTTAGTAAGTATTCCCCTCCTAAAACCTCCATGCAAACACAAGAAAAATGTTTATAATTTGTGTTTGTGTAATTAAAAATTACACAAGAGAATGAGTATTTTGATTTATTTTAAAAATTAAATTTAGTTTGTTTCCTTTATTTTAAATACAATTAATGTTTTTTATACAATAAATATTTATCAATTTAATCCCTTAACAACAAACGAAAACAATATTAACAGTTTAGCTGACAAATCCTCTATCATATCAGTTTTTAAATATATTTGTATCTCGTATGTTGAGACATAACTACAAGATAAAAAATATAAAAATGTCTCCATTTTGATTAACACCAAAAATTTGTCAACAGAAAAAGCAACACAAGTTTTTTTATTTCATTCAATATCTTCATCTTACATCAATCAAATATACATTAATAATTTAAACATCAAAAGAATAATCAACAATTTTTATATTTGTGCAAGTTAACAATTCTTGTTTCAATTCATCTGATTTTCTACAGTTAACAAGTCTTTCACTATATAAATCAATGTTAAAGAATTAATAAATAATCTTTGTTAAAAAAAAAAAATCATATTTAATACATGAAGAATTAGTGATATATTTATCATTTGAAAGACGTATTGGTGGTTCGTGCATGTGTTGGTAGCAGGGCCAACCTTAGACATAGACTGAGGGCTCGACGACCTAGGACCTATGCCGATAGAGGGCCCCATTTTTTTTAAGAAGGAGGTGTATATAAATATATTTGGTTTACGGGGGGTGTATATAGCAAAGTTCACCAAAAAGATCCCAAATATTGACTTGATGAAAGATTGGGCTGAAGTCTAGTAATATTTTTTGGCCCTTTTGGCGCGATTTGCTATATATACCCCATATAACACATATTTATATATACACCATCCATATACAATTTTTGGTTCTTCTTAATAATGTGTCAAAAAATTTATTATCGAGGAAATTAGTGATATTTTTTTGGGCACTTTGTTCCTAATAATGTGTCTCGCTAATATTAAAAATATTGTTAATATTTATTATCCAAGAAATTGGGATAATTTTTTATAACAAAACAAATTCTATTTTAGTTGAAAATGGTCTTACTAGAGAAATTAATCTTAATCTTGTCTTTCAAAGATTTAAAAATAAATAAATTTTATCAATATAGTAATTTCAACTTTCTTGAATTGATTGAAAGGATTGCATAGTTGAATTTGATATTGCAAGATCATACAAACGCATTCATGATCATGAAACCGATGTGAGATGCATTTAAGATCATGTGATCCCACTCAACTTTTTTTGTTTTGTCGTTCTTTTTATCAGTAGCTGCAATTGACATATGATGTTTTGGGAAGTTAAAATTTCAGTCTACTTCGCAGGTGCTATTGTTCTCTACTTCTACGATATTTTATTTTGTTTGGTGTCTATGGAATATTTGATTTATTTTTAGATGTTGCCTAAAAAACATTTATTTGGTTGTAAAAAGGGAAATAAAAAATAAAATGAAGAGTTAATAAAAACACAACACAGATCTATAAACTTTTATGTTGTATTATATAAGGGGCTCTTTTATTATATTATGCTTAATGCTCGTAAAACTGATAGTGATATTTTTGTTTGAAATTGATGAATCTAAGAGTCACATTTAATAAAGGAAGAGCGAGAGAGACATATATTCTTTTCAAGACTTAATGGGGATTTGTGCATGTATCGAGATTTGTTGTTTGTGATTGAAATGTATAACACTAAGAGTCATGTTCATTTCATGAGAATGAGAGAAAATGAATTGCATGTGATTGATCTCATATTAATATTCATAATTGATTTTTTAATTTAAAGCTAATGATATATTAATTGTAGAATTTTTTTAATTACACCATGTATAATCCTGGTTACACCCTAACTTGTCAAAATTACTCTTCCATAAAATTAAATTTTCAAAAGACCTCTTCCGTCTTTCTTGGTTACACCCCAAAACCCTGTTTAGTTTAAGTAGGTCATGTAAACTAAGTTTAAGTGTACATACTTAAACTAAGTTTAAGTAGGTTATGTAAACTTAATTTAAATAGGTCATGTAAACTTATGTAAACTTAGTTTAAGTAGGTCATGTAAACTCAATTTAAGTAGGTTATGTAAACTGAGTTTAAGTGTACATCCAAAAGTTCAACCTTGTTCAATGATTTTACGTAATCTCGGTTTAAGTATGTAGTTGTAAACTTAGTTTAAGTAGGTCATGTAAATTGAGTTTAAGTGTACATACTTAAACTCAGTTTAAGTAGGTCATGTAAACTCAGTTTAAGTAAGTTATGTAAACTAAGTTTACATGAACCTACTTAAACTGAATTTAAGTTAACTTCAACAATGTAAAATTGAAACCGTTGTACAATGCAGTTGAACAAGAAAAAGATAATTGAAACTAGCATCATTGAAAAAGAAGAAGAAATTCACAAACTTATATGCAATTGAGTATGGATGAAAGATATTTTGATCCACTCTTTAATTTTCCATAGAGATTGATTGAACATCAGGATTACTTGATCATTTATGGGTGACAATGTATGAAATCAAGATTTTAAGAAAATTTCTATAAAAGGGCAATTTCGATATTATCAAAAACTTTTAACAAAATTTTGGTCTAAGCAGAAATGTATGGGATGTAAATAAAAAAACTCTTAATTGTATTTCTACCTTTTGTTTAATTAATAAAATATGCATTTATCGGTAGGTTTTTAAAATGTTTCACTTTATTAGTTGATTCTAAAATATATTTTGTAAACTATATATCCTTAGTTGGTTTATTATAATAATTTTTTTTTTTTGAGAAATGGTTTATTATAATTATTAACTAGCGTGTTTATCGGAAATCCACGAATAACATATGTATGAACTATCCTTAAAAAAACATATGTATGAAGTATATATGACAAAAACAAAATGATATTCATTCATTTAAATCGAGAGATTACATTATTCAACACCGCTAAAAACGTAAAGGAGGAATCTGCAAACAAACTCACAACATCCAAGTTAATAGCATATAACGACATAATGCCTACAAAAATATATGATAAAATTAAAGTTGCTGGAATATCCATGGCCTCCAGATCTGCAACGTTGACGCCCAAATCTTTGATTGAATTATCGATCTTTCAATATGAATCGAATGAACACCGCAAGAAGACGGAAAATCAAACAACGCCGCACAAGACAACGAACAACAAACCACCACATTTAGGTGATGAAATCACAAAGAAAAAAAACCTAAATCTATGTGAAAAATCACTTATTTAGATTGAAATGAAGTGGTTTATTATATATAGTTGTTGGTTTATCCTTAAAAAGCATGGAATGTATTTAACTTTACATGTGTTTAAACTAAATGTGAAAACCAAAAGCGCTGTTTACTTTCAACTACGAATTTCATTTACATTTTTCCAAAATATCATTCAACTTAAATTCTACATATTATTTTAATTAATCCGGCTCAAACCAAAAGCGTTGTTGTTTATTGTGACAATATTGGAAAGTTAGAGAACGAGATTACAAAGCCAAATATCAAGATACCTCCACGATGTTCCAATTAAGAGAAATGGCATAACCTAAAATCTTGAGATATATATCTTGAACATTATGGTGGAAGCCATTGTGTGTGTGTGTTTTTTTTTAAGAAGCCAAATACAATATATATGAAACAAATTGTCCCATTTAAGCACAAGATGCGCCTAAGAGAAACAATATAAAAAGTCAAAACACCAAACAAAAAAGACAACTACTCTCCGACTTTCTACGCAGCTCGTACCTAGTCAAGTGTAATATGCTAAATGCAGGTCTATTACTCTTTGACTTTTGTGCTTTGTTGAATTCTGATTCCGATTTTTATTAGTTTGAAGCTTTATGATGTTGTTTGTGTTTTTTACTGTCTTTAACTCTTGCATATTTCTTGGATAATGTCCTTTGAATTTCGTTGTTCTAGTACAATTTTACTCAATTGGAATTTTTAGTAGGATTTTGTTGTAGAGAATATTTATATTTGATACATTGACTCATTAGAAGACTTTGTAGTTGATTTTTGTGTTGTAATGTGAATTACTAGAGTTGTTGACTTGTTTGTGTTGTAGGGTAAAACAGTGGCGTGGCAAAGTAAAGTTTTTTTCTTTCTTTTTTTAATCAATTAGACACGGTTTAGCCGGTGGCTAAATGCAAATTTAACCGTGGCTAGTAGAATATAATATTGACTTATACTCTAGCTTTGCCAAATAAAATTTGAAAAACGAATCATCTGATTTTAACATAATACCCTAACATATTTAATACGTTTAACTGTGACTATTAGAATTTTTTTACAAGTTGTTGTACACTTATTTAATACGTTTATAAACATATTACCTTAGTTTCCATGCAAACTCGGGTTACCCTAAATAATTTGTTAGGAATGATGAACTACATTAATTTTTTATGTTTAACTATAAAAGTAATAAATAAAATTGACCCGTGCAACAATATAATATTGTATTCTTTTTATCTTTTTTCTTTATAATTTTTTTTATTATCATTTGATTGTAATATTGTATCTCTAATAATCTAATTTGTGTTTATTGATCGACCCATGATTTTACGGGTTAAAAATTATTTATTGGTCTCTATTATAGTCAAGAAGACCCGTTCGTCGCGCAAGTCAAAAGTCTAGTGATATATAAAAGGAGCTCTATATAATGTCTTAATCGAATTAGTGGACCTTCATTTGAAACAACATGGTAGCTACTTTTGTGGTACCAAATTAACATGATGAGTTTTTGATTTTCTCAAGGACAATAACATATATACTACTGTTATTGAAAATAACTTGAATTAATGGATTTTCAGTTTTCACATGCTTGATAAACATTAAAGTCATAGATTGGGACACAAGTTTATAATTGAATCTTCAAAGCTTCACTTTTCTGCAAAGGTACATGACCTCTAACAAGGGAATGTCCTTTCCAATTGTATATTTCTTATGGAGAGGTAATACAATAATAATCAAGTCTTATCCCACTAATTTGGGTCGACTTTATAGAGAGGTAATGCTAAGAGAATGAAGATAAGGTCAAAGTAATTGACATGTTGATAAATAATACAACCATTGGATGAGATCATGATAATGTCCTATTTTCAATAACATATAATTGTATTATTTTTGTTGTATATTCTTATCTAATTGAATGCTTTGTGGCTGCAATTACGATTGCCAATTACATTTTAGAACCATGTCAGAGACATATAGTTAAGGATTTAAATGAAATGGAGGTTGAGGAGAGGATCTTGGCCTTAAGTTTCATGTATGCTAGATTAAAGAAATTAGTGTCGGAGTCTAATTTTTGTAGTTAAATGACCATATTAGAAAAAGAGGATTTTCTTAGTAAAAAAGGCATAAATAAAAAGATGCAGTTAATTTTGATTATGAGAGATGCAAAAACTAAGAACAAGTTAAGTTTATGAAGACTTTTATTTCAAATTCAACCTTTTGCATTGGTCTATAAACTTTGAAAGTACATTCTTATTATTTACTTTTTTTGGATAAGTTGAAAACTCTGCATAAAGCATGCTTTGTTTTCCAATAATAAGATAGTATTTTATGCAATATCACATTTTTAAATAATAGGATTTTATGATGGATTTGATGATGAAGTTGATGAATTTTTCTGGGTTTGATAATGAATTCGATGAATTTTCTGGATTTTATGATGAAGGTGATGAAATGGAAGATGAATGTTAACTGTTTTTCACAAAAGTTAATAGAATAAATTTAAATGATGGACAGAGGTAAATTAAATGACCCAAATGGGGCGAAAATTAATAAGAGGACCAAATTAAGATCTGATAATTATTCAAGAGACCAATTATGTAATTAAGTCATAAATAAACTAATGAGCATAACTCAAACATTCATCACTTCCTCTCTTCACAAAACAAATTTATTATGCAATAAATAAGTAATCCTAAAACATGAAGGAAAAGAAAGAAGAAAAAAAAAAACTCAGTTTCTTTTTCTTACAAAATTGATCAAAAGTATATAAAAAAGGAAGATGAATCTGAAGAAGAGGCTGAAGAACCAAAACGAAAATTCCTACTTCTAAAACCTTCTAAACTCACACCACATCGTGAAAGGAAGCGTTCAATCGCCCTTGTCAGCACAGCGGTGTACTCTCCAAATATCTCCATCATAATCACTACCATTATCATGATTCTAGCTTAGAACTTCTTCTTTTTCTTTGTTTTGAAGGCTTAGCACTTCTGATATATATAGAGGAGCCTATATAAATAATAAAACTCTTTTTGTATTTGATCACTTTGGTGGTAGTTACAAGTTATTGACAATGTACGGCATGTGGCAATTCTTTTTTGAATTGGGTGGTCCCACAAAGCATAATAATATAAGAGGTTGGCAAAAAGGAATAGAACTGTGGCACTTTTGGTGTGTACTGTGAGTTTTTTTAGACACATAATAACTGCATGATTTTTACTTGGTAATTACCTTAATCATTATATAATATAAGATATAAGATGAAAATAATTTGTAATTTGATTATATTGAAGCTTCGAAAGGCATGGATTCACATCCACACAATGTATATTAAATTCTGATTTGCTACCGTCATTTAATTGCATGTATTTACGCAGTCAACACATTAGTGACCGTTGGATGATGATGAAAATTTTAATGTAGATTTTGATGTTTTAAATATTAAAAAGATCAAATTTGATATCTAGACTATCCAATTTTGGTCTAATGGTCATGTCGACACACTGAATGCGTTAATGCGTGCAATTGATGACTATAGAGAATTCAAATTTGGGTGAAAATTCAGTAAATCATCATGAAAATGTAGAATTTTATTGAAACTAATCACGTTTTTGTATGACATTAATTGTGTGGTCTAATCATATAGCTTTTGAGGAGTTGAGCTGGCTTGATTTAATTGGGAAAAAAATATATTGGAGTAGCAGTTTGTAAGTTTTGAACATGAGGTTTGGTGTTTTGGACTGTCAGGTGGGTTTGGGGGATTTGGCTAATTTGAGTAATTTCTTTTTGAAATATGATTTTATCAGCTCATGTTTCTGTCCTATACATGGGTTTGGCAGAAGTGAAATGGTGAGAGAACCAATTCAAGATAATTGACTTGTTTAAATTCATTGATCTAAAAGATAGTTTATGGCTTTATGCATATAAGGTATGCAACGAATGAATCCAGATTTCCATGTGGTCACTAGCAGCACACAGTTAAAAAAGACTCAGTTGTTTGATGAAGATCAGATGATTTGTATTTTTTTTTATGAGAGGAAGATTTGTAATCTAACATTTATCAAATTAATTCTGAAAGATAATTTGGAAATGAGTCATTTATTTGAATTTGGAAATCTCTAGATATAGATCTCCAGATAGGTCCACTATAACATAGGACAATGGTATTGGTAAAAGACGAATGTTAGCAACACACCTTTTAACACACACTTTTCAACACACTCTCTTTGATCGGTTAAAATTCACATGGGTCCCACCAAATCATGTGGGTCCCATATGAATATTAACCAATCAAAGAGAGTATGTTGAAAAGTGTGTGTTAGAAGCTGTGTTGCTAGCGTTTCTCATTCAATAAACATGTTCTATGCTAAAAGACAATAGTTCAGACAAAAGCTTGTAAATTTGTCAATGCCGTATCAAGAGAATCAGCTCTAACCGCAAAAAATCTGGATTCTAGGAGAAAATCTAGAATCAGCTCTAATTTGATGTGCACATAATCATCATAGATCAGTCAAGACACATCATAGGAAAACTTTTAATATGTACAAAAGTTATTTAGGAGAAAATGTTAGGCTGATAATTGTTAGAGATAGAAAACCATTCCTAAGCTTTCACCTAATAGCTTACGACTTTAGGTTTAGTTGAGAACTTAATAATAACCTTTAAGCATCTCAGAACTCAACAAGAGTGTAGGGACAGTGTTGTACAGATGTTCATGTTGAAAACATGTCCAACACCACAACAAGAAGAAATGCTTGAATTTTCATCATAATCTTAAAATAATTATCAAATCTCTTTAAATGAGACGCTTTTGCTTGAAATTGCTTTCTCAAGTCACCAAACTTTGTGAAGCTCACATTCCATTTAGTGATTATTCCTCCAGCCAAATAAAAATGAGCAAAACATAGACACAAAGACCAAATTCTGCTAAGCATCATCGAAAGAAGAAAAAAAATTACTTACCACTAGGAATAAAGCATGACTTCTTTCTCAGGATGATCATCGTCATCATCAGCAGCAGCAGCAGCAGGAGGTGGATCCAGACTGGTAATTTCAGATGTTACATTTGCATAATTACCTTTGTTAGCTTCATGTGTAGTACTATCAGGATTAACCACATCATTGTCAACTTCAATCTATCGCATTTTCCTTCCTTGTCTAACACATGAATGTTCCTTTTTCATTTCTTGAGGATAACCTTTTTAGTAATGCAAGAGTTGCAATTAGGACAATACAAATCATGTGTCTCTTGTTTTGCAATTATCAAACTCTTTCTCTTGCTGGTCAATTTCTTTTATCGAGTTATTAAGTTCCTTTTTAGTTTCTTCGTGAGAATTCACAGCAGGTGTTGCTTGTTTGCCGGATGAATTATGTAAATCAGATGATTCTGAACTGGAAGGAGCTTTGTCATCATGATAGGTAGCGTAACCATTTTGAACTCTATGAAGTCCATGAATTTTATTGCGTAAACTATTTTGAGTAGCTGTGTTTTCCACTTGTTCATCAAGTTTACTCTCCTCATGATTGATAACATCACCTTTTTGAACTCTATTAATTCCATGAACTTCACCGCGTAAACTATTTCGAAGAGCTGAGTTTTCCACTTGTTCATCATATTTACTCTACTCATGATTGGTAGCACACTGTTTTGAACTATATTAAGTCCATTAACTTCATTGCCTGCAAGCATAAAACAAATTTCAATTCCAAGGCGCGTTTGACATTAAATATGGATATCTCTATAGGTTGGGATTCAAATCTTGATTCGAGACGACACGAGAGTCTAGCCTTATTTGCTAGACTCAACATGTGTTTGTGTGTATCATAATTTTAAGCGTTGATGACAAGCATATGCGATAAAATAGATACTCCCTCAGTTCTATAATGAGCGACCCATTTGATTGTTTCATATATAACAATACACAATTTTGATCTTTAATATTTTTAATTATTTATTAGCAAAAATTATTAAAAATTTGATATTTTAAAAATATTTATCGAGACAAATTTGACAATTTCTTATATGCTACCACTTGTCTTTATATTTTAGTCAAAAAATATGGTCAAATATGTCTTATAAATAATACACATTGTCAAACCAGATGATTCATTGTGGAAAGAAAAAGTATATAATTAAACATAGTAGAAAAAACGGATAGAAATACACATGTGGTAACATACTGTTTCTAGTCAATTATAAGATAACTAGCTTTTAATTTTCTCCCTAAAAAAAAAACTTATAATTTTCTATCTCCAAGAATAAGATTAGAAGAAACTTAGTAAAATGAAAGCTTGAGAACCAACACCATCACCATTGCAGGTTAATCAAATTTCATCATATTCACTCATAGAACCTAACATCACCATAATGAGAGATACAAGAAGAACATTAGAATCTGAATTCTGATTTTGATGATTTGATCTTGTTAGAGAAAATATTTTAATGGCTTTCGTGCCTTTAGGTCGCAATCAGTATCAACACAATGAGCATATAACTTAGCACAGAAAGCAACAGAGGAGCCTGTTCCAAGCAAAGTTGCACAACGCATAATTTACATGTATCTATCAAGCAAATGTAGCTGGATTTAGGAGAAATGTCTCAGTTTTATGGTGCAAAAATCTAATGAACCATACGTTACATGTCATGATTGATAGCGTAGGAGGAGATTCACAATTCAGCTGCAAGATTGATGTGAAGCCATGGCCCTTTTGGAGTAAAAAAGGATACAAAATATTTGAGGTCGAAGGGAATCAAGTGGAAGTTTATTGAGATCTTCGGAATGCAAAATTTACCGGTAGTTCTAAATCGAGTAGCTATTACTACGTAGTGTTAGTTTCTTCCAGCTTCCTCTGCAGTTTTGAAGTAGCTTCTTCAGTCTCAAAGGCACTAGACGGGACTCGATGCAGTGGCAAATCCAGAATTTTGATTATATGTGTTTGTTGGCTTTGGTTTCCATTCCTTAGTAGAACCAGCTGTTGAAAATAGAAACTAAATAAATATAAATCTTGTCTAGAATTGTAATTGTTTAATTGCTGAAAGTTACCTTTCTGACGGCCAATTAATTGTTGAGAAGTTTGAACAATATGCAAAATATAATATTTTTTACAGCATCAAGCCAAAATAATTCATCATAATTTCTCATCAACGTGTTTTTTAACTGCTCATCTAAGTTTGGAGATACTCCTAGCTAGTCCAACATTTGCCCAAATAATAGCATAGAAATCTAGTGTTGAAGTCACATTAAAACAGAGAATTAGGGTTGATAAACTAGATGGTTATATTGTCATTGATCGAATTAGGGTTAATAAACATAACATAAGAAAAACGCTAATAAACATAACATAACAGAGAATTAGGGCTTGATCCTAAACACCACAAATATCATCACCATCATCATCATCATCAATCTCTTCAAGCTCCTCCATTATCCCTTCCTCCATCCACTCCATCTGCCTCCTATCCCTTTCCTCCTCTTCTTCTTGTTCCAACTTTCTCTTCATCCTTCTATTCCTGATCCTTTCTTCCCTCCTTCTTTGATTCATCCTCTCTTCTTCTCTTCTAACTCTCTCCAACCTTCTCTCTTTCAAGAGCATTCGTCTCTCTTTTCCCTCACCCCAATAAGACTGATACATTCGATGAGCTCTCTCTTTTGGTACCGAATATGTTGGCTCACCGAATGTATCAGTCTTACTGGATGAGGGAAAAGAGAGACGAATGCTCTTGAAAGAGAGAAGGTTAGAGAGAGTTATAAGAGAAGAAGAGAGGATGAATCAGAGAAGGAGGAGGGAAGAAAGGATCAGGAACAAAAGGATGAAAAGAAAGATGGAACAAGAAGAAGAGGAGGAAAGGGCTAGGAGGCAGATGGAGCGGATGGAGGAAGGGATAGTGGAGGAGCTTGAAGGAGATTGATGATTATGATAATGATGATATTTGTGGTGTCTATTAGGATCAAATCCTAATTCTCTGTTATGTTATGTTTATTAACATTTTTCTTATGTTATGTTTATTAACCCTAAGTCGATCAATGACAATATAACCATCTAGTTTATTAACCCACTCAATTCCTTGCGTTCTATTGTTGAAGATGATGTTGAAACTTGCTCTTATCATGTTCATCATCACCTAAGAAGAATATATTTTTAAGATCATTCTTATTATATCAAAAAAGGGACAATGATCTTCAAATATTATTTATTTTAAAGAGACATCAATAATTGAAGGGACTATGCTCTTAAGACCATTCTTAATTTTCAAAGGACAATAAACCGAAAATGGACTATGGTCTTAAGAACACTTAATTCCAAAAGGACAAAAGGAGTAGAAAAAAGGAGAAGGACTCAGTAACACAAGTCGAAGGAGGAAGAAGAGAGGAAAATCACATGAAGCATCAACTGTGAATTTCGGTGTATCGAATGCACTGTGTGAGCTCTCTATTTATAGAGAAAGTTCACAACTAATAAGTGAGAGACTTTGGGAACAAGTAATTCCCTTATTAGATCTAGTATAAAAATATCTCATATTAAGTATCAAAATATATCATATTGAGTACAAAAATATATTATTCAGTACAAAAATATATTATTGAGTATCAAAATATATTTCAGATCATGCACTAAAATATATTAGTTTGCGTCCCAAAATATTTCAGATTGTGTTCAAAATATTCTAGATTCCGTTCCAAAATATTTTAGCAAAACTTGGGGACTAAGAAAACACTTTCTAATAATGATTAAATTAATTATTTAATTTATCATTTCCAAATAATAAAATATATATCAATATATATTTTTTCTCTAGTGCTTACTTCGTTCACATAATTATGTACCCCATTAGAGGTGCACCCCAACTATATAAACACTACTAATGTGTGATACATCTGATGACAAGTCATCTTACGTTATTCTTAGCATGTTTTTCAGCTTATTTTAGTAGGAAATAGCAGCAAAAAGGATGAGTATTAGAACGATTGCCTATGATTTCGGGACTTTTGTAATGTTTTGTATATTTGAGTATGTAATTCTAGTTTTCCTGAAGCATAGCAATTTTAGGGGGTTTTTGAAGTAATTCACGAAGATATCATGCAAATCGGCAAATCAAGAACATCCGAAGAATTGTTAAGATTCAAGAAACAAGACTGAAGATCCAAGAGGCCTCAGAAGATTTACAAATCGGAGGAATTATGTTCCCAAAAGTACCGACGCAAGTTATTTGAAGACGAAGACCTAAAAACGACGAAAAATTGGAGATTTGTGCCCGGAAGGAAGACAAATTCGCCACCTGTCTTTATATTTTAGTCAAAAAATATGGTCAAAGTATGTCTTATAAATAATACACATTGTCAAACTAGATGATTTGTTGTGGGACGAAAAAGTATATAATTAAACATAGTAGAAAAAACGGATAGAAATACACATCTGGTAACATACTGTTTCTAGTCAATTATAAGATAACTAGCTTTCAATTTTCTCCCTAAAAAAAAACTTATAATTTTCTATCTCCAAGAATAAGATTAGAAGAAACTTAGTAAAATGAAAGCTTGAGAACCAACACCATCACCATTGCAGGTTAATCAAATTTCATCATATTCACTCATATTCACTCACAATGAGCATATAACTTAGCAAAGAAAACAACAGAGGAGCCTGT
Source organism: Medicago lupulina (assembly GCA_958299785.1). Classification (NCBI taxonomy): domain Eukaryota; kingdom Viridiplantae; phylum Streptophyta; class Magnoliopsida; order Fabales; family Fabaceae; genus Medicago; species Medicago lupulina. The sequence goes on along the minus strand of OY283145.1, from coordinate 50,369,170 downwards.
TCCAAGCAAAGTTGCACAAAGCACGGTCACATGTATCTATCAAGCTAATGTAGCTGGATTTTGGAGAAATGTCTCAGTTTTATGATGCGAAAATCTAATGAACCATGCGTTACATGTCACGGTTGATAGTGTAGGAGGAGATTCACAATTCAGCTGCAAGATTGATGTGAAGCCATGGCCCTTTTGGAGTAAAAAAGGATACAAAACATTTGAGGTCGAAGGGAACCATGTGGAAGTTTATTGGGATCTTTGGAACGCAAAATTCACCGGTAGTCCTGAACCGAGTAGCTATTACTACGTAGCGTTAGTTTCTTCCAGCTTCCTCTGCAGTTTTGAAGTTGCTTCTTCAGTGTCAAGGGCACCAGACGTAGACTGTAACAGCGTAGTTACTTCAACTGACTTGGGACGAGACTCTGATGCAGTGGCAAGTCCATAATTTTGATTACATGTGTTTGTTGGCTTTGGTTTCCATTCCTTAGTAGAACCAGCTGTTGAAAACAGAAACTAAATAAATATAAATTTTGTCCAGAATTGTAGTTGTTTAATTGCTGAAAGTTACCTTTCTGAGGGCCAATTAATTGTTGAGAAGTTTGGTCCATGTAACCGTCGTTTGAAGTTTGGTCCTATAGAATAACTGATGGTGTGTAATCACTTTGTGCAGAGAAATATTCCAGATGAATTTATAACAAGATTTGGAAATGAACTCAAGAATGTTGCTACAGTTACTGTTCTAGATGGTCGTGTTTGGGAAATGGAACTCAAGAAATGTGATGGGAACATTTTCTTTTGCAACAAGTTCGTAGAATACTATTGATCTATAAGATATGGTTGCTACCTTTGTTTCAAATATGAAGGGAATTCAAAGTTTAGTGTTATTATATTTGATGCAAACTGTTGAAATTCGATATTTATTCAAAACTCCAACTACTAATGGAGAACCAAACACTGTATCCTAGTGATGGGAAAAAGTTGAAGATTGAAATAAGTGAGAGTCATGGGAAAAAGATCAAAAGCATGTCTAAAAATGCTTCTAAAAGAGCATAGGATTCTACAAATGAATTCAATCCAAATAACCCTTACTTTCGTTCCAAAATATATCGTTAAGGGAAAGTACGCCGTAAGGATTTTACTTTAAAGTAAATGTCAAGCTATTTATGTTGCCACTTAAATTAATCTCTCATACATTGTGCAATATGTTCCTTATGATTTTGCTCCAAAGTATCTGAAGCCAAATGTTCCTATAAAACTTCAAAATTCTCATGGAGAGCAGTGGGAAGTTTTTTGCTTATCGCATGATGCTAGATCATCAACAATGCAAATAACGAGCACTAGTACAGAAAGTGAGGTGAAAATGACTTTATAAGTCGGTTGGAGATCCCACTTATAGGTGGCCGACTTAGTAACTATTTTGATTTTAAGTCTAACTTCATCCAACTTAAAATAGTTTTATTGAGTCGGGTCACCCCACTTAAAAAGGGCTAAAAAAAGTATTAAAAAAAACCATTTCCGTTCAACCCATTTAAATTCAATATTTTTTTTAGTTTCTTCCATATCATACATGATTATAAAACAGAATTTCATAAATTAATCTAAAATTACATTCACAACCACTAATATAAAATATCATTGAACCAAATTTCATATCAAACACTAAACAAATTCAAAGTTACAAAATCATTCATTAATACCATAAAACTAGACACAAACTAAACATTAACTGTCATTGTTTTACACAATGCATGTAGAGAGTCATTTCTAAGCAACATTTAGCTCTAACTGAAAATCACAACACATATAGACACTGCATCACGTCTGACAGTACTGGCATGTCCGATATATTGGTGATTCGCTCCTCCATGGGGATTCTCAAGTGGATTTATAGCAATACCAGCGAACCTTAGGCCAGTAGTTCCTCTTAACCCTAAACTTGTGGCAAGCACTACTCATTTTGTCATGATGATTTTGTAAAGACGAGCCTAGCATTAATAAATCCAGGAAGATCAACCAATAAAAATGGCAATGCAAAACATGCTATCGTGCATAGAGTATGGTCTCCACATAATAAATAAAAAACAGTTTAACAAGCATTCCAAGGCTACAGGACACAATGCATATCTGAAAAAGCCAAGTAAATAAGAATACCTGTTTGACTTGGTGTCGAGGCATGTCGTGTCAATGCTTATAATCTACGTTGATAGCATTCTGCAGAAAAGCATTATAACAAAATTAAGTAGGACACTGCAGCTATACTTCTAAAGTGAAACTCAAGTAGAAAGTAAAAGATGAAAATTAGAAAAACAAAGGACTGCCATAATAACAAGGCCAAGACAAATAACAGGGCTGCAAATTCACGAGTCAAGCATTAATTCTCTTTTAGATACAAAAATAGAGAGAAATGGTTGGATTCCATTACCTGAAGATAGTTCAACTTGATTAGAAGAAGTAACAAATACCAAATGTTTGTTGAGTAAGATAGTTTCAACTTGATTAGAAGTGACATTTGCACGATAAAATAGAGAGAAATTGATTGTCACGTGAGTTTTCTAATTTCTTTATTTAGCAAGATATATCACCCATAGGATTTGTTTAATTAAACGGTTGAGATTTGGTGCAAATCTTTAAACTTATATCTGGTTTCAACGGATCTTGCCTCATATATTTGTATATATACACTATTGATTGATAGTATAGTATAGATTTTTTTGAGGGGATAGTATAGTATAGATAATAATAATAACAATAACAACAATAAAATAGTAAAAAAGGAAAATAAAAAAATAGAAAATCAAATGGAATATTCATTTATATTTTTTACACAAGGATATCTGTTTTTTTAAAATGTGCATGTTAAAATGTTTTCAATATCTGATAAATTGATTTGATATTTTTTTCTATTATTATACTTTTTTTTTAAAACGGGTATGTATAAATATTTTCAATATCTGATAAATTGATTTAATATTTTTTTAATTGATTTGATATTTTTTTATTATTATAACCTAAAAATTTACTATAAATAAATAAGAATAAGACGTTAAAGAATTGGTATGAAGAGTAAAAGCGACGAGACACAGAATTCTTCCGAAATTGGTACACACTTTTCTCAAATTTTGTTTATAATAGGTGTTACTATTCTTTCTATTGTCTTTACTTTCTTCCGAAATTGGTACACACTTTTCTCAAAGTTCTGTTTATAATAGGTGTTACTATTCTTTCTATTTTCTTTGCTTTTGGTGTTATATTTTCTAATTGATGTTATATTCTTTTATTGATTGCTATTTTTTAAAGAATCTATTCGTTGTTATTAATAACTTTCTTTTGTTTTGATACTAATTTCTCATTTTTTATTATAGAAAATTATTATGGCTGATATGAGTGTGGAGACCATGATCTGTCTATCTGCATTTGGTTTTTTCTTAGTTGTTGCGGGAAGAAACATGCCATCAACTCCTTTATCTCCTGATGATCTAACACTTCATCACATATTCCCTCCTCCACCTCCATATCCTTTTGTCAACTGCGGAGATGTGGTCCTTCAAACTTCATATTTGTCTAAGCCTCCAACTCATGTTATCAACTGTGAAGATGTAGTCCCTCAAACTCCACCTTTGTCGAAGCCTCCATCTCCTGTTAGTGGAGATGTGGTTCCTAAAACTCCATCTTTGCCGAAGCCTCCATCTCCTGATGTCAACCATGATTCCATAATTCCTCATAATACACTAGGATATATCTTATTTGCAATGCTTCTTGTATTTGTTGCATTCGTTACTGTTTTGGTGATTCGCGCGTGTGACAGGCGTATCAATGGAGATCTCTAAAGTATAAGTTTAGTCTAGTATGTTTTTTTTTCCTTTCAATTTAGTACTATGAATTTTAAAGTTTTAATTAAGTCTTTATTTTAATTATATCATTAAGTTTTCCTCAATTTCTTATCAAATTGATATGTATGTGTGTCTATATCTACGGAAGCAAATTTTTGTACCGATACGAGAATGTGATTAAGTCTTTATTTTGATCCGCTCCCGTTGAGAATTTTATGTATTTAAATAAATAGGTTTTCTAAAGAGGCAAAGACCAACCTACCTTTTTCAATAACCAACTAGGGGAGTTTTAAGTAAGTGAAGTCATAGAACTTTGTAGGACAACCTGCCTTATTTCTACGGTTACTTTCTACACTATAGTGGTACTAATAAATAAACAACAACAATAATAATAATTCTTCCTTAAAAAAAACAAGTACAATGATAATAATAACAACCACAACTAGCGAATTTCTACGGTTACTTTCTACACTATAGTGGTACTAATAAATAAACAACAACAACAATAATAATTCTTCCTTAAAAAAAACAAGTACAATGATAATAATAACAACCACAACTAGCGAAAAGAAGGTCACTCACGTGTCCGTCTTTCCACTCTTTTTATTATACGGTGTTTTATTATGAAATTATAATTTCGATTAAAATTAAAAATATAAATGTTTGTTGCGTAAGAAACGGCCTAAGTTTCAACACAACATTCTTCACTGCAACAACAACAAATCCCATCAATAAATCAATAACTATTTTAACATCCTTTCACTGCAAAAATACTCTTCTTAATGAATTGAACATATAATTGAAGTTAATTAAGCAAAATGAAAACAAGAGACGGACTTGAATCCTTTCATCACGAAATAAATTTAACAATTAGTAAGCATCTGATTAAAAGCTTATTATAACTTATTAACTTAATTCAAAATTTGGTGCAAGTCTTTAGACTTACATCTGGTGTCAACTGATCATGCCTCATATATGTGTATATATACAATATTGATTGATAGTATAGTATAGATATTTTTGAGGGGATAGTATGGTATAGATAATAATAATAATAACAACAACAATAAAATAGTAAAAAAGGAAAATAAAAAAATAGAAAATCAAATGGAATATTCATTTATATTTTTTACACAAGGATATCTGTTTTTTTTTTAAAATGTGCATGTTAAATTTTTTTCAATATTTGATAAATTGATTTGATATTTTTTTTATTATTATACTTTTTTTTAAACGGGTATGTATAAATATTTTCAATATCTGGTAAATTGATTAAATATTTTTTTAATTGATTTGATATTTTTTTTATTATTATAACCTAAAAATTTACTATAAATAAATAAAGAATTGGTATGAAAAGTAAAAGCCACGAGACACAGAATTCTTTCGAAATTGGTACACACTTTTCTCAAAGTTTTGTTTATAATAGGTGTTACTATTCTTTCTATTGTTTTTGCTTTTGGTGTTCTTTTTTCTAATTGATGTTATACACTTGCTCTTCTTCCTCTTTATATCTTTTGTTTTCCTTGTCGTATCCAATTTTCCCACCATGTCGTTTGTGCTTTGGTTTTTCTGATATTAGGTTATAATAGGCCACAATATATGTCCAACTTACACTAACCCCTTTTTATTTATTTTATGATGTTAGCCGTCTTTTATTGATTGCTATTTTTTAAAAATTTATTCGTTGTTATTAATAACTTTCTTTTGATTTGATACTAATTTCTCATTTTTTATTATAGAAAATTATTATGGCTGATATGAATGTGGAGACCATGATCTGTCTATTTGCATTCGGTTTTTTCTTAGTTGTTGCGGGAAGAAACATGTCATCAACTCCTTTATCTCTTGATGATCTAACACTTCATCACATATTACCTCCTCCACCTCCATATCGTTTTGTCAACTGCGGAGATGTGGCCCTTCAGTCTAAGCCTCCAACTCATGTTATCAACTGTGGAGATGTAGTCCCTCAAACTCCACCTTTGTCGAAGCCTCCATCTCCTGTTAGAGGAGATGTGGTTCCTAAAACTCCATCTTTGCCGAAGCCTCCATCTCCTGATGTCAACCATGATTCCATAATTCCTCATAATAAACTAGGATATATCTTATTTGCAATGCTTCTTGTATTTAGTGCATTCGTTACTTTTTTGGTGATTCGTGCGTGTGACAGGTGTATCAATGGAGATCTCTAAAGTATAAGTTTAGTCTAGTATGTTTTTTTTTCCTTTCAATTTAGTACTATGAATTTTAAAGTTTTAATTAAGTCTTTATTTTAATTATATCATTAAGTTTTCCTCAATTTCTTATCAAATTGATATGTATGTGTGTCTATATCTACGGAAGCAAATTTTTGTACCGATACAAGAATGTGATTAAGTCTTTATTTTGATCCGCTCCCGTTGCGAATTTTATGTATTTAAATAAATAGGTTTTCTAAAGAGGCAAAGACCAACCTACCTTTTTCAATAACCAACTAGGGGAGTTTTAAGTAAGTGAAGTCATAGAACTTTGTAGGACAACCTGCCTTATTTCTACGGTTACTTTCTACACTATAGTGGTACTAATAAATAAACAACAACAACAATAATAATTCTTCCTTAAAAAAAACAAGTACAATGATAATAATAACAACCACAACTAGCGAAAAGAAGGTCACTCACGTGTCCGTCTTTCCACTCTTTTTATTATACGGTTATTTATTATGAAATTATAATTTCGATTAAAATTAAAAATATAAATGTTTGTTGCGTAAGAAACGGCCTAAGTTTCAACACAACATTCTTCACTGCAACAACAACAAATCCCATCAATAAATCAATAACTATTTTAACTACTAGGAAAAGCAAAATTAGGGAGGGAAATTTGTGACGGAAAACATAAAATTCCTCACAAATTCCTTGGTCGCAAAATTTAGTGACGGAATTAGAGAGGGATTTCATGTTTTCCCTCACTAAATTTCCCTCACTAATTTTTGTTTTTTTAGTAGTGTAACCATGTCCCAGCTTAGGCAATGCATATCATATGGAAGGTCCGGGGTTCGAACCCCAGACACCACAAAAAAAAAAAAAAAACTCAAACTAACCATTATTATCTATTTCATCAATGACACCAACCATATAAAAAAAAATATTTTTGATTTACAATGACAAAAATATAATCTAAATTCTTATTTTTTTAATGACAACAATAACAATCTTTATTATAGAAAAAGTAGTTTAAGGGTATAATTGTGATAATGAAAAGTTGTCCCTCAAACACCTGATCATATGTTTGTTACACTTTGATTTTAATATTTAAATTTATTCTTATTTACTCTCTCCGTTCCTTTTTAAGTGTTTATTTATGGTGAATTTTTCGTTCCTATTTAATTGTCTTTTTTATATTTCAAGGGTACGATTTGTCAATTATATTGTCAATTACTCTTATCTTTTTAAATAAAACTAATTAATGTTATCTATTTGGAAACTAAACTTTGTTTTTTTTAAACAAAGTTTGTTTCTTGTTATCTTCAAATTTAAACAAAATTTTATTACAAACAATGGTTCTAAGAAGAGTTAAAATTCTATAAATAAGATGAGTAACAATCATTTATTATAAAAGTCATACTTGCCACGCTAGTAGTGTTGCCCTAATCACTCATCTTTTTCCCTCCTTAGCTAGCATTAAATGCACCCTCAACTCCTAACTACTCACTAATCCCTCTTAATCTCTTATTTGAATTTCAAACTTAATACAATTATAGACTCTCTTTTTTTTAATAATGAATTATAGACTCTTGAAAAACTACAATTTAAATAATAGAATGTCATATAAAGATATAATATATTCAATAACATTTCCTAGTGTAAAATATAAAATGTATGACATTAAAAAAATCCTGAGAACAAAATTATTTTGCATTAATTTAGATATGATAACATTAATGGTCATTTTGATTTCAAAATGTGTAACGAATAGTCACGATAGTCTTTCATTGTATCAAAAATTTTAAAATAATCCTTGATTATACACTGCGTTAGTCCAAATTGTCTTTAACGCTAAAATAATCATCAATGCTCACAATAACTCTTTTTATATAAAGATTGATATGACAGTATAAAAATAAATAAATATATTGAAAAACTATAATATGACAATATTAATGAAATATTTTAATGTTAAAAACTATTTTGACTAACTCCTTAAAAAAAAAAATTTTGACTAACGAAGTACATAATCTATTTTAAAATTCTCATACATTAACAGATTATTGTGACTACTTGTTACACATTCAAGACCAAAATAACTACTAACAGTGGCGGATGCAGACAAAAATGTTTGAGATAGCTGCCATCAAAATAACTTCTTGTATGTATAAATATGTTCCATTGTAATTCAAATTGATCATATCATCGATAATATTTATTTGTTGACTAGTTTTCTATACCTTTCTCCCAGTTACGAGTTCTATAAAATACAATAATAGCACTTTCTTTTCTCTTGTTTTCCTACTCCCGTCAACAAATGAATAAAGATAACAACTAGAAGATTAAATTCATAAAGTATTTGCATAAGGAAACAAACTCAGCATAACAGATACAATAAAGATACATTGCTTCTACAACAAAACATTTTTCAAATTCTTTTGCACTAAAATTTTGAAGATTAAATTTCAAAATGTTCAGAGAAAAACACAGTCCAATTATATTGATTTATTTGTGGTCTTATGCACTAAAATTAACCTTTTTCATTTTTAAGGATTAGATTAGCTATGCTAGCATGTCGAACCGTACTTGGTTCTTGTTGAATATTTTATGCATTTGTTGTTCAATTTTTTTATAGTACGTACTTGGTTGTTGTTGATCACGTGTTTTGATGTCATAAATTGTATTGTATGAAGATGAATATTTTGTTGTGCTATAATGGTGTGATTTGATTTTCAGGTTTCTAAGATAACAAACTTTCATATTTATAAGATAAGATAACTAACTTTCAGATTTCTCCCTAAAAAAAATACTTATAATTTTCTATCTCCAAGAATAAAGATTAGAAGAAACTTAGTAAAAAGATAGCTTGAGAACTAAAAGGACATTCCTTATGCTCCCTTATCTTTCGGGTAACATAGTGTTTCTAGCCTCTAGATGGAGACTTTTTCTCCAAACAAAGAAACCAAAACAACAAACTTTCTCTCTTTCTCACCCCAAAATTCAGGCAAACAAATTTTCATCTGAAAAGAAACCAACACCATCACCATTGCAGGTTAATCAATTTTCATCATATTCACTCATAGAACCTAACATCATATTGAGAGTTATATCTACATCTTTACATTCATCATCTAAAGGATGAAAAATAAAAATTACAACAATAACATTAGAATCTGAATTCTTATTTTGATGATTTGATCTTGTTAGCGAGAATATTTTAATGGCTTTTCGTGCCTTTAGATCACAATCAGTATCAACACAAGGAGCATATAACTTAGCACAGAAAACAACAGATGAGCCTGTTCCAAGCAAAGTTGCACAAAGCACGGTCACATGTTTCTATCAAGCCAATGTATCTGGATTTTGGAGAAATGTCTCAGTTTTATGGTGCAAAAATCTTATGAACCATACGTTACACGTCACGGTCGATAGCGTAGGAGGAGATTCACAATTCAGCTACAAGATTGATGTGAAGCCATGGCCCTTTTGGAGTAAGAAAGGGTACAAAACATTTGCGGTCGAAGGGAACCAAGTGGAAGTTTATTGGGATCTTTGAAACGCGAAATTCACCGGTAGTCCTGAACCGAGTAGCGATTACTACGTAGCGTTAGTTTCGGACGAAGAGGTTATTTTGTTGTTGGGAGATTACAAGAAAAAGGCATACAAAAGAACAAAATCTAGGCCTGCACTTGTCGAGGCGATGTTACTTGTGAAGAAAGAAAACGTTTTTGGGAAGAAAAGTTTCTCTACGAAGGCGAGGTTTGATGAGAAGAGAATGAGATTGTTGTTGATAGTTTAACAGGTAATAGTACTAATGATCCTGAAATGTGGATTAGCATTGATGGAATTGTTTTGATTCATGTTAAGAATTTGCAGTGGAAATTTGAAGGGAATCAAACTGTTATGGTTAATAAACAACCTGTGCAAGTCTTTTAGTAGTTCAGGTTCAGGACATGGACTTTTCATATTTATTCACAATAGAATGCAGCTATAGCTGTCATGAGAAAGATGGAAACTTTGGCATACATAAAAAAGGAAGAAAATGAAAATGCATCAGATTCAATACGCTAGTTATCTTATTAAGTCCATGCCACTGCAGTGAGTTAGCAAATACATAAATGATGAAATTTTAACTGATCAAGCCAACAAATGCAAGAAGTGTGTGTAGCCACAATAAACATGTATTTTTAGCATCACTCACTAGACAATTATTTTGCAGAAAGTTTAACTAAATGTCATCTTCATCCTTATTCTTATATTCATTATTATTTCAAGTTTTTTTTCTTTCTAATTTGTCCAAGTGTTCATTGAAATGTTTATCCAAACTTGTTGTCAGAAAGTTTTCACTTTTGCTTTTCATTTTTTCCCAATGTTTATTAGTCTTTTAACTTCAACTCTCTCTCCTCTTATATATGCTAAATTGTTCCGCATAAACCTCTTAAAAAAAATTCATGTGTTTTTCATTTATTAAATATTTGATATCAATTGGTAGCGTATAATCAAAAGGTCAGCAAAACTACATCACAATCATATTGAAGCCAAACTGGCATACACCATTGACTATCAAAACCATGGATGTAAATTGTTGTCTGCAACTACAATTGTGGCCACAATATAACAGTTTTAGGTCTCCTCAATGGCATCACAACTGCAATTACAGCCACGTCTGCCTTTATGGCATTATAGATTCACATCATAACCATGACCGCAACCACAGTTTAAAACCAGAACAATTCAAGCAATAAACAAATTTCATGAATGAATGTGATTAGGTGCAGAGGAAAATTTGTAGCTGTCATCATCTTTAATACCAAATGTTATATGCTTATTCTTTTCTCTTTGAGGAAAATTTTCAGATTGATGAGAAGGTAAGGTAGGAAGAGGAGTGGTTTCATCTTTAAAATCTTTACGGATTCCCCACAGAACCTCTGCACAATTCTTCATAGCTGGCCTTGAATGTATTGAAGGTGCCAGGCATTGAAAAGCTAGCTCGAAAACCTTCTTTACTACCTTGATGGAGGCTGGACTTCTTGAGCATCTTCATTGCCTGCACGCATACATGCAAGTCATATATTAACCAATATAAGAATCTCAACACACCCCGACACGCCAAGAACAAGACATTTGGAATGTGACCTGAGTGTAGGGCTGGCAATGAACCGAACCAACTCGAAAATAGTTCGAGACTCGATTCGATAATTGATTTGTTGAACTTGGTTCATGAACCAAATGAGTCAAACTTGAGTTAAAAATTATGCTCGTTAAATAAATGAGTTGAACTTGAGTTGAGTATGGTTCGACTCGTTTGGTTCATGAACCAACTCGATATATATAAAATATTATTTTGCATGCTTTTATATAATAAGTAATTTATTACAAGCTTCTTCTAATAATTATGTACTTTTCTCATAGGAATTATTACTAATTTGATTAAAAATCAACAATAATTGAAATAATAGAGGAAAAAAGTTAATACCTTTTGAAGGCTTTTAAACAAACATTTTTACACAAATAGTCCCACATCGGCTGTTTTGAAAATATTAGAGAAGAATAGTATATATATATAAGAGAGATGCATGATGAATACAATGTAAAACATGGTATGCGCTACAGTACTAAATGCTACTGCCTTTCTACCTTCATAGTTTTATTTCAGTTAATTTTTTATTAAAAGTCAAAGACATATATTTTTGACAAAAAAAAAGTTTTTTTTGAAGAAAAAAAAGCTTTTGAAGTATACAATTCGAGCAGACGAGTTGAACCTAACGAGCCGAACCGAGTTGTTCGTGAACTTTAAACGAGCCGAACTCGAGCTAAAAAAAAGGTTCGTTTCAAACTCGAGTCGAGTTTCGAGCCGAACCAATTCTTATCGAGTCGAGTCGAGCTCAGGCAGGTTCGACTCGACTCATTTCCAGCCCTACCTGAGTGACAGAATTGAGGGTGTCCCTACAGATTTTGGATAGAATCTGATACCATCTTAGATTTTGAATTGAGCATAACTCAAAATCATTTTCAGGTCATATCTCATTCCAATGTGGGACTTTCACCAGCATCTTCTACTAGTACTTCATCTTTATAAGATACAAGGGAAAGGGTATAATGCTATGCATTGGATTACTTGTTATCTGCATGACAAAACTATTCTTGCAAAATTAACCAAAAACCTAGTTATGAGGAAACATGGTCAAAGTTTACTCCAATTAACAAGGAAAGCATTTGGATCTAAGTTTAACTCTTAGATTCTTAGTTCAGATAAACATGACGACTTTGATGCAAATTTGTTTTGAACAAAAACAGAATTTGACTTCTCTGGCCAAAAGATGTAGTTTTAGAATGCATGAATTTGTTGACTTTGCACTTAAAAACCCATGTTGATATTAACAGATCAAAATGAATCTTCGGTAAGTTATACCGCTACATATTTCAAAACTTGAAGGCAAGTCAATAAACCTATGATTTATTTTACAACCCATAAAGTACAATGAGCATGATTAGAACATCTTGGATACTGCACAATATTCATTTTATACTTTCTAAATTTTTTTATTAAATTTTGTTGCTATTCACAAATAATTGAAACAAAAATAGATTAATCCAAAGTGATGTGCTCATGTAGTAAAAGATATTGTGAAAGTGGTTGGTTCTCAGGGTGTGTGAGGGTTATAAACCCCAAGGCAGTGCTGTCAAAGTATTGGCCGTAATGGATTTTTTTTAAAACCATAATGGCCAATTTGTGAATGATGGCGGCGCCATGGCATTATATAGCAAATTTTTGGATTTCCACCATGGTCCGCTGTCGATAAAATTGCCTCGAAGGACCAAGTTCGATTTCTAATATATCATATAAAAAATGTTGTAAAAGTACTATTGTATTTTTAACATACATACCCATCTGATTGTGACTCTCTCATCAATTTTCTTCTTTGGTTCAACTGGATGTCTTCCTGTCATCATTTCAACAAGCAATACACCAAATGAATAAACATCACTCTTTTCTGTGAGTTGATAAGTTCTCAAGTACTCAGGATCCATATATCCAGCTGTTCCTTTAACTTGAGTTGAAATATGAGTTGCACCAGGGTCTTCAGACAATCTTGCAAAACCAAAGTCTGCCACTTTAGCCCTTAGATTCTCACTAATTAGGATGTTTGATGCTTTGATGTCTCTATGTATAATTGGATTATCTGTCAATTAAACAACACAAAATTCAGACGTTCAATGATTATCAGTATCTTACTATACATGTGAGTTCTATCTCGATTAGATACCAAGTCAAACTCAGTCTATATGAAATCCTTAATGTGTATTGATTGCGGACATGAATATCATATTGAATCCCAATTCATTATGGCGAATCACGATTCACTATGATGTATCTCAATCTATTCCAACGAATCACTACTTAAACTTAACGTACTCAGCCACTTATTTTGTCAACTTTGTATAGTCATCCACTTTGCTTTTCCATTTAATTTATAACTTGAATCTTCAATTACTTTGAGACTCATACAGGATATGTCAACTTTTAATATTACTGTCATTTGTGTTTACCCAAAAAATGTATCTTACTATTTATAATAAGATTTGATTCAAAATTTGGAAAATACTTCTTCCGATTCACGATGTGTTGAATCTCCATTTGATAACTATTTAAGATTTTGAATAGGAAGAAGAAAATCTCCATTTTGAAGAATTCTTGTTACTACTTTCGGATGATAAATCAGTTGAAGCTGCAAATTAAGATGCATCTTAATCAATATTGGAAAATCTCAACTTACTTTTTCCGCTCTATATACCGGTCACAGTATGACTAATTTCTGGTAGTATACATATTGAAATGACTTTGCATGCATATACTTTTTGCCATGATTTAATCATAATTTTACATAAAGGGTTCAGCATAATCTATTTTTGGTCTTAACTCTTAATCCTCCCTAGTCGATACATAATCTATTTTTCTGTCATTTAAACAACACAAAATTCAGACATTCAATGATCATCAGTATCTTACTATACATGTGAGTTCTATCTCTAGTTGATACAAAGTCGAACTCAATCTATATGAATCCCTATTGTGTATTCATTGTGGACATGAATATCATATTGAATCCCAATTCAGTTATGGCTAATCACGATTGACTATGATGTATCTCGATTTATTCCAATGAATCACTGCATAAACTTAAGGTACTCGGCCACTTATTTTATGCAACTTTGTATCTTCAATTACCATAATCAACACCGAAACATAATCACGATTGACTATGATGTATCTCGATTTATTTCAATGAACCGACTAAACCAAATAAACAATGAGTCAATGACCTTATGGACTTATGATCTCACTGGTTAGATCTCATTCCAATTTTGAAAACATTGATAGAAGCCTAGCACAAGATATGCTTCACATTCACAATGACATACAAAGAATTGCTTCACAGTGAGAAAAATCCATATAGGACCCTTTGATTACTAAACTGATAGATGGTATAAAAATACTTTCATTCATTTCATTCAATAGTACATACCAACTTATTTACAAAACAAACGTAAGGGATGTACAAATGCTACTACGTATGGAAACAGAGAAGACTTTTCCAAACTAAATCAGAATATAAACAAAAGTGATCCATCCCCAAGGAATGAATTCTACACCAACTTGTAGTAACAGTTGTTTGCACATATAAGAACCTCATATCCCTTGCCACATGGACACTTGAAAGTAAGGCTTAAACACTTATCAATCCACTCTACACTAATAGCTTCTTCATAATCATTTCCCTATTCATCCTACAAAAACATAAATGAATTTATTCAGCGTAAAAACAATTAATCTGAAAGTCATGTATACAGAAAACGCAATTGTAGCTGCATTACTCACACTTCTTTGTAATTTTCCACAAAATATCAGGAATTATCACAAACATGATTTATTAAACTTCAGTTTGCAACCGCAATTGCAGCCGCATTTTAGAGTATTTTGAGGTTTCTACAATGGTGTCACAACCACAGTTTTGGCTGCATTTTTCCACAATGTAAAGGTTCACAGTGTGACCACAAGTGCGACTGCAATCGTAATTTAAAACTTTATTATGATTTTAAGCCAAAGGAAAAGTACACTGAAGTGAAGCACAACACACAGTTGATCAACTAATCATTTTACTTCAGATATATATGTTGATAAGAGAAAGCTTAGATACGTGATTGACTAATTGTGCATGTGTGAGTAGAGATTCTTAGTTACCAGTGTTGTCAAATAGTGGCTTAAGTGGCGATATAGCGTAGTAAAATTTGAACAAAACACTAATTTTCTATGATACGCGATTTAGTACAAATTGTTGTCAAATAGCGGCTATAGTACTATTTTCAGTGATCTGTCATCGCAAAAGTGCTACTCACTAGCATTAATGTATATGACTATTTCTTAACTACTAACGAGAAATTAAGTGAACAAACAAGGAAACATTCAATACCTTCCCATAAATCCCAGATCCTACATAATTGAGTTGTTAAAATTATTGCACATAAACTATGATTACAACTGAAAATATGATCAAATTCAATACCTTCCCATAATCCCCAGATCCTACATAATGAAGCAAGTGCAACTAGGATACACATATAGATATTTAAAAAACTTATAAATTTATGAGCATAACTTGTAAGTACCAATTAAAGAACCAAATATATTGAAGATACTCCTAGCTAGTCCAACATTTCCCCAAATAATAGCATAGAAATATATATATATATATATATATATATATATATATATATGTATATGTATATATTGTTGAAGTCACATTAAAACAGAGAATTAAGGTTAATAAACTAGATGGTTATATTGTCATTGATCGAATTAAGGTTAATAAACATAACATAAGAAAAATGCTAATAAACATTACCCATAAACATAACAGAGAATTAGGGTTTGATCCTAATAGCCAAAACAGATATGATCACCATCATCATCATCATCATCATCATCATCATCATCATCATCATCAATCTCTTCACTCTCCTCCACTATCCCTTCCTCCATCTGCTCCATCTTCCTCCTTTCCTCCTCTTCTTCTTGCATCATCTTTCTCTTCATCCTTCTGTTCCTCATCCTTTCTTCCCTCATTCTCTGGTTCATCCTCTCTTCTTCTCTTCTAACTCTCTCCAATCTTCTCTCTTTCAACAGGAGTCGTCTCTCTTTTCCCTCACCCCAGCAAGAATGATACACTCGGATAGCCATAAACGTAATATTTATCAAAAGAGAGAAAATTAGCATGATATGCAGAGCTACCATAAAGCCATATCCATGGTTCTCTGCTTTGCCAGGAGAGTATATAATCTCCACCACCGGCGACGGAGGCGCCGGAGGAGGAGGAGGTGGTGGTGGTGGTGAAGTAGGGATGACACAACCAACACCACACTCAACCGGTGGCGGTGGTGGTGGACACTCCTCCACCTGTGGTGGTGGTGGTGGTGGAGAAGGAAAGATACAGGGGATGTCGCCCATTTGGTCACAAGCTGAAGTAGTAGGAAGTAAAAGAAGGAGGAAAAATGTGATGAGTTTAAACAACATCATCTTCGATCCAACAACAACAGAACAGAAAATGGAGTGTGAGTCCATTGGAAATGAAGAATGAAGTGTGAGAGTGTGTGTGTGTGTGTGTGTGAGAGAGAGAGAGAGAGAGAGTGAGTGAAAACGGAGAGAGTGAGTGAGTGAGTGAGTTTCAAGGTATAGAGAAAGAAAATGGAAAATGGAAGAACAGAAAGAGAGAGTTGTTTGAAGCAAGAAGATGGAAAACATGAGAGTGAGACTTAACATAATCGGGTCATTCATATAAGAGTGGAACCTTCCAACAAAATAGTGGGTCCCATTTTATTTTGTGGGACCCTTTCAATGGAACAGTCTTTTCTTTTCTTCATCTTTGTTACATTTATTATATTATGCATTTATTTAATAACATATTAATCAACAAAATAAAGAAAGAAGAGACAATACCAAATATTTCTACATGATATAATTATTGGAAAAATGATTTTTGTAGAATTATTTTGTGATAATTTTATCTCTTACACTTATATCATGTTCTTATCCTCTTTCTCTCTATTGTTTTTTATCATTAAAAAAAATGAATGAAATTTTTATTAATAAAACAAAGTGATTAGACTTAAGTGGTTGATGAACTTCACTAAAAGATAAATCGTAACACAAATACCATTTATGAGAGTTAGTTTGTATTAGTAGAACTCGAATCGCATGCAAGAACACAAGTCATATGAAACAAAGTGATTTTTTTCGATACCAATTTCGGTGAATTGGTTTGGGCTTTTAAGAAAATAATAATAAAATTTTGTATCATAATAACCAATATAGATTAAATCAATGCTATATATAAGATTAAAAACCAACAAGAAATATATTAATGCAATGTATAATACTAATAAAATTGTCAAAAAATACTAATAAAATAATAAATAAATATTAAAATTTACTTTTGCGGTTCGGGTTCGTATTTTTAAAGAGATTGTGGGATGCAAATAGTAGGATATGCATTTTTTATTTATTAATAAAATAAATCAAGCACTCTTATGTTATCAAATTTAGAAAATTATGAAACCAATGATCTTTTAATAATTTGAAAAAACTCAAACAAGGACAAAATGTATTTTTAAAAAACCCTTCATCTATTTTATTTTACTTTACCTTTTAAAACTGATTTGAATATGAGTCAAATTGTCTTATTTAAGTGCCTCCAACTTTGTTTCCATTTTGGGGATACTGCCAACTCACTACTACACACAGACACACATTTTGAGTGTCTCCAATTTTGTTGCCAGTCAGATATTCCTTTGCGAATGGTGGTTAGCTAGCTCTTGCAGGGCGCAGGCACTACGGTATAGAACTATCTAAATCATTTTCTCCTTCAAGTAACCTCCTTCAAGCCAAATTCATTTTCTCTCCTGCAACCATACTATCTACATCATTTAGGCCTTGTATCAATTAATAATTTTCATAACATTATACATATATCTTTTAATCAATTAAAAAATAATATATAATTGTTGAAATAAATAAACTAATTGAAAAACATTTGTCCAAGATTCGATCATTGGTCGGTACGTATGAAAATAAATTTGTTGGAAGAAATCAACCCCTTAAGTGTATAATGTGAGAGATCTACTCCTTAAATGTATATAAGTTAAGTTACCTTGAGAAAATTAATTTCTCGAGTTATACGCGGATGGTACTTTGATATACCAAAAAAAAAATAGTTTAAAAAAACTAATATACTATTAAATAAAAGAAATAATGATAAAACATAATGGTTTTGATCAATCTTCATATGATTAATTAAATTTTGTAAAACTAATATCGGAACGAATATAAAGATCGAGTTTGCTTAGTATGATTAACATGAAAAACAAAACCAAATCAATATAATTGTTATGATATGAATATTAAGGTTCACCGGATCATTGATTCAATTTTTACACTCATGTACATATAGTTGCATAACACTTCACATTATTGACTTGTTGAATCTGTCCGGTAAATATCGACGAAGGTACATATTTCTTCCCATTTATTGACTTGTTAAATACAAATGGAAGATCATTTTTTTTTTTGGAAGGATCATGAATAATGGTCCCTAGCAGTACCCATCATTTTCATTCATACTATGTTTCAACAATTAAGATATAACGCCCAAAAGTCGTGATTCTGAGAAAAAAAGAGAGGTCACATCACAAGTGAGTTGGAGGACAAATGGTTAATTAACCTATCAGCTTAACAAGAATGTTGGTGGAATTTTTTCAATATTATGTTATTTTTATTTTGGTCATCCTTCCATAAAAATCATTGCTAGTTTTCAATACTGGTTATTAGTTAATATCTAGCTTATAAATAACAATAACAATTTTTTGAATAAATAACATAATACCTTCCAACAAAATATAATGCATATGCATGGGTCCCATTTTATTTTGTGGGACCCTTTCAATGGAACACTCTCTTCTTTTTTTAATCTTTGTTACATTTATTATTATGCATTTATTTAATAACATATTAGTCAACAAAACAAAAAAAGAAGAGACAATATCAAATAAATTGAAAAATCATATTTCTACATGATATAATTATTTGAAAAATGATTTTTCTACGATTATTTTGTGACAATTCTTAGATAATATTATTTCTTACATTCATATCATGTTCTTATCCTCTTTCTCTCTATTATTTTTTACCATTAAAAAAATGAGCGAGAAGATTTTTTATTAATGAAACAAAGTGATTAAACTTAAGTGGTTAGTGAACTTCACTAAAAGATAAATCATAAAACGAATACAATTTGAGAGTTAGTTTGCATTAGTAGAACTCAAATCGTATGGAACAACACAAATCGTATGAAACAAAGTGATTTTTTTCGATACCAATTTTGATGAATTAGTTTGTGCTTTTAAGAAAATAATAATATAAAAATTTGTATCATAGTAATAACCAATAGAAAACACAACATATCATAACATAAGAATGCAAGGCAAGAAAGACGTTGGGACCACATATAAACATAAACATATGACTGCCCTACAAGAAATACCTTAGGACCACATAACATTGCATAGGTATGATTCCACAAAAGAGGTTGGTATAACAATTGTTCCAAATGATTGAATATAGTGCTAGCTTGGACCAAGACTAATTAATTTTAGAAGTAATGAAAAAATAATTTTGACAATGCTAAGTTATTTTCTTTTTGGTTAAATTAATTTATTCTATTAGTTGTTGGGGTAAGAGGAATTCTAATATAGTCATAAAACCAAATAAATAGTGTTTCGACACACACATAAAAAAGCATTTTTTTTCACTAATAAAAAGGAAATTGATAAAAAAATGATTGAATACTTTTAAAATAATTTATTTATGTGTGTGCACAAACACTATTTATTTGGTCTTATAACTATATGTGTATTGAATACTTTTGAATAAATTATTTGCTCGTAGCTTACAAAACCTTGTTTCGTTAAAAATTTAAGATTGTGTGTTATATTAATTTATATTTTAGCATCTCACCATTTTATTTTTAATGCAAGGATAAGTGAAAGAAAATAACATACTAATAAAAAAAAGGATAAGTGAAAGATAGAAACAAGTTGGAAGGACCATCAGTAATCATCATTTCATTTTCAACTCTGTTATTTTCAAATGCACCACACCACATTTCTATTTTGATATATTCATCCTAATCACATTGCTATGAATTTTCTTCTCTCTTTTGTTCTCTCTTCTTTCCCAATCCTTCATCCAAATTTCAAATTACACTATTCTTTTTCCAAAAAAAGAGATATATATATATATATATATATATATATATATATATATATATATATATATATATATATATATATATATTGTCAAGAGGCCACCAAAAAATACAAGGGAGAATTTAGATAAAAGAAATAAAAATAGGGTAGATCTAATTTACAAGGGATAAAGGTATTAAGTTTGGACTAGCACTAAGGTCAAGAGGTCGCGAAAAAAAATCAGGGATGGCAAAGCGGACCGCCCTTGTCCCATTTAGACCCGTCCCGTCTAAGCCTATTTAAAACAGGATGAGACGAGCCGAGTCAAATTAGGCGACCGAGTTCAAAATCTCACCCCACCCCGTTTAGTGGCGGACATACCAGTTGACGGGCTGACCCGCAAAAAAAATACTTATTCTTTTTAAAAAACAACTTTTTTTAATGCATATTTTTTTACAACTTAATTGTTACAAAAAACTATGTCGCTTTTAACATAAAAAATATAAAAACATATGCATCGAATAAATGTATGGTAAAAATAAGATAATTAACAAATTGTCGAATTCAACATCATACTTAAGAGCAAAATAATAAAAATCCACCCATATCTTCAAAAAAAAAAAATCCACCTACATAAAACAAATCATAAAATAAACCCAACAACCAAAATAAATTCAAAAGGATAAAATAAACTTAAAATAAAAAAGAAAAACGAGTTAAGCGGTCGGCACGCCCTCCCCATTTTTTAAGGAGTTAAGTGGGACGAGTCAACTATAGAAAACGAGTTCAAAACTTCGACTCAGCCCGCCAAAAAAAGCAGACTAAACGGACTGGTCCGATGGGTTGGGCCCGTTTTGCCACCTCTAATGAAAATACATTAAGGTCAGCGACATTAAGTTTGGACCCAGAAAATTTATATGATTAATGCTATAAAGAAAAAACAAATCATTTTTTAAGAAAAAAAGTAATTAATAGGGTAGTTTATGTTGAAGAAATTGGTGTATAATGACTGATATGACAATATGAAAATAAATAAGTATATTGAAAAATTAATATGACAATGTTAACGAAGTATTTTAATGTTAGAGATTATTTTGACTAACGAAGTGCATATAAGTGGAATGTCTAAATTTCAATGCAATATCCCTGTCAACTGATCTAAACTCATGAAAATTTCTTAGTGATACCTACAAATTAGTCAAATTCTAACAAAATAAGAACAACCCACTCTTGACATATTGAACACTACAAAAAGAGTTTATTTGATTTTATTTGTTAAACATATTTTATCATCGTATGCGCCGAAATTGGTATCAATACAATTAAGCGTAATATAAAAATAAATAGACGAATATATATTAGTGTCTTTTTTTTTTTTGAAGAAAGAAGCTTCATTCATTGAATTTCTCAAAGGTAAATTCTATTCCGACAACGCTTTGATTTATTTTAATTTTTTAATAAATACGCATAAAATCGCAATTTTTTTTTAAATGTGCAACCATCCACAGACCAAATTTTGTTCCCTAAATATTCAATAGCCACTAGGATATTTGACCAAAAAAATATCATTGAAAAACTTAGACCTTAAGGATTTTACACCTCCATAGACAATTACTTACTAGTTAATTATTATTCTAATAGAGACATTGGTTATCTTAACACATGGTTTGTTGTAAAAAATTATGGTCGAGCAAGCATTGATAAAAAAGAATCAGTGATGTCATAATTGATTCACATGCATAGGGATTAATTCTTAAAACAAAGTAACAAATAACTATGAAATCAACATATAAAAATGCCAATTAAGGTAAAAAAAATTAACTACTCCCGATTGTGACTTGTAATCACATGAACTTCATCCCTTTTATTGTTTTTTATTTTAACAAGCAAAAATGATATATATATATATATATATATATATATATATATATATATATATATATATATATATATATATACTTAAGTGTTGTTTATTCAGGCGTTGTGGGTTATCAATCTTGGAAATAAGAGTAATGAAAGTGTTGTTTATTCCTTTCGAAAGATGATAGTTGCGATGAAAATCCAAAACAAACTGCATAAGATCATTCTTCAACTCTAACCAAAAATCCTTGATAAAACCTAAAAGAATGTCATTCGGCCTGAGACTTTTGTAACTATCACAATCCTAAAGAGTGGCCTTAACTTCATCCTCTCGAAACAGACATGTCAAGAGTGAGCCGTCAACAAAAGATAATCTATAAAATTGTAAATCATCCACCTTTGACCTGATGCAGTCTTGCGCTTGAAAATGGTTATGGAAAGACTAATCATCCACCTTTGTCTTAACTTCATCCTTTTTATTGACAAAGACAACAATTAAATAGGTAAACGGCTAATAAGGGCTACGATTTTTAACTAAAATCATAATGGTTTAAATCCATCATGATGCATTTAAAATTCAAGTTAAAAATATATTTATAAATTAATTAAGGAGAATGCTATAATACATCCACTTTTTTTTTTTACAAATTATAATACATCCACTTGATATTGCAAATGTGTATGTTAGCAAAATGTACATTTTTTTTGGGTCAAATGTACATTTTTAATTTGACTAACAAAAAACCAACAATTTTTTTTTTGAAAACAATTAAAGTAAAAGGTATATATTGAAAATTTAAAATTTCATATTTTTTAATCAATTTTTCTTCATTTTCCTCTCTCCTACGTGTGATTTTCCCTCTTCCTCCTTCTTTTCTCTTTTTTACTCGCTTTCTCTCTCCATTCATTACCACTTAAACCATAAGTAATACTGAGAAAAGAGATAATTCAACAAAGTAGTATATGACATAAGTACAAAGTATCAGGGAAAAAATAACATGTACAACATTAAAAAAAAAAACTGAAGAACAAAAATATTTTGCATTTTGATTCCTGAATATGTAATGAGTAGTCATAATAGTCATTTAATATATAAAAATTTCAAAATAGTTTATTATTGTGTACTGCGTTAGTCAAAAGGGTCCACACGCTAAAATAATTTTTTAATGCTCACAATAACTTTTTCTTATATAATGACCGATATGACAATATGGAAATAAGTAAATGTATTGAAAAACTAATATGACAATATTAACAAAATATTTTAATGTTTAAAACTATTTTGACTAACAAATACATAATCAATGACTATTTTAAAATTATGATACATTAAAAAACTATTATAGCTACTTATTGCATATTTTGAGACCAAAATAAAAATTACCTTTTTTATTTTTTAAGGATTAGATATGCTAGCATGTCCAGCCGTCCTTGGTTTTTTATGCATTTGTTGTCCATATTTTTTTTATAGTACATACTTGGTTCTTGATGATTTCTTTTCATAGTTGCTATTTTGATGTCATAAATTGTATTGTATGAAGAATCGAAGATGAATATTTTGTTGTGCTATAATGACTTTGTTGTGAGTTGAATATAATGGCTTTGTTGCGCTATTAATACATA
This sequence comes from Medicago lupulina, assembly GCA_958299785.1. Taxonomy (NCBI): domain Eukaryota; kingdom Viridiplantae; phylum Streptophyta; class Magnoliopsida; order Fabales; family Fabaceae; genus Medicago; species Medicago lupulina. Next base: position 50,345,379 of record OY283145.1, on the reverse strand, counting down.
GTTTCTATTTAGTGTAAACACAATGAAGGGAGGAGATTTTTATTAATGAAATCATACGATTGAATTTAAGTGGTTAAATAAATTTTTAGGAAGAATTTAAGGTTGATTTATGGGTGAAATAATTTGTAGACCGAATACATATACTTTATGATCAAACTTTGAATTTCTAGCGGCCCTTTCGAAAAGATCAAAGGATTACGCACAAAAAAATGATACTAATGACTAGTATTTTATAAAAGAGTTATAATAGCAAATGTCAGTATTTTGTAAGAAAACCATAAAAATAATTTGTATTTTAGAAATACAAGTCAAACATCGGTCATAATTTTATATACACAGTTGTCTAAATAAAAGTGACTTCTTTAAACTTCTTAAACAAGATCTCAAAGATATTTATTAACATTTTTCTTTAAAAAAATATCTCCAAAGATATTTGAACACTTTATTTAAGTTACAAAATTAAGCTCTAACCACTTAATTAAAATGAATTAATGAAATGTATTAAGCATTAAATTGTTTAAATAAACAATAAAAAAGCCAAGTAACAATACAAGTCAACGTTAAAAAAAACAATACTACTAGTCTGTTCCCCCCACCTGACACAAGGAAAAGCATCTTTTTATTCCAACTGCGTGTCACTGGCAGAAAGGCGGTTTCGTACTCCTTATGGAATAGAGTTTAGGATGAGAGAAATGATGATGATATTACAAGTTGCTTCGGAATATATACGCTCAGGGACTTAGGCTTTCTTTGAATCACAGAAGAAAGTGAGGGGAAATTGTAAGAGGAAAGATTGTTAAAGGAAAAAAAGCAAGAAGAAAGTGCCTAAAAAGTAAGATGATTGTTTGTGTGTTTGGTATAAGTGAAAGTGAGCAGAAAGTGAAAGGAAAGAAAGAGTTATTTTTAGTGAATGACATTATTGTTCTTACATAAAAATGATATATATTAATTCAATAAACCACACCTTTTTTTTAATATACAAATGCAATAAGACTCGTATATAAATATAATATATATAAATAATATATATTACATTTTTTTCCATTAAAAAAAAAATATATACACTTTTTATTATATTTTATTGGATGTATTGTTGATAAAGAGAAGTGGCTTAAAAAATAATAGAGGGGAGACATTTAAGTCATTTCATGCTTTCCAAGGCTTTCCGTCCAAAACAGAGGGGAAACATTTTGCATGCGGGACCCACAGAAAAGTTTCTTTCCTTACTTGTATTTGACCAAACCAAAGTGTGGAAGCACAAAAATCTAGAATCTTTCCTTGTTGCAAGCTTTCCATCCTTAGACAATCAGCAATTCCAAACACACCCTTAGAGTTCAGGTTATATCTTTCCATATTTTTTGTGAAGGAAATAGTTGCATGGATAAGTTGGCGGATATGGGACATGCGATTCAGGGATCTGTTTGGTTTGACACACTTCTGGTTGGGTTGCATATGGATTTCTATCGAAACAGAATTGGTTTATCCAATTATAGATTTTCGTAGTTTTTTGTTTCTGTATTTTTTGTTATTTCTTTTCTTTTTCTGAGGGTCTTGGCCTAGTCCCCTCTCTTCTGTATATATGTTTTCCCTTTTTTATTGAAATTTTAGAGATTGGCAGGCATAGGACGGAGGTTTCCTGGGGTGCCAACCTAGTTGAGATGTCAGTGTTATCTCTCGATGTTTGTCTTTCTCCCTGCTTAGCAAAAAAAAATGATGATATTACAACCACTTTATTGATAATTTGTTGACAACTCTTTCATGCTTATATCATGTTTTTCTTTTTTTATTGTTTTTGGCTAAAAAAAAGATAGAGAAAATAAGTTGTTATAAAATTTGTCTTAAATGGTTTTTCAAATATTATTACTCTTAAGATAATTTGGTCCGTAACGATATTTTGAAAAGAAAAAAATGTGTCTATTTATCTAAATTTGCAATTAGGTGACATAATTGGTTATTGTAGGCGTGTTTCAAATTGTTCCTTTAGAAACTCTTATTTTAAGTTTGTTAGGTGACAAATCGATATGGTTGTTTGTGTTCTTGTAAACGTGTCCGTGTCTTTAGTTTTTTTTCTTCATATTTTTATTGATACAAACAGAAAGACATACATTAATATTCTCTTGACTTTGCAAATGTCTTGTTCATATGTGATGGAATTGGTCATTCTAAAAACCACCTATAATCAATTTGGACGAACACTTGTAAATATGTTTTTCGAAGTTGGATGAATTTAAAGACTCTGGATCTTGATTTATTGTTGACCTTTGGTCATATGTGGAAGATTTTAGTTTGGTTATTAGGATTTCAATTTGGTTTTGTTAATGACTTAGTTTCTTCTGAAAGTTCAATATGTATCCAGTGGCGGAGCCAAAAAAAATAGTTTGGGTGGGCCGCTAAAACAAACTATAAACAATAATATGTAAACATAAAACTAAAGTAGTAATAAGCCTTAAGCGTGAAGTTGAAATTGCAAAGTTTGACTAAAAAGTTCCAGTGGATGCTTTAAAAAAAAAAAAATTACATAGTTTATTAATGTTATAAATTATGAATATTTTTTTTATAATACAACTCTTAATTGGGGGAGATTTTTATTTAACAAGACAATATCAAACTAAACCTCCGCTAACCAGCCAAGCATAAGCATGAAAAAAATCACATGTCACTTTTGAAATTGCGGAAAACCTAAACTGTTGAAAAATTATTTAAAACTAACAAAATAAACCTATGATTTTTAACTTTTTAATTTTTCAGGTGGACCACTAAACCAATTAGTGCGAATTTAAATCTACCGAACACTAAAATCGTAACAAAATTGTTTAAAATCTCGTAAAATAGACATACGATCATTAATTTTTTATTTTTTCCGTGTAAGCCGTGGCCATCCCAGCCCATGAAGGACCACCACTCTATGTATTTAATAGCGTGTTGCTAGCTATCTTAAACATTTGTACTTATCTTAAAATATGGATGAGTAAAGTCCCAGCCTATGATAATTTTTTGATTGTACTTTTGATATTTTAGCATCTCAATGAATGAAGCTTGTTTCCTATCTAAAAAAAATGTTAATACGTTAGTCTATTTATTTTTATATTGCGCTTAATTGTATTGATACCAATTTCGGTGAATATGATGATCCGATATGTTCAACAAATAAAATTAAATGAACTTTTTTTGTACTTTCAATATATCCAGACTAGGTTGTTCTTATTTTACTAGTATGGAGCCCGTGCCAAGCACGGGTAAATAATTTTCCAATAAAAAAAATCATTTTTTGAAGGAAAATAGTCTTGTTTTTTGTTGTATAGTAAATGACACACATTTTAGAGAGTGCTTAAGTAAAATAGAACAATTGTTTTATTATGTTTGGAATACAAAACATATCAGTTTTGTAAAAGCGTGTTTAAAAACAAATATGGTTTATTTGTAATGAAAACTACATATTTAGTCGCACCGTTATTGTTTGACATGCAGTCCCGTATTTATGTATGAATGTAATTTCCTATTAATTTTAATGTAATAAAATATATTTGAAACATTAAAGATAATTGGGTTATATTGACCATATTAACGGTCTAATATTATTAGTTAGCTAAAAGGGAAAACAAAAAGATGTTGTGATAGCCGTCTCCACCAATGACCTAACTGCTCTTTTCTCTTTTATCCATAAGGAGAGGGGTGAGTTATGGAATTTTTTTTGATCTCAAATCACCTATCTTAATCGTTTTATCTTCTCATTCGATTCAAATAAGTGATTTTTTTGTTTTGTTAGTGATGTCATCATCTAAGTGCGACAATTTTGCGTTGCTCGTCGTTTTGGTGCGGCGTTTTAATTTCCCATAGTTCTTTGATGTTCATTGGATTTAGATTTGACAAACTTTCTTTGTTTGGTGTCCACTAAAAATAATAAAATATTAATATATAAAACTAAACAAATATTAATACAAAGTAATTTTAATATTAATTTGTGTTGTCAAAAGAGGTTGAATAAACTAACAAGGGTTAATAGTGTTTTTGGCCCCTGTAATATAGTGCACTTTTGGGTTTAGCCCCTGTAAAAAAAAAAATTTAGATTCCACCCTTGAAAAATGAAGATTCTTTAGGATTGGCCCCTGACCACATTGAGTCAACAGAATCTCCTACGTGGCAGCGACATGTCATTTTTTTACTATGCCACGTGTGTAAATAACTGTCACGTCATTTTTTACCTAAAAAAAATAAAAAATAAAAAATTACAAAAAAAATTGTTTTTTTATTAAAAAATAAATAAAAACATTTTTTTAAAAACGAAAAAAAAAAATTCTAATTGTTTTTATTTAATTTTTAAAAATCAGAAAAAAAAAATTCTAAAGATAAATCGAAAAAAATCATCCTTTTTCTTCAAAATTTTAAAAAAATTGAAATTTTAAATTTTTTCAAAAAAATATTCTAAATTTTTGATAAATCGAATAACATTCTGATTTTTTAAATTTAATTTTCAAAATAAAAAAAACAAATTTTTTTTTTGAAATTAAATAATTAGAATAAAAAAATTCAAATTTTCTTACTTTTTGATTTCAAAAAAAAATTCGTAAAAATTGAGGAATAAATTTTTTGAATTCTTTTCTAAATTCTAACCCATATGGTATTATCATTTCCATTCTCGAACTTAATGTATTTCCAAATTTTCCGAAAAATTCGAATTAAATTAAAATTATAAAATTTGAAAAAAAACAATATTATAAATTTTTTTTCAAAATTTCGAATTTTTTATTCTAATTATTTAATTTCGAAAAAAATATTTGTTTTTTTATTTTGAAAATTAAATTTAAAAAATCTGAATTTTTTTCGATTTTTTTTTTTAATTTTTAAGAAAAAAAGTATGATTTTTTTTATTTAACTTATATTTTTTTCGAAAAAAATTTAAAATTTTAATTTTTTAAAATTTTTGAAAAAAAAAGTATGATTTTTTTTCAATTTAGAATTTTTTTCTGATTTTTAAAATAATTTTAACTTTTTAAAAACAATTAGAAAAAGTTTTTTTCCTTTCTTAAAAAAATGTTTTTTTTAATAAAAAAAACAATTTTTTTGTAATTTTACATTTTTTATTTTTTTTAAGTAAAAAATGATGTGGCAGTTATTTACACACGTGGCATGGTAAAAAAAATGACACGTCACTGCCACGTAGGAGATTCTGCTGACTCAATGGGGTCGGGGGCCAATCCTGAAGAATCTTCATTTTTCAAGGGTGGAATCTAATTTTTTTTTTTTACAGGGGCTAAACCCAAAAGTGTACTATATTACAGGGGCCAAAAACACTATTAAACCAACTAACAATAATTATAGATTTTTTGACAAAGTTCATTTTTGTCAAAATTGTAATTTAGAATATTCACACCAATACCCGACAGACGGACATTAGGCTTAATTGCATGTTTGATCCTTTATGTTTATTTTAGTTTTTAAGTTGGTCTCTTATGTTTTAAAAGTTTCAAGTTGGTTCCTTACGTTTTAAAGGTTTTAAGTTGGTATAAAACGTTACTCACGTTGGAATAAGTTAGTCTCTTCCATGACATGATATTGAGTTTAATAAAACAAAAAAATTACAAAAATGACTTAAAATCGATTTTCAAAAGGAGTTATATTCTATCAACCATATTGCTAACCCGAATCTTTAAACGGTCAAGTGAAGGAAAAGACTAACTTTTTCCAACGTGAGTAACATTTTGGACCAATTTGAAACCTTTAAAACGTAAGGGACCAACTTAAAACTTTTAAAACATAAGGGACCAAGTTGAAAACTAAAATAAACATAAGGGACCAAACATGCAATTAAACCTATATCATTACTATCCAATAGAGGCCCAAATGACGTTTAGGGTTTGCGATCACACATGACCCCATTTGCTTAGAGACAACAACTTATTTTTCGTAATTAAATTTTTTACATGTATAAGAAGTTTTAGAGAACCATCTTCTTTGACTCTTGAGGTAGCTTAGAGTCATACTTAATTTTCATTTTTAAATAAGTTTGTCTCACTTTCTTCTAATGATCTAATATGATTTCTTTAAAATATTGAACCCTCTCTTATGCTTTTGTAATATGATATTTAATTATTTTCTTAATATTTCACTTATAGAATAAACAATATTAAGTATTTACTAGACTTTTGACCGGTGCGACGCACAAGTATTCTCGACTATAATAGAAACCAATAAATAATTTTTAACTCGTAAGATCGTTGGTCGATCAATAAACGCAAATTAGATTATTGGAGATACAATATTACAATCAAATGATAATAAAAAAAATTATAAAGAAAAAAGATAAAAAAAATACAAAATTATATTGTTGCACGGGTCAATTTTATTTATTACTTTTATAGTTAAACATAAAAAATTAATGCAGTTCATGGTTCCTAACAAATTATTTAGGGTAGCCGAGTTTGCATGAAAATTAGGGTATTCTGTTTGTAAACGTATTAAATAAGTTTACAACAACTTGTCAAAAAAAAAACTACAGAAACAATAGGTTAAGTTGCTGCAGACCTAATAAAATTAATAAATAATAAGGATAAGAATTAAGATATTTATTAATTTTTTGCTTTGAAAAATATGCATGGTTATTAGAGAGAGAAATGAAAAACATATATCATGCAAATTTAGAGCCAAAATTTTAGGATAGAGTTGTTGCAAACCTAATAAGGGATTAGTGGAGGGAAAAAATTAGGTTAAGACTTAACAAAATTAATAAATAAGGATAAGTGTACAGAAACAACATATTTATACAAACTACGACACAACATGATAGGAATGAAATTTTTTTAAGGAATAAGGGATTATGATGCAAATTTAGAGCCTTAATTTTAGGGTTGAGGATTAGCATTATTTAAAGCCAAAATTTTAGGGTTGAGCTGTTGCAAACCTAAGAAGGAATTGTGGAGAAAAAAAATTAGGTTAAGACTTAACAAAATTAATAAATAAGGATGTTACTTTGCATATAATTACTGAAACTTTTCTAATTTGAAATTGTCAGCATAGGAGATACGAAATATCATAGGCGACTCTATTTGTCTCGATAGATAAAATATGAGTATTTGTATATGTGGATATTTGTTGACATGCCTAGTTAGTTGATAGAAGTATTGATTTAAAACTAATACAATGTGCCCCAAATCTTCATCACAAAAAATATCACAGAAGTAGTTTAATGATGGGAGTGTGTCTAATATGGATCTATCAAAGATGGTTTAAAGGTAAAGGTGGGCCTTTACCATTTTTAGTAAAAAAATAAATTTTAAATAATAAAAAATGAAGAACACAATTGATATTTTTATTAAAATATACAAAAAAAATATGAGGGTCCACCTTTGAATCGAGTATATATTAGACAACCCTTAATGATAATCTTTTTTTAAAGAGATAATTTTATTAATATTACATTATTGGCATACGTGAATAGCATAGAAGATAACTCTTTAACTATGGATTGCCCACACCATAAAATAACTCAATAGAATGTTAAAATTCATTAAATACTGCCTTAAATTATCTATGACAAATTGAAAATATATTGTTTTTTTTTGTCTTACAAAATCTAAAAGAATAATGCTAGTTATCGCGAGAGATAAAGTATCGAAATTTTCACAATAGACTATTTTGCACTAAATATATTCTCTTAATTGTAACAATGTCCTCCCTTGTTTTGTGGCAGAAACAAAATTTCCAGGCTATAAACTTGTGGCGATCCCCTCGGAACAAAATCTCTCACGAGCAATAGCATTCCTGAATCTAGAATATACAATTGCTTAATAATCTTTATACATTCATATTGTTAATAACTTATTCAAATATTTATTTATTTCAAAAGGTATCGATTATTAGAAAATAATTTTTTTGAAGGATGGTTTTTACAAAAGTTTTTTATCGAAATATTTATTTCCATTCAATTTTATTTATTCTAGAGTGAGAGTATCTTGTTTCAAGTAGTCTAAGGGAGGTGTATTGGATTAGGATTTTGAAGGACAATTTTTGCTTAAAAATGTCTCGAGGATTTTAAAAGATTTTGTGTGATTTTAATGACTTTCAGGATTTTAAAAGACTATCAGGATTTATAATTTGGATTTCAATGGATTTACATCATGAGATTCTTAAAGATTTTAAAGGATTTCAAATGATTTTATTGATTTATAAGATTTCAAAAGATTTTATCAATTTTAAAGATTCATTGAAATAAAATGATTACAACACATTCTCTATCATAATATTTTCACTATATACTTTTTTTTTTTAGATATAGAGAGATGAAGAGAGAGAGAGAGAGAGAGAGAGAGAGAGAGAAGGGAGAGGGGGAAGAGAGGGGAGAGAGAAGGGGAAGGGAGAAGAGAGAGAGAGGAGAAGAAAGAGAGATGGTAAAATTTTAAAAGAAAAACAATCCCAAGAAATCTCATGTTTTTATGAAAGACTTTTTCATGCTAAAATTTCACTAGAATATCCCACAAAATCCATCAAAATCCAATTTATTAAACAATCCTTCAAAATTTGAATGATTTTGAATACCACAAGACTTTTTTTAAATGATGAAAAGTCTTGATTGAATACCTCAAGACTTTTTTAAAATGACAAAGAGTCTTGATTGAATACAACAAGATTTTTTTTAAGTTGCAAAGAGTCTTGATTGAATACCTCGAGATTTTTCCATCATTAAAAAGTCTTTTAAAATCCTTTGAAATCCTAATTCAATACATCCCCCTAAAAGATTACCTTTTTTATTTATTTCAAAGATATTGGTATTTTGGTTGCAAATGAGACGGTAGATGAGGCCCGTCGCCTTAACAAGGAAATGTTGCTTTTTAAGGTGGACTTTGAAAAAGCTCAGTGGATTTAAATTACTTGGATATGGTTATGAAGAAAATGAATTTTCCTACACTTTGGAGGAAGTGGATGTCTGCTTGTGTAGGAACGGCTTCGGCTTCAGTGTTGGTAAACGGGTGTCCTACAGATGAATTTCCAATGGAAAGAGGTTTGCGTCAGGGTGATCCCCTTTCTCCTTTTCTTTTTTTGTTGGCGGCCGAAGGATTTAACGTTCTTATGATGTCGTTAGTGGAGGCAGGTCTGTTTCGTGGTTATGTGGTGGGGCGTGACAATCCTGTGAGTCTGTCACACCTCCAGTTCGCTGATGATACGTTGATTATAGGACAAAAAAGTTGGTTGAATGTGCGCTCAATACGGGCTGTTTTGTTGATCTTAGAACAAATGTCTGGGTTGAAGGTTAATTTTCAAAAAAGTATGCTTACGGGAGTTAACATTTCAGATTCTTGGTTGTCTGAGGCTGCAAGGGCCCTACACTGTCGAGTTGGTGCCTTTCCATTCGTGTATTTGGGGCTGCCTATAGGTGGGGATCCGCGGAAGCTTGAGTTTTGGAGACCGGTTTTAACCTGTGTCATTTCTAGATTGTCAAATTGGAAAAGCAAATTTCTTTCGTTTGGTGGTCGTCTGATTCTTCTGAAATATGTCCTGTCATCTATTCCGGTTTACTTACTTTCCTTCTTCAAGGCATCCACAGGTATCATTTCTTCTCTTGATCTTTATTTAAATTTTTTTTTTTTTTTTGGGGGGGGGGGGGGGGGGTGGCGGCGAGGATATTAGAAAAATTGCTTGGGTCAATTGGGATACTGTTTGTTTGTCGAAGGAGGAGGGTGGGTTAGATGTTCGGAGGTTGAGGGAATTTAATGTTGCTTTACTTGGGAAGTGGTGTTGACATATGTTAGTGGATAAGGAGGGGTTATGGTATCGAGTCTTAAAGGCTAGGTACGGGGAGGAGGGAAGGCGGTTGAAGAAGGGGGGAAGGGATAGCTCGGTGTGGTGGAGGATGTTGTCAGGAATTCGTAGTTGTATTGGTTTGGGGGAGGGGAGTTGGTTCGAGGAAAACATTCGTAGAGTGGTTGGTGGTGGGAGTAGTACCTATATTTGGCTAGACAACTGGGTGGGGGGTGCTACTTTAAGTGTGCGTTTTCCTCGCCTATTTGATTTGGCTGAAAATAAAGGGGTGACGGTGAGGTAGATGGCTAGGAAAGGGTGGAAGGTTGGGGGTGATGCTTGGGAGTGGCGGAGGCGTCTATTGGCGAGGGAAGAGGAGTTAGTTGCAGAGTGTTCTTCCTTGTTGTGTCTTATTATTTTGCAGGATCATGTTCTGGATAGGTGGCGATGGGTTCTGGATCCTATTAACGGTTACTCCGTTAAGGGGACTTATCAGTATCTCACGCTTTCGGACTCATCCGTGGAGCGTGGCTTTTTCGATGATGCATGGCTGAAACAGGTCCCATTAAAGGTCTCGATTTTTGTGTGGCGGCTCCTCCGCAACAGACTCCCCATCAAAGATAATCTTTTTCGTAGAAGGGCTCTTCATCACGACGACTTGTATTGTATAGGTGGTTGTGGTTCCCCGGAGACGATGCTTCACCTCTTTTTTCGGTGTGCCACCTTTGTCAGTGTGTGGCACCGGGTTTACCAGTGGCTAGGTATTTCTTTCATTTCTCCAGAATTAGTCTACGATCATCTACATCAGTTTGGTCACTTTGCAGGGTTACCGCGATTTACACATCCTTTCTTCAAAGTGATTTGGCATGCTTGCGTTTGGATAGTCTGGAAGGAAAGAAACAACAGGATCTTCAAGGATAAAGCGGAAGATGTGGTACAATTATTAGACAAAGTAAAGTTTGTGTCTTTTTCTTGGTTAACGGCTAATAGGCTCACTTCAGCTTTCAGTTATAATGACTGATGGCGGCATCCTTTACTTTGTATGGGTGTTATGGAGTAGTTTTCCTTTTCATCTTTTTTGTTGTATTTTGGTTACCAACAGTTTTCTCTTTGCACGCCTTGTGCGAGATGAATTACTCGTCGTAAGTATAATATTTCATTTTGGCTTCTTCAAAAAAAAATTATCAGCAAATAAATTTTGTTGAAGGATGGTTTTTACAAAAGTTATTTATCGAAATATTTATTTCCATTCAATTTTATTTATTCTAGAGTGAGAATATCTTGTTTCAAGTAGTCTAAAAGATTACCTTTTTTCTATTTATTTATAAAAAAAATTTAACGATGGTTTTTACAAAAGTTATTTATCAAAATATTTATTTCCATTCAATTTTATTTATTCTAGAGTGAGAGTATCTTGTTTCGAGTAGTCTAAAAGATTACCTTTTTGTTTAACAATTCCTTTTTTTTCTGCCCGTTTTTCTGCTAAAGATAACCACGTGATTTAAAAAAACTCAATCATATGTCAAATTGTCACACCATGTTGGTAAGACAACACCATGCCTATTCAAATATTGGTTTGTCAAAATTGTGAGAGTTTAACCTTTTCAAATATTCTCTTTGTAAAATAATAAATACAACAACTCTTTAATCGAAGTTATGCAGTTTTATGAAAAAAAATTCCATATTTTAAAATGTACAACTCTTCTTTATATTTTTACAAAAAAAAAATTAGATTATAAATATTAAATGGTAGATAGTAAATATTAAATCACATAAAAGTTTTTATGTTTTAAATTTTACAAATCTTATTGATGAACAACTCTTTTTTGATAAACCTAAAAAAAAAGTCATTTTTGATAAAACTTTTTCACCAACTCTTTTTGATGCCCTCCCTTGTTTCTGAACCTCACCAAATCGATTTGAATGAAAAACAATTAATGGGAATTGAATCACTATTTCTAATAGCACAAATTATGTTGCAAGCAAAGAATTTGGAGAGTTATCGAGAGCAAGAGATTTGAATATGAGTGCTATTAATTTCATATATGCTAATAGTACTGATATTTTTTTAATTACAATAGTACTGATATTTTTTTTGAAGGGATAGTCCTTTTTTTTTAAGAAGCGATAGTACCGATTATCGTATTTTTTCACTAATTATTGTATGTTGAAAAAATCAAAAGCATTGAATAATTTGAAATTTTTTTTTTTGAGAAAGAATAATTTGAAATTATTGTTTATAGGGTCGAACCATTTTTTTTTGGTCGAAATATGATTACTATTTATTAGTTCTGATTTTATATGATTTTTTGGTATTTCCTTTGTTGTCATTGATTTTAATTTTATTTGAATGGTAATTCAGCATGTAATTGATTATACCGATCTTGATAAGAGGTAAATTAAAGAGATGATACATGTCATTAATTTTTTTTAAAAGAAACCCATTTAGGTTGGCCTGGTGGTATTGACTTCGGGTATGGGAATGTGTTTTTCCTCGAGGTCTCATGTTCGATTCTCCTCGGTCTTTAAAAGATAACAATAGTAACAAAATAAAAGTAGAAAGAACAAAACTGAAAGTGTTGTTAATTGCATTTTACAGATTGGTAGAAAAGCTCAGTAGATTGTATGTAATGTATCTAAATCTGTTGTAAGGGTCCATGTATCTATTATACACCCATTATTAAACATTTTGCATATAATTTGGGTGGATTAGTTTGACCTTTTTCCAAAAAATATTTTGCTTATGAACAAAAATGCAAGGAGCAAAAAAGGTTGCCCAAAAAGGGGGCAAAACGATGGGGTGCAAAATCGCTCAAAAAAAAAAAGGGGTGCAAAATCGCACAATTAGCAAAAAAATAGGGGGGGAAAGTGCAATTAAGCCTAATTTTATTTTAATTTTTTAAAAAGTGTGCAAAATTGATTATAATTGATACGTTATTTCGCAAAATTGATTGCAAACATGTTCTATCAATATTTCTTTTTTACAAATATTTCAAAGATAGAGGAAATATTAAAATAACTAAAAACGTTATATTTCTTGTTTATATTGTAGATAATAGATGTATTGGTGAGACAAATTCTTTTGATTTCTTGGTGGCCGTAATATGCAATAATTTTGATCATAGGTTGCACATAATTTTCAACGAAATATAAAATCATCGTAAATGAGAGCTAAGAATTTTTTTTTTTTTTTGCTAAGCCAGGAGAATGGACAGGCATCAGGGGGAAGCAACGACATCTCAACTAGGTTGACACCCCGCAGAACCTCCATCTTATGCCACCAAACTCGAAGAAAAATTTTATTAAAAAAAAAAAGGGGGAAAAAGTTGCAAGAGGGGGACTAGGCCAAAACCCTCAAAAAATAAAACAGAAACAGAAAACATAGAAAAAACAGCAGATAAAAAGAAACATCTGTCTATGGCAACGTAGAGCGAGGAAACCCGGTCCGGTCCAAGAAGAAATCCGTTTCAAGAGTTTGAGGCAACACCGAAAACCAAACATTCCCTTGAATTGAATGCCCCAAATTCGCAAGAGAGTCGGCACAACAATTTCCCTCCCTAAAGATGTGAGAAGTGATAATCTGGATACCTCGGTTGCAAGCGTTATACCAACGATTACGAAGTAAAACCGGGACTAGAGACCGGTGTGTAAAGACCATCAGAGCACTTGTCGAGTCACTCTCTAACCAAACATTCCTCCAACCGTGTTGGGCTGCATACTCCAAAGCAAGAAGGAAAGCATAAACCTCAGCATAAAAAACAATAGAGTGGCCAATGTTACAAGCAAAAGCACCTAAAAGGGAGCCAAGGTGATCACGGAACAGCCCGCCAAACGCAGCATGAGAACCAATCAAAGAGCCATTCGTATTCACTTTTATCCAGGGGGCCGATGGGGCCTTCCAAACCACCAACAAAATATCACTGACACGGCGGCTATGAGGAGAAACCGAGAAAGCATAAAAAATATTTGCATCAGAAACAATGCATTTACCCATCAAGATATTACCACTAAAACTAATCGCCGCACGAATTATATTTGCATGAGAGCTAAGGAATGTAATTCATATTATATGCACAAATCAATCATCTCTTTTTACCATGACACCACTAATTTTTATTTAAAAAAATCAAAAAATTGTTCATTACTAACAGGTTTCTAAGTCAATGCTCAGAAAAAAAAAATACAAATCAAAGAAAGAATTTGAATAATAAAAATAATAATATGGAGCTGCACTAATTATGATTTCCTCAAACTTAATCAAGCATTTGCACCCACCACTAAAAACTTTTTCACCCCATATAAAACCCCAAACCTGTAAAAAAAATGACCATATTCAATTTAAAAAATCATAGGTCTTCCACTTCTATATCTCTTAATTTTCAATTTCTATCCGGTGAAGGTTGAATTTTAAATTAAATAAATTAAGAAGAATACGTAAATGTATAAGTTAACAAACTGAAGAACCCGAAGAACGAATAAACTCAATCATGACACAACATATGTATTACGCAGAGGAGAAAAAAATATTAATCAGATTGATATGATTGGTGTGTAATGTATGTTGGCTAGTGCTCCTTTTATAGATATATTTTTTTTTTCGTTAGAGGTAGCATAGTATCTATATTATGGAGTAAATGCATTTTATTTAAAATAATAATGACTAATTAATTGGTAGGGATATCACATTTTATATGTAGGGGTCGGGGTTCGAACCCCGGACACTCCACTGCTCCACAATTAAATTGTGTGAGCTGTAGCCACTAGGCTACTTGACCAAAAAAATAAAAAATAATATGTCTTTTAAAAAATATTTGATGGTAATTATGATATTTTTAAATTACCATTTATAGGCTTTTCAAAGTCAAATGACGTATATTTGATTGAAATGCATATTTTAATTGATTAACTAGTTTGGAAACCCGTACCAAGTACGGGCTAGAATTGCGACTATTTTTTTATTTTATAAAATCTAATTAAACGACAAATTCATTATTTTTTTATTGCATATTATATACAAATATCAACGCGTATATAGTTATTTGGATTTTCGTATTGTTAAATAGGAATGATTTAACGGATGTAACATCGAAATATTAGTATTTAACGTCAGAATATTTTACACGGATGACTAAAATATTATTCTTATGAAAATTTGTTCTTGTGAATGTTATATTCTCAAGATTTTATTTTTTTTTGAAGAAGTTAAACTAACTCCCTCAAATTGGCACGAGAGAGAATCGAACCTGAGACCTTGATGAGGAGCACACTCCCACGTCCTA
Source organism: Medicago lupulina (assembly GCA_958299785.1). Taxonomy (NCBI): domain Eukaryota; kingdom Viridiplantae; phylum Streptophyta; class Magnoliopsida; order Fabales; family Fabaceae; genus Medicago; species Medicago lupulina. The sequence continues at coordinate 50,330,368 of OY283145.1, read as the reverse complement.
AGTCAATACCACTAGGCCAACCCAAATGGGTTTATTCTCAAGAATATTATTTACACATGTTTTCTTCTATTGTTATTATCATGCTTAAAGAATGGGAATCTAAAATTTTCATGGTAATAAAACTCAACTTGCTATTTTTATGTTTAATTAATTAATTTCTAAAACATTCCATGAAATCTAATTTTTTTACCAAACAAATGGGTATGAATGTTATTCCTTAGGAATATCGTTTCAAGGAATATAATTTCTTGCCTTGAAACAAACACACCCTTAATTTTTCATAAAATAAATTGAGGCTTTTCAAAGATTACTATCATAATCTACAATTTACAATTTAATTTTTATTTTTTTATTATAAATTTTTTAGGTGAGTTGGACTCTGGATGACACATCAAGATCAAGATATGTTTCATGACTCGGTGAACACTTACAAAGTTATTCCATATCAAAGAGATCGTCACGCTAATAGTGGGATTGAATTCACACCCTTGAGGTTGAGTCAACTCATTATTAACCGAGCCAACTTTGATTAGGAATGCTATTATTAGTATTAATAGCAAAAATAGTGAATCAAAACATGATATCGTATAATGGTATCATTTAAATAACATTTTTTTTATCTGACCCAACAAATGAGACATTTAATAGAATCATTTTAATTTAAATGGCCACATTAATAACTCTTAATTTATTTTAACATGATTATAAAAAAAATCACAAAAACAAAGAAAAATATTAAATACATGAAATATACTTTTTAAAAAATGGATGTGAAAAAAAAATGATTATTTTTTGAAAATTTAACGATGTTTTTTTTAAGTACATGAAATATACTTTTTAAAAAATGGATGTGAAAAAATAAAATAAAAACTTAAAATAATTTTGTTTTTTTTTATTTAAAATAAAATAAAATATTTAATAGTTTTTTCTAAGTAACCTCAGTTATTTAAATTTTGATAGCACATCATTTTTTCTTTGCAATATAATTTAATATTTTTTATTTCGTTTAATTAAGGGCTACAATTAAAGATCTTATTTAAAGAACGTTTTATTTTTATTGTCTAAAATTTGTCTGACCTATTAAACGACAAAGTTTAATACTTATAGAATGAACCCAATTAAAATGACACATAAAATTTAATTATTTTAAATTATAAAAATATAAAATATAAAAATTTAATGACAATTTTTTTTTGAAGATTTGTCAAACAAAAATTAGTAAATTAAATATTCTCTTAAAAGGATTGAGTATAAAACATTAATAGAAAATGTTAAAAGATTCAAATAATTCAGTTTTTTTTTATACGGATAGAAAAATGAACCATTTGAATTTTAAATGTGTTCAATTTATTTGTTATAATATACTTCAATATTTGTTTGTTTCCATATATTTTTTAGTTTAGTTGTTTACTTTAATTATGGTTTGATCCATCGATCAAGACTTTTTCATTCTAAATAATTACATGAAACATTTTAACCTTTATAAAATAATTTTAATTTAAATGACATTAATTACTCTTAAATTACTTTATCATTATTATCTTTAATAAAAAGGAAAAAAAATTGAGAATTATATATATTAATTATTAAATTATTTAAGTATACAAATACTTGAAACTTTCGTGTTAATATAATTCATTTTGCCTTGTTAAAAATACCAAATATGTGAAATTTAGGAAGAAAAGAAAAAAGACATGACATTGAGATAAAAAATTAAAAGAAAACAATTTTTTATTGAAATAGTGCGTGAAATTGCTTGCAAATGGAAGCTATTTATAATAAACGGTAGATAATAAAATCAACAATATTATTTAATAGTCCCCCCCAAAAAAATTATTTAATAGTAACTATCTCATCGACAAATTAAGGTAGAAAAAAAGTCATATATTGATTGTCAAATAAATAAGATAAAATGACACTTAAATGATTGTGTTTTATCCGGTCAAAAGAAATAAAAAAAAAACCATGATTATTGCCCAATGGCTGATTGAAGATTTGATACATTCTATTGAAGAAACTATGATAAGTGAAAAGTTGTCATAGTAAAACATGATGATGTTAAGATGTCTTCTTATTAGAAAATGTTTATTGGTCAGGTTGTAACTGAGACTCAGACAACTTTTGTGAAAGATAGACAGATTTTATATGGCATTCTAATTGCAAATGAAGTGGTTGACGAGGCAAAAAAGAATAAAAAAAGAATTGATGCTTTTTAAAGTTGATTTTGAAAAGGCCTACGACTCGGTTGATTGGGGGTATTTGGATGCGGTAATGCAAAAGATGGCTTTTCCGGTGTTGTGGAGGAAATGGATCAAAGAGTGTGTCACAACAGCAGCTGCTTCTATCTTAGTAAACGGAAGTCCAACTGATGAGTTCCCTCTTCATAGGGGTTTGCGTCAGGGAGATCCCCTTTCTCCTTTTCTATTCTTATTAGCAGCTGAGGGCCTGAATGTTATGATGAAAGCGTTGGTGGAAAACAATTTGTATACGGGATACGAAGTTGGAATATCAAGATCGGTTGTGGTATCTCATTTGCAATTCGCAGATGATACACTACTTTTTGGAGAAAAGAGTTGGGCCAATGTCCGAGCATTAAGGGCAGTTTTGAATTTATTTGCAGATATGTCTGGTCTTAAAGTGAACTTTCATAAAAGCTTTTTGGTTGGTATTAATATTGGGGATTCTTGGTTGTCGGAAGCAGCATCTATGTTAAATTGTAAGGTTGGCAAAATACCGTTTGTGTATCTTGGCTTGTCAATTGGAGGTGATCCTCACAGATTAGTCTTTTGGGAACCTGTGGTGTCTAATATTAAGTCTAGACTTTCGGGGTGGCACAATCGATTCTTGTCTTTCGGGGGCCGTTTAATTCTTCTTAAATCTGTCCTGACCGCGCTTCCTGTCTATGCTCTTTCCTTCTTTAAAGCTCCGTCATGTATCATTTCTCTCATTAATTCTATTTTTTCTAAATTTTTTTGGGGAGGGAGTGAGGATAACAGGAAAATTTCCTGGATTGCTTGGAACTCTATTTGTTCAAAAAAGGAGCATGGAGGGTTGGGGACTAGGCAGTTGAAGGAGTTTAATTTAGCCTTATTAGGCAACTGGTGTTGGAGATTGTTGGTGGATAGAGAAGGGTTCTGGTATAGGGTTTTGGTGGCGAGATACGGTGAGGAGGCAGGGAGGTTGGTGGTTGGGGGCCGGAGTGTTTCACCGTGGTGGAAGGAAGTAGCGAAGATTAGGGATGGCATAGGAGAGGCGCATGGGGGCTGGTTTGATGGGAGGGTTTTGAAGGTGTTAGGGGATGGATCGAATACGTTCTTTTGGTTTGACAGATGGTTAGGAGATGTTCCTTTGTGTATGAGATTTTCGCGTTTATTTGATCTTGCGACAATTAAGTATTGCACAATCACGGATATGTGTATGCTAGGTTGGGAGGAAGAGGGAGAGGCGTGGGGTTGGAGGAGAAGACTGTGGGCATGGGAGGAAGTCTTGTTAGGGGAGTGTAGGGCTTTACTTGATAATGTTGTTGTGCATTCTAATGTTTCTGACAGGTGGCAGTGGGACCCAAATCCCCACGAAGGCTACACAGTTAAAGGTGCATATCAGGCATTGACATCTATCGGAGTATCCATTGTTGACGGAGGAGAAGATCTCATTTGGCACAAACAGGTTCCGTTGAAGGTTTCCATTCTTGCTTGGCGTTTGCTGAAGGACATGTTACCAACCCGAAGTAATCTTCATAGGCGCGGTATCCTTGTGGCTACAGACACCACTTGTTTATCAGGCTGTGGCATGGAAGAAACTGCCTCCCATATCTTCCTTCATTGCGATGTTTTCAGTTCTTTATGGCAGTACATCAGGTCTTGGATTGGCATGTCTGGAGTACATCCTCAAAATATTAGTGAGCATTTCCTTCGATTCACTCATTCTATAGGGCATTCGAAGGCGCGTCGAAGTTTTTTACAACTAATTTGGCTACTTTGCGTCTGGTTGATTTGGAATGAACGTAACAACAGGTTGTTCAAGAACATAGAGACACCGATTTTACAGTTGTTGGAAAAAGCAAAATATCATTCTTTATGGTGGTTAAAAGCTAATAACACCAATTTAGGGTACGTTTCTCAAAGATGGTGGTCGGACCCTTTACTTTGTTTGGGTACCGACTGACTTTTTACTGTAACTATGTTGCAAACAATTATTATTCAGGTTGAGTTCTCTGGTACATCTTGTACTGAGAATTTTTTTTTCATCATTTTGATTTCTTCAAAAAAAAAGAAAATGTTTATCCAACTTAGATGATCTCAACCAATTGTATGCAACCTTTAGGATGATGTTTAACATGATCGAAGATGTGTTTAAAATCATCAATTAAGATTCATCAAATAAGATTTCATGTGCAATATATCAATTGTGCAAGACAAATATTCATAAAATAAATATAGATACAGGCTAAATCAATTTATTGAGATTAGCTTTTCGACATATCAATTCCTAAAAAATCAAACTAAGGTATCTAAACTCTAACGTCTTGATTCTATATCAAATACATAACATTGCCTTGACTAAAAATTATATTGTTGATTTTGAACATCTTGAAGTTGTAGAACGTAGACACATGCTCTCCAATGGAACCTGAGAAAGTAGCATTAACAATAAACAATTAAATACAAATAAAAAATAAAATCAACCCCATAATCTACAACCAAGTGCTAAAACTTATATGCTCTTAAAACACATAAAATACTTGTTTTTACGGCAAAATTTATGGGGGGAAGAGACACATGAAAATAATGAAAAACGAAGTGTCTATTATTAGAGAGAGAGAGAGAGAGAGAGAGAGAGAGAGAGAGAGAGATCATGGCATGATCAATTTTGATTGGTTGGTGAAAGCTAAATGAGTCATGATCCATCTTGATTGGCTAATAAAAAAATAAATGAATCATAATTCAATTTGATTGGATGATAAGAAAGCATTAAATGAGATGTAAAATGTGAAGAAGCCACATGCACTTACGGAATGAGTCATGGTCTATTTTGATTGGTTAATACAAAAATTTTGAGTCATGATTCATTCTAATTGGTTGAGAGAAAAATATTAAATACACCTCTCAATATAAGCTTGTCACGTATACTATCAAAATAAAATAAGGGAAATGTTTATAATAGAGATAGATATAAAGATACCGATAGAGATTATAGTCTATATATATTTTTAGCAGCTATTGCAGTCTATATAAAAAAAAGGTTTAAGTTACGAATAATAAAATATAACCGGACAATAGAAAAATTATAATGAATATTGAGTTGCATTAATCTAAAAGGACTAAATATAATAAATGTGTTCCCGATGTAAACATTATGTTAAGGTACAAATAATAAAATACAACAAATTTAAGATTTTTTTTTCTAAAAAAATCAACCACATGATTCGATCTTTAATACTCAAAATTTCTTTATGCGAAGGAAGATATCGGGAACGAATTCAATGAATATCATATTCGATTGAATAAAAAATAATAATAAAACAAACAAAAAGACGAACACCAAAAAAACAAAGGAAAAAACTAAACAAACAAAAAAGAGGCAAAATTATGATGTGAAAAATGGTGAAGCCATTGGTCTGATTTATAGTAATTTTAAGAGGGTAATTTGGTAAACTAAATGTATCTAATTTGGCATGAGAGTTAATTACACGCGGTCCTTTTTATTCCGTTGCTTTATTTTTCGGCCCTAACATAAGTTTTACTATTTTTTTGGCTTCCCTTTTTAATCAGTTTTATTTCATTAATTTACTATTTTTTCGGTTGACTTCTATATGCACCCCTTACATATAGTTTTTTTCTTATTATTAAGCAAAATCAAATCATATTATGTTTAATTGTTTTAATGCCACTTTAAATAAAATATCTTTGACATGATTACAACCAAATTAATTGTTTCACATCATTTTGTCAAAAAAATAATAATTTGTCTATTATTATTATTATTATTATTATTATTATTATTATTATTATTATTATTATGAAAATAAAAACTAAGAAATGTATAGCATTATTTGATTTTTTTTTAATAAACACTATTATAAGTTATTATTACTATATTACTATATAATATACATTTTTTTCTTCAGGGATACTATACAATATACATTTGAAAATAAAAACGAAATGTATAACATTATTTGTTTTTTTTTTTTAATAAACACTATTATACGTTATTATTACTATATTACTATACATTATACATTTGAAAATAGAAACACACGCATATTAACTTAAATCATTTAAAAATGAATGGTTGTTATCCAATTTAATTATATTATTTTCAAAAGTTACACTTTTATTGAATCATATTTTTATTTTCTGACATATATTAATTATTTGATCTCTTTGACATTTAAATAATTATTCCATTAATCGTATTGTAATTAAATTTGAATTATTCCATTACTTGTTTTATTTTAATATTTGAATTCAAATATTTTAATTTAAATTATTTGATTATTAAAAAAATATATTTGATTAAATTTTTTATTTTTTGAATTTGAAATGTTTGATCTCTAATTTAATTTCAAGTAATATAATTTGAAATTTTAAAACTTCCTTTTATACATAAACATTAAATACAAAGTTGTGAGGATGAATGTGGTGAGAGTATTTTGCGAGTATGAATGCGGTGAGAGTATTTGAAAAACCTTTAATATTGAGACTTAATTGAAATCCAAATGCTTGAGGAAAAGTGCCACATGTCAATACCATAAGAAGAAAAAAAAACTTCTATATTGAGATTTAAAAAAAACTCTCAAATTTATATAAGAGTAAATTACACCCTTCTCCCCTTAAAGATGCTTCAATTACACTCTCCTCCCCTCTTATGTTAAAATATACACTCCTCTCCCCTCTTATTCAAAACATGTTAGAAAATATTTCACTCCTCTCCCCTAAGAGAAGCTTGAATTACATTCTCCTCCCCTCTTAGGTTAAAATCTACAATTTACTCCCTCAATATTTTATTTTATTTCTAACAATCTAGCAAAAAAACTGAAGTTGAAGTAAATGTCACTAGAAGGGGGGGGTTGAATAGTGACCCTTTAAAAATTTCAATGCTCTTAGAGAGGTTGAGCTTTAAAAAGTTCACTTGGAGTAAGATGACGTAAATAAAATTTAAACACAGCAGAAAGTAAAGAGTAGAGTTTAAGAGAGATCACACAGAGAAGTTATCCTGGTTCACCCAATATGGGTTAGTCCAGTCCCCACAGCTTTTGTGAGATTATCCACTAGTTCTTAGGAGTTTCTTCCTCCTTTTGCAATGTGCAAATCAATATGTATTCTCTAAGCCTCACCAGGCTTACACTGCCACTCGAGCTCTCAAAGAGCTTGAGGCTGAACAACTATGTATTTTCTTAGCCTCACCAGGCTTACACTACTGATATTCTTAGCTTCAGCAAGCTTACACTTATCACTCAAGATTTTACAGGCTTGAGGATATACAATCAAAATGAATTTTGATGTTTGGATCTAATTACAACTTTCAAGCTCCTAAGAGAATGAGAGATTGTAGTTTGTAATACTCTTAAAAAGATGATCCGAAAATATGATTGAGAACAGTAAGAGTATTTTTGATATTGGGAATGATTGATGAATTTCTTGCTTGTATGTAGGCTTGTGATTGTATTTCAAATTCATGCTTTCTTTGTTGAGAGAAAGCTTCTATTTATAGCCAGCCTTCATCCTTCAATATCTTGCAGCTGTTCATTCTTGTGTAGACACCCTTGCTGTTGATAGGAATTGCAAAACTGCCATTGTCCCATCTTTTTGTACGCTGAGCTTGAGCTTGTCAGCCTCGACCTCAACTTTTTACACTAAGAGCTTGAGCTTGTCTTTGTACAGGAGCGTGTATGAACAGTGAAAAGTACATGAACAGTAAAAAGTCATTTCTCTTTACCACTTTTCTTTTGCTTGTTCTCCAAGATGCATCATTGTCATTGTCCTTGCAATGCTTTGTCTCCAAGACATCATTTAATAATATTTTAGCATACTTGGTCACCAAGTCTTTGTACTTTGTGTCTTTGTGCTTGCTTGCTCATCAAGATTCAACTATAGAGCTTTGTCAACACCTTTATCTTTCTCAAATGATTAGCACATGATTGAAATAAAATGTTTGTACATTTTCCCTTGCTTGTGCGCATGGCATTTCCTTTGTGATGCTTTATGAATTAAATCACTAATTAACCTTTCTTGATTAATAATGAATTATTATCATATTCTTCATGAAAGCTTGAGCATAATCATCCAAGGATACATGGCTTTATCATAATGTGAGAATTTGGACTTTACCTATCCTTAATAAAATCCACTCAAGAACACACATTAAATAACCAAATAAAATTATAATCTTAATTTTAATACAAGAGTTTGTTTATCATTTAAAAACAATTTCAATGGGATTTTTGCTTCAACAATCTCCCCCTTTTTTGATTGATGACAAACTTCTTGAAATTAAAATTACATAAGGAGGTTTAGCATAAAGGCTCCCCCTTGATTTATGCATTCTATTAATTTTGAGGCTCCCCCTCAAATTATGCATATAATATAAAATGATATGATTTAAAAAATGGAAAAAATAAAAACATTGAATCATTCATTTCATTGATCATAATAATTCATGATTACAATTGATTCATAAAGATTAGCACAAGCATAATATTAAAATTTCAGAGGATCAATTTGCTACATACACCATGGTTAAGCTCAAAGAAAAGATCCTGGAAATTTCAAAAAGAGTTAAAACTAAGTACTACCTAGTTTTCCAAAAGGTTAGACTAAACAACTGTTTGTACAAGCACGAATTGCAGACTGATTGCAATTTTGAAAGCAGGAAATAAAAAATAATAGCAGACTCCATATTTTTCAAGACATTTCTCCCCCTTTTGTCAGCAACCAAAAAAGAAGGGGGTGGCAAGCTCAGCCTCAGCCTCAGGCTGGAGGTGGAGGTGGAGCTGGATCAGTGGACCCAGGAGCAGTAGACACTGGCAGGATGGGATAAGCAATATCAGGTAGAAAAGGAGGTGGCAGATTTGGTGCAACAGCAGGTAAAAAATCTCCTAGCAACCAATTGTTCATAACAGCTTGTCTATTTCCATAACTTGCAATAGTTTGTTGCAACCCAACAATATTCAGAATCACATCAGCATTAGTCGGGCCAGCAGGAGCAGCAGCAGGTGTAGGAACAGTAGCAGCAGCAGTGTTTCCAGAATCTGTGTTTCCAAAAGATCCAAGAGAGCCAAACTGGCTAGGTTCGGGTAAGGGAGAGGAAGAAGAGGTTTTGTTGATTTTTCGATCAATTAAAGGTGAAACAAGGAAATGATGAGCAGTATCCGTTAGAGGGTTAGATGATTTTGTTGGTGAGATGAAAGAGGTTGAAGGATTACTGGTTTGACCTTGAGTTCCAATGCCGTGCATTTCATCATCCGGATGAAATCCTCCAGTCATTGAGTAATATTGGTAGGGGTTTAAGTTAAAAGGTATCACAGAAGCGGGATCAAAGAACATAGAGTTGAAACCTTCTTGAATATCTTCATTCAAGTTTGGCAATGGTGAAGATTGTGGTTCTAAAGGAATGGGACTTGGAGATTTTCTAGGTGAGGGTATAGGAGGAGAATTGTGATAAGGGGTGAAATTATCTTCAGCCAAAGCATGATCTTGCTGAACAGTCTCTTTAGCAGCTTCAATCGGGTTCTCATTTCCTGGTTCTTCCTCAGATTCAGAATCATCTTCAGATTCTCCAGTTTCAGCTTCAGATTCAGATCCTTCTTTAGGACTTTCAGGTTCTGGCTCAGGAGTGGAGTACACAATTTCTTCAGAAGGTTCAGGAGTCTCAGATCCTGACTCAGACAGATCTGACTCATGCTCAGGAAGTTCTTCCTCAGCCTCAGCCTCAGCCTCAGCTAGAGGTTCAACTACTTTACCCTTTTTCTTCACAGATCCACTAATCTTATGTGTTGCAGTTTTCTTTCTTTTGGGTTTAGGAACAGTAGCAATACGCAGGCGTCCTAAAATTGAACCATCTATCACAGCACATTCATCTAAGCTTACTTCATCATCCAAAGGTACATTAAATTCCTTAAAAATCTTAGTTAACAACATAGCATAGGGAGCTGAACGACGAGCAGAGGCAGATTGTTTCATATGTGCTAAGATTAGATAACCTAGGTTCAGAGGTTTCTTATGAAGCAGATGATAAACAATGTTTAGGTCAGTATTGTTTACCTTGTCCCAGCTTCCAGCTCTTGCAAGAATGGTACGCACTGTGATGTTATGAAGCAGATGACACTTAGGGTTAAGGTTGGCAGCAGTGGGGCGTCCATCAGAGCCTTCTTTCAAGAAGCTTTCAAACACATCATCCCGGTCTAGCTTGTAATGATCAAACCATTTGTCACCATAGAGATGAACCCCTTTGTTCTCTATGTGAAAAAGCTTGCAGATAAAATCTGGAGTAAGTTTAAAGGATACACCTTTGAGAGTGACAGAGACATGACAATTTGATTTGAACTTAGCAGCAGCATAAAAAGCGCGAGTGAGACGTGCATACTGTAATTCTTTTACAGATAGAATAGGAGTCCAGCCTAGAGCATCAAAATGAGGTTTTAAATTCTGACCTCTTGAAGCTATATCAACCAAATCCACTAGTCTTCCATTTGCTATTGCTTTGTCAGCCCATCTGCTTAAATAAGCATCTTTGATAACAGGATCTCCAAAAACATCGTCCAGAGAGGCAGTTTTGACCCTTTTTGGAGCTTCAGATTTCCCTTTAGCTTGAGCTCTTGGAGAGCTTGAGCTAGAAGTTTTCACCTTTTTTCGAGGTTGAGGCGGAGATGACTCAACAACTTGTTTCCTCTTTTTAGAAACAGATTTCTTTGGCTGTTTCGACGGAGAAGAAGTGGTCTCAACAGGGGTTTCAGCAGCTTTTCTCTTAGGGGTTGATTTCTGCGGATTGGGTTCAACTGATTTAGTAACCCTAGGTTCAGAACTTTCCTCATCAGAATCAATCACATGTACAGTTGAATCTATCAAAGGTGGTTTGTTTACAGACCTCATCCTTTGAGATTTTCTAGTGGGAATAGATGATGAAGACGTTGTTGATTTAGATTTCTTTGGTTTTGTTGATTTCGCAACCAAGGGAGAAGGAGCTTGCGATGAAAGACCAGCTGGAATTTGTTCATGATCAGAAGAAGATGGAGCTTTGGATGGGAATACAATGGTCACAGGTTTGGGATTTTTTGGTAGAAAGGGTACCATGGTTCGAGTAGGGTTTGGTGGTGATGAAGAAGGTGGGTCATTTTGCTGAGAAGGAGGAGGAGGTGTTTCAATATGAAGAGGAGACAAAGATGGTGGTGAGAGTGGCGGCGGATTTGAAGGCGTTTTGATTTCAGAGGTGGGTGTTGGAGTATTGACATTTTCGGATTCCATTTTTGAGAGAGAAAAAAAATGGAGAAGTTTTTTCTTTGGTTTGGACAGACTAAGGAAGAAGAAGAGGAAGGGTTTTTATTGAAAACAAAAGAACTTTGGAAGTACAAAAAATATCATTTAATATGAACAAATGATGAGAAGTGAAAAGGTTTCTTTTCATCTTGAAACTCACGTGAGAGAGAAAAAGAGGGAGAGAAAAAGTTTGATAGGAAAGGCATCTATTGATATGACCATAGGTGGTTTGGGAGACATTTTAAAAAAAAATGGTATTTGGAGGGAAGTAATAAAAGGTGGTTTGCAAGGAAGAAGAAATTGGACCAAAGAGCTTAGGTGTAGTAAAATTTTTGATCCTCTATTTTAATGTTGGAGAAAAAAATATAAATACAATAAAAAAATTATTTTAATAAAGACAAACTAATAATAGATAATTTATCTCTTAAAAAATTAAATCTATCTTCTACCAAAGGTTTTGTAAAAATATCTGCGAGTTGATTTTCAGTATCAATGAAAATCAATTCAATTTCTCCTTTTTGTACATGATCTCTGATGAAATGATGTTTTATTTCAATATGCTTAGAACGAGAATGATGAATTGGATTTTTAGACAGATTTATAGCACTTGTATTATCACACAGAATAGGAATTTTTGTGTACCTTACTGAGTAATCTTCTAGTTGATTTTTTATCCATAATACCTGAGAGCAACTGCTTGCAGCTGACACATATTCAGCTTCAGTAGTAGACAGAGCAATTGTATTTTGTTTTCTACATGACCAACTAATGAGAGCTTGACCAAGAAATTGACATGCTCCACTTGTGCTTTTTCTTTCAATTTTGTCTCCGGCAAAATCAGCATCACAATACGCTGTAAGATTAAAAGTTTTGTCTTTTCTATACCACAAACCAAGATTAGTGGTACCGACAAGATATCTGAAAATTCTTTTAACAGCAGTAAGATGTGACTCTTTGGGTGCTGTTTGAAATCTAGCACAAAGTCCCACAGAAAACACAATATCTGGTCTACTTGCTGTTAGATATAGTAGTGATCCAATCATTCCTCTGTATTCTTTTTCAGATACAGACTTACCTTGCTCATCTTTTTCTAAAATCGAGGAAGGATGCATGGGAGTGGACATGATTTTTGCTTCATTCATTTTGTATTTTTTGAGAAGATCTCTAATGTATTTTTCTTGAAAAATAAAAATTCCGTCTTCTTGTTGTTTGATTTGTAAACCCAGAAAAAAGCGAAGTTCTCCCATCATGCTCATCTCAAATTCACTTTGCATGAGGTTGGAGAAATCCTCACACATTTTTTCATTTGTAGATCCAAAGATGATATCATCAACATAGACTTGAACAATTAAAAGATCTTGATCATGAATTTTTCTAAAAAGAGTTGTGTCAATATGTCCGCGAGAAAAATCATTTTTGAGCAAAAAATTGCTAAGTCTTTCATACCAAGCTCGAGGAGCTTGTTTGAGACCATATAGGGCTTTTGAAAGTTTGAAAACATGATTTGGTTTTTTATCATCCTCAAAGCCAGGAGGTTGATGGACATATACTTCTTCATTTAGAAAACCATTTAAAAAAAGAACTTTTAACATCCATTTGAAAAAGTTTGATGTGTTTATGTGCAGCATAAGCAAGTAAAATTCTAATTGCTTCTAACCTTGCTACAGGGGCGTAAGTCTCATCATAATCAATACCTTCTTGTTGATTATAACCTTGAGCAACCAATCTTGCTTTGTTTCTGACGACGTTGCCATCTTCATCTAGTTTATTTCTGAACACCCATCTTGTTCCAATGATGGTCTTGTTTTGAGGTTCAGGTACCAAATTCCAGACTTTGTTTCTCTCAAATTGAGAAAGTTCTTCAGTCATGGCTTCAATCCATGATTGATCAGTGATAGCTTCATTTATGGATTTTGGCTCTATATGTGAAATCATAGCCATGTTTATTTTGTCTTGGAAAGATGATCTTGTTCTTACTTTATCAGCAGTGTCACCAATGATTAACTCTTTAGGATGATCAACAACTGATTTCCAGCTTGGAGGAATGGATAGAGAAGATGAATCTGGTTCGTCTTCATTCTTTTGTTTTGATATATCAGAAGTTTGTTGATGACTAGAATGATGATGTTCATCTTCATCCTCATTTACATTCTCAACAATAAGATCATTAAATTCATCAAAAACAACATGCATGCTTTCTTCTGTACATCTGGTTCTTAGATTATAAACTCTATAACTTTTTGAAGTAGTAGAATAACCCAGAAAAATAGCTTTGTCTGACTTTGAGTCAAACTTACTCAAATTATCTTTGTTGTTTAAAATGTAGCAATAACATCCAAAGATATGAAAGTATGCAATCGTAGGTTTTCTATCTTTCCAGAGTTCATATGGGGTTTTGTTTAAAATATTTCTGATGGTAACACGATTTAAAATGTAGCAAGATGTGTTTATGGCTTCAGCCCAAAAATATTTTTCAACATTTGATTCGTTTAACATGGTTCTAGCCATTTCTTGTAATGTTCTATTTTTTCTTTCAACTACACCATTTTGTTGAGGAGTTCTGGGACAAGAAAAATTGTGAGAAACCCCATTCTCTTCAAAGAAGGATTTAAAGGATGAATTTTCAAATTCTCCTCCATGATCACTTCTTACGGAAATGATGCTTGAATTTTTTTCATTTTGAACCTTCTTGCAAAAAGTTTTAAATGCTTCAAAAGAATCATCTTTGTTTTTCAAAAATAAAACCCAAGTGAATCTAGAGAAATCATCAACAATTACAAATCCATATCTTTTTCCACTAAGACTCGCAGTTTGAATTGGTCCAAAGAGATCAATGTGAAGAAGCTCAAGGGGTTTATTTGTGGAAATAAAGTTTATGGAATGAAAACTGCTTTTAACATGTTTCCCTTTTATGCAAGCTTCACATATGTTATCTTTGTCATAACTGAGTTTAGGAAGACCTCTAACTAGATCAAGTTTAGATAGTTTTGAAATAGTTTTCATACTTATGTGACCAACTCGTCTATGCCAGATCCATTTATCTTTATCTATGGACATGAAACAAGATTCAGTTGGGAGTTCATCTAAAAATAAAATGTAAAGATTTTTATGTCTTGATCCAGTAAAGATGATTTTTCCTGAGGATGTTTGCTTAATTTCACATATGCTTGGTTTAAAGATAACTTCATAACCATTATCACAAAGTTGACTAATGCTTAGTAAGTTATGTTTTAAACTTTCCACATATTGAACATCCTTAATCTTAGCAGAGTTATTTTTACCAATGATACCCATACCTTTGATTTTAGCTTTATCATTGTTGCCAAATGTTACTGATCCTCCTTCTTTTTCCTCAAAGGAAAGAAAGCATTCTTTATCCCCTGTCATATGCCTTGAGCAACCACTGTCCAAGTACCAATGCCTTTTCTTGGTTGCCAGCATACATTCCTGTGTCAGGGGTTAGCAGTAACTTAGGTACCCATATAGATTTGGGTCCTTGAGGGTTAGTGTTTTTGAAACTTTTGTTTTTACTGTAACATTTGGATTTATGATGACCAAATTTGTTGCAGTAGGAACATTTTTTCTTTTTCTTAACCTGATAGTTTGTTCCATGATGTATAGATTTTATACAATCTTTTTTCTTCTTATGAAAACAATTATCTTCAGAATGGCCATGTTTTCTACAAAAAGTGCATTCCTTTCTTTTTATAGGAACTAAGATTTTTTTATCCGGTTTAGGCATAAAAACTTTTTTATATAGTTCTTGTTTTTTTGAAATGTTAAAACCTATCCCTGTTTTATCAAGCATTCTCTTTTGGGATCCTATAATTTTTTGAAATGTTTCTGTAGATTTAACAAAACTAGTAATGTCTTTTGTTAATCCTTTTACTTGATTTTTCAAAAGGTTGTTCTCTTCTTCAAAAGTTACAGTGGTTTGTTTAAGCATGGTAATATTTGTTGGTTCTTCTACTTGATTCTTTAAGGAATCATTTTGTTTTTCAAAGGTTTCTAAAGGTAGAGTATCTAAAACATTTTTTTGTTTAGATAAATTGAGATTAGCTAGCTTTAGATTTTGAATGGTTTGAAGATATTCTTGATTTTGTTTTTGTAGCTTCTCATTTTGTTTCTTTATTTCAATAAGTTGATCTCTTTGAGATAAACATTTTTGAGATAAAGTTTCTGAATCTTTTAAGAGGCTATCAAAAATAATTTCTACCTTTTTACAAGAAAGACAAGAGTTTGAGAAGGTTACCTCTTCTGCATCATCTTTTGCCATAAGACATAAGTTAGCTTCTTCATCCTCTATTCCATCATTTGAGTCGTCAATGTCGTCCCAAGTAACAGGCATTGCTTTTTGGAATGGAGGTTTCTTCTTCTTTTCCATAGGACATTCTGATTTGTAATGTCCCATCTTGTTGCATCTGAAACACTGAACCTTGCTTTTATCTGTTTCGGTTTTTTGAGGCTCTCTTCTATTATGAAATGGTCTTCTATTTTGATTTCTTCTAAAGACCATTTTTTGAATTTTTCTTGAAATTAATGCTAGGTCATCCTCATCTTCGGACTGATTAATGTAATCGTCATTTGATTCAAGATTTTGTGAGGGTGATCTTTCATCTTGGTTTTCACAATTTTGAGAGGTTTTGAGAGCAATCATTTTGTTCCTCTGTGGTGGCTTATCTTCCATGAGGATGGATTCATGAGCTCTTAAAGAGCCTACCAATTCTTCAAGCTGAAGCTCTTTAAGATTCTTAGATTGTGTGATTGCCGTAACCATTGGTCTCCATATTTTTGGAAGACTTCTTAAAATTTTTCTAACTCTCTCGTGAGTTGTGTAAGTTTTGCCAAGAGAGCGTAATTCGTTTACAATGATTGTTAATCTTGCAAACATCTCATCAATGGTTTCATTTTCTTTCATCTCGAATGTTTCAAATTTTTTTACTCCCATATCGATTCTTTCTTCTTTGACATGACTTGTTCCTTCATGATGAGTCTTTAAGGCTTCCCATATTTCTTTAGCGGTTGTACATTCTTCTACTCTATCATACTCCTCCCTGCTTAAAGCACATGTTAGAAATAATTGAGCTTTTGAGTTTAGAAGTACCTTTTCGTTTTCTTCTTTTGACCATTCTTCCTGTGGTTTTACTACTGACGGTGCTGTTGCTGTAGCTGTTGTCATTGGAACAAAATTTCCACTTTCGATGACTGGCCACATATAGTTGTCTTGAGATATTAGAAATAATCTCATCTTCCCTTTCCAATAGTAGTAATCTGTTCCATCAAAATACGGAGGTCTACTTGATGATCCTCCTTCAGGTACGAACTTTGCTGTTTTTGACATTTTCTTCTTCCTGGATCTTTTCCTCTTACACTGTTAAGTGCTCTAACCTTGGAGGCAGAGCTCTGATGCCAATTGAAGTTGAAGTAAATGTCACTAGAAGGGGGGGGTTGAATAGTGACCCTTTAAAAATTTCAATGCTCTTAGAGAGGTTGAGCTTTAAAAAGTTCACTTGGAGTAAGATGACGTAAATAAAATTTAAACACAGCAGAAAGTAAAGAGTAGAGTTTAAGAGAGATCACACAGAGAAGTTATCCTGGTTCACCCAATATGGGTTAGTCCAGTCCCCACAGCTTTTGTGAGATTATCCACTAGTTCTTAGGAGTTTCTTCCTCCTTTTGCAATGTGCAAATCAATATGTATTCTCTAAGCCTCACCAGGCTTACACTGCCACTCGAGCTCTCAAAGAGCTTGAGGCTGAACAACTATGTATTTTCTTAGCCTCACCAGGCTTACACTACTGATATTCTTAGCTTCAGCAAGCTTACACTTATCACTCAAGATTTTACAGGCTTGAGGATATACAATCAAAATGAATTTTGATGTTTGGATCTAATTACAACTTTCAAGCTCCTAAGAGAATGAGAGATTGTAGTTTGTAATACTCTTAAAAAGATGATCCGAAAATATGATTGAGAACAGTAAGAGTATTTTTGATATTGGGAATGATTGATGAATTTCTTGCTTGTATGTAGGCTTGTGATTGTATTTCAAATTCATGCTTTCTTTGTTGAGAGAAAGCTTCTATTTATAGCCAGCCTTCATCCTTCAATATCTTGCAGCTGTTCATTCTTGTGTAGACACCCTTGCTGTTGATAGGAATTGCAAAACTGCCATTGTCCCATCTTTTTGTACGCTGAGCTTGAGCTTGTCAGCCTCGACCTCAACTTTTTACACTAAGAGCTTGAGCTTGTCTTTGTACAGGAGCGTGTATGAACAGTGAAAAGTACATGAACAGTAAAAAGTCATTTCTCTTTACCACTTTTCTTTTGCTTGTTCTCCAAGATGCATCATTGTCATTGTCCTTGCAATGCTTTGTCTCCAAGACATCATTTAATAATATTTTAGCATACTTGGTCACCAAGTCTTTGTACTTTGTGTCTTTGTGCTTGCTTGCTCATCAAGATTCAACTATAGAGCTTTGTCAACACCTTTATCTTTCTCAAATGATTAGCACATGATTGAAATAAAATGTTTGTACATTTTCCCTTGCTTGTGCGCATGGCATTTCCTTTGTGATGCTTTATGAATTAAATCACTAATTAACCTTTCTTGATTAATAATGAATTATTATCATATTCTTCATGAAAGCTTGAGCATAATCATCCAAGGATACATGGCTTTATCATAATGTGAGAATTTGGACTTTACCTATCCTTAATAAAATCCACTCAAGAACACACATTAAATAACCAAATAAAATTATAATCTTAATTTTAATACAAGAGTTTGTTTATCATTTAAAAACAATTTCAATGGGATTTTTGCTTCAACAAAAACAATAATCTAATACACTTTGAAAAAAATAGTATTGCGGGTCTATTTTAATATAATCAAAATTTGAATACATATTTTTTGCTATTTTTTATTCACAATTTCATTAACATATAGTTTTAAACCATATTATAAAATATGAAACAACCATAGACAAAATTAAAATATGTGAAAAATTACTAAATACAATATAGTATGATTATTTAAAAGTTAATTTTATACTATAAATCATAAAATTAATAACAAAATATTTAAATTTAATTATCATACAATTAAATTATAAAGAAATGAATTTATTTTTCTTAAATGGTGGTTCAAAATTAGTATATATCATAAAAATATTTATTTATGTTAAAATAGATTAAAGTGTAGTTCATATTCAATTATTAAGCGAGAGGGTTGTAATTCAAGCATCTTATAGGGGAGGAGAGTGTAGATCTTACTTTTCAAGGGAGGAGAGTGTATATTTTAACATAAGAGGGGAGGGAAATGTACTTCAAGCATCTTTGAGGGGAGGAGAGTGTAATTTACTCTTTATATAATATAGATATAGATTAGCCTATCATTAATTACCCTAAAATTAATGTAAATGATCCACATGTACTTGTGAATGAAGAAGGTTTCAATTGTTTATATTGTAATTAGAATTTGACTATTTTTTAAATTAATAAGTTAAATAATGTACTAACTAACTAGTAATTAATACAATATATATAAGCAAATTGACTAATCTACCATTTTATAAATCTAATCACATCACATCACATTACATTCTCTAAAACTTAAAATTCCCTCCTTTTTGGTAATTAACAAAGTGCCGCTAATTGTTTACTTTCCAAAAAGGATCTGAACATTTTTTCATGTTTCCTTCATTTCAACTTCAAATTTCGTTTTTCCTTAAAATCAAATCACAAATTCCTTTTTCAATTCAAACATGGAAATTATTTACTTTGGGGGAGTTTTGATGTACTATAGGTGTTTGATAAAATGCATCATTATGAAATTAGGGTTCTCATTGCTGTTAGTTTTTGATTCTAACTTAAATATTGTTTTATAATTCTAAAATTGATGATATAGTTTCAATACACCGTTTTTTTTTCCCAGTTTTCTAATCTGTTTGATAAACTTCTTAACAATTCATATTTATGAAGATTGGGCATGATTAGTGTCTCAAACTTCATTCAGAATCTTCACATTCATATTTCGCTTCTAGGATTGAACTGTGAAACTTTGGGTACTTTCTTGATGCTGTAAATAAAGTCTTCTCTACAAAATCTAAATTGCTAAGTAAGATGTGAAATCTGAGACATACTTTTTGAGAATCCTCTGCCATGATGGTTAGCTTGTTGAGGATGCTTGTGTTTAATATTAAATATTTGATCAAACTGAATTCTTGTTAAGAACAGAGTCAGTCACTTTTGTCAAATCAGTTCAAACATGTAAGTATGTGTTGTTTGTTTGCTTGGAACTATTTTTATGATATTTCTAAGGAAATGTTTTTTACCAATCTGAAAGTGTATTTTTAACCAAATTTGTGGTGCTTTTTCTATTTGATTTTAGCTTTAATTTATCTATCTGAAATGTTATGCGCCTCTCAAAAGCTTCTGCACATTCGGGCTCCTTTTCTGCTCGAATTAAAGAAGAACCGACGCACATACAGGCAAATTTAGGAAGAAGGGCAAATTAGGACATCATGGATTAATTCTACTGCTGCTGATGCTGTGCTTTCAACCTGCTATTCTCCTTATGTGAAAAGATGCTTGCTGCAATTTCTCGCTGCCACAGACTTTGGTGATGGTGGAAATGCAGCGGCATACTATCAAAAGGTTTATTGGAAAAATAATTTAGCAGAGCCTCTACTTCGTAAAGACGACAAGTTGCATTTAGGTAATGAAATTTGGGATGATGCTTCACTCTTGTCTGCTCTAGACTAAATAGGCACTGGGAGAAAGCAATGAATTGGGCTAAGCAGTTGGAGGCCAGCATCCACCACTTGGTTCTTGTGAGGGATTTGGGTGTTTTCCCTGGACTCATATTTTTCTACAGTTCTATTCTTCGTTGTATTTATATGGTTATCCATCTTAGCTATTGGTAGGACACATAAAGAGAATAACCCAATGGATAGTAGAGGTGAGGTGGCAAGTTAGTTAGAGGGAAAAATGGGAAACACATGTGGCAGAGAGTGATTGGTGAGGTTTGTGATCTACTTTTGGTGGGAACACAAAGCCAAAACGAAGGGCCAAATTAAAAGATATTTGGCCTTGAGACGCCCAGCTTTTGACTCGGTTGAAAAAGTGAGATACCGAAGATAGCTCCAATACCATCAGTTTCAAAAATGAGTTGTAGTTACAAGAAGAAAACTTGAAAGTGGAAATATCTTTTTCTACGTGGGAGGAGAGGGTTGGAGCGGCAGACCTGGAAAGGGTTGTTCTTTCTTTGTTGGAATTTGGGTAAATCACTGCCGCCAAGAAACTACAATATAAATTCTCCTCTGGACAAATACTATCTGAGTTTAGACTTGTGGATGTAGCCTTAAGCTTGCTTCTATGTCAACTCCTTCGAGCAATGTATCACTGTCAATGCTTGACGATGAGGTGCATTCAATTCTGCAGACATATGGTTTACTAAATGATAAGCGCCATGCTGACCCACTCCAGGTAATTGTCCAAACTTCCCCTCCCCATCTTTGATATTATTTCCATTGATGATGTGTACAACGTTGTGAAATGTTGGCTCAAAATACTAGGTTATGGAGAGTTTGCACTACTAGAAACTCTCAATTTTCCTGCGGATAATGTGAGTCATACGAAGTTTCCACCGGATCCGATTCCTAAGGGAAACAACGTTTGGCTAGTACGCATGAGCCGGATTAGTCTCCCACCACTAGTGGGTCGGAAACCGGTGTGAAAGCAAAAAAAAAAAAGTTTCCACCGGATCCAGATGCCACAGGAAAACCCGCAGGTAATGTTGATTTTGCTGAGGATCTTTGGGCGGAACTATTGAAGAACACTATTTCAACGTTTCCTTAGGAAATTCGGCAGGTATTGCTGCGGATTTTACTGCGGTTTTTCATATGTATTTTCCTGCGGATTTTCCTTCGGTTTGTTTTTTTTTGTTTTTTTTATTAAATTTTGAATTTCTTAATTTTAGATATGAAATATGGACCCTGTAATTTTAGATTTAAATGCAAATCAACTCATATCCAAATAATTTTACTGGCCATTATCATTAATATTATTATTTTTTTTCATATTCAATGTCAAAATATTGTTTCTTTTTAAAAAAATTGTTAAAATAATTTGATAAATAACATAACCTTTGACCACAAATATTGACAAGAAGACTTTAAAATTGTATGTGGAATAGAACACCTTCATATTTATTGTGTTTGTGCAAAGTCAATATATTTAATTATTTTCTCTCTTTCATCTAAAATTGGACAATTAGATTCATGACAATAAAAAATAAAAAAAAACAGTTGATGGTTTATAGTTGATGATTGATCACTTGTAGTTTATAAAAGATAGTTGATAGTTTATAGTTTATAGCTGATGATTGATAGTTTATAACTTTTATTAAGGAGATACTTATAGCTGAAGGTTGATGACTTATAACTGATAAACTAATTGAAATATTGTTTGGTAAAATTAGTGGTTCAACCAGCTGATAAATGTAAACCGACATAAATGGTATTCATAAAATTTATATATTAATAATATGTTTTGTACAAGAAAAAATTATATATTAATATTTAAGTATATAGAATTTACTAATTTAATTTAATTAAAAAAAGAATTTAGTAATTTAAATTTATTAATTTCTTATATCTTAATCTTACATATAAGTCATTATCATAAACATTACATATAAAGAAATTTCTACACATATCATGTAAAAAGATAAAAAGGAAATATAACATATCAATTATTTGTATATACAAATATAAAATATATTTTAGTGAGTTACTCGGGTACGAGTCCTCTCGAGAGTCGGGCGTATTATCCCATCCCCATCCTCAACCCAAACCGACCAGTTTGAAAAATGGGTTCACTCAAAACCAAACCAAATCCTCTCACGAACACCCGTAACTAATGTATTTGTTTTATATTTTCAACCAGATGCATCAATTATTCAATTAATCTACAAAATGAATCTTTGCTTATATTTGATACTAGAAAATGTGCGTCGATAAAATTAGTTTTTTTTTTCATTTGATCTCCACAGTTTGATCCTCATGTTAATGTTGTTTTTTAACAATTTTATTTTAAATGTTATAATTAATTTTCTCATGGACTAAAGTTATTCAACTTTGTAGGGACTAAAGTGGATTGCATAATTTTTCTCAAAGACTAAAATATATATTCACTCTTCTTTATTATATATTATTATTAGTATTACAAATGTATTTGTAACGTGAATGTAGCTATCTTTTATATTAATATAAGAGATATAACTAAATATTTTATTTATAGAAAATTAACTTTCAATTGTTTTTGTAACTCAATGACACCGAAGTAAGTCCACAAGGACATTTCCACAATTTTGGTATTTTGGATAGGCTATGACCATAATCTTAGGCTCAACTGATTGAGCATGTCTTTATATTTATATTAATAATAACAACAATAATAATGCTTAAAAAAAAACAACAACAACAACAACAATAATAATAAAATAGTAAGAAGGAAAATAAAAAAATAGAAAATCAAATGGAATATTCATTTATATATTTTACACAAGGATATTTGTTTTTTTTTTAATGTGCATGTTTAAATATTTTCAATATCAGATAAATTGACTTAATTTTTTTTCTAATTGATTTGATATTTTTTTATTATTATATTTGTTTTTTTTTAAGACGGGCTTGTATAAATATTTTTCGATATCTGGTAAATTGATTTACTAATTTTTTAATTGATTTGATATTTTTTATTATAACCTAAGCTTTTACTATAAATAAATAAGAATAAGACGTTAAAGAATTGGTATTAAGTGTAAAAGACACGCGAAACAGAAAATCTTCCGAAATTGGTACACACTTTTCTCTAAATTTTGTTTGTATTAGGAGGTGTTACTATTCTTTCTATTATACTGTCTTTGCTTTTGGTGTTATTTTTTCTAATTGATGTTGTATACATGCTCTTCTTCTTCTTTGTATCTATTGTTTTTCCCTTGCCGTATCCAACTTTCCGACTATGTCGATTGTGCTTTGGTTTTCCTGTGATATTAGGGTTTCTAGGTGCTAATTAATTAAATGAAAATACATAAACAAACAATTAATAGGCCACTATATATCTCCAACCTTTTAATAAATCACACCAATCACCTTTTTTATTGGTTTTATGATGTTAGCTGTCTTTTATTGATTGCTATTTTTTTTATAAAGAATTTATTCATTGTTATTAATAACCTTCTTTTGTTTTGATACTAATTTTTCATTCTAGAAAAATTATTATTGCTGATATGAAGGTGAAAACCATGATCTGTCTATTTGCATTCGTTTTTTTCGTGGTTGTTGCGGGAAGAAACATGACATCCACTCCTTTATCTCCTGATGATCCGACACTTCATCACATATTACCTCCTCCACCTCCATCTCCTGTATCTCCCGTTAGTGGAGATGTGGTTCCTAAAACTCCATCTTTGTCGAAGCCTCCATCTCCTGATGTCAACTATGAATCGAAGTCTCGGAATAATATAATGATATATGCCTTAGTTACATTAGCTCTTGTTTTTGGTGCGATTTCTTTTGTTTCCCTGTTTCACTGTTTATTCTATAAGGAATGAAGATCTTTAAAGTCTAAGTTTAGTCTATTATGTTTTTTTTATGTCAATTTAGTACTATCAATTTTGAAGTTTTCATTAAATCTTTATTTTAATTATATCATTACATTTTCCTCCATTTCTTATCAAATTGTTATGCATGTATTTATATTTACGGAAGCAAATTTTTGTACCGATATGAGAATATAATTAAGTCTTTATTTTAATCTACGCCCGTTATGGATTTTATATATTTAAATAAACATATTTTTCTAAAGAGGCAAAGACCAACATACCTTCTTCATTAATCAGCTAGGTGAGTTTTGAGTAAGTAAGTCATTGAACTTTGTCGGACTACCCGGTCTATTTCTACTATTACTATCTACAATATAGTGGTATTAATAAATAAACAGCAACAATAATAACAATAATTATAAGGGAAATTCTTTGTTACCCATCTCACTATGGTGGGTTTCCTTACCCATCTGACTTGTCACACATCTACCGAATACGTAGATACAATAATGGCATAGCATTTGTAGTGTTGTTGAGTTGTTTTGGAGGCCGGTAAGTTCTTTGAGTTTTGGATATTGGAACTTACCTAGTATTGGAGTTCTTGTGATCAAGTTTTTTGTTTAGATTTTATAGCATCATGGAACTTTTGGTTGATGTAGTTTTGGTTTTCCTTTGGTGGTAGTTGTGATTGTTGTGGGTTCCGCCGTTCACACTTAATTCTTCTTTACTCTTTCTCTCTCCATTCATTACCACTTAAACCATAAGTATATTAAGTAATATTGAGAAAAGAGATAATTCAACAAAGTAATACTCTCTCCGTTTCAAAATACATGTCCATTTTAAAGAAATTGTAGTAACCAAGAAACCAAATAAATTTTGTTATTTTTGATGAAATTATGTGTGTGTTTTCTATAATACCCTTAACAATTTATTATTTCATTCTATTTTTCCTCTCTCTACAATAAATATGTAAGGACATTTTTGACAAGACAATAATTAATGTTGCATTGAAACTTGAAAGTGACAAGTATTTTGAAACAAAATTATTCTTCAAAATGGACATGTATTTTGAAACGGAGGGAGTATATGACATAAGTACAAAGTAGGGACAAAAATAACATGTACAACATTAAAAAATAACTGAAGAACAAAAATATTTTGCATTATCTTAGATATGATAATATTAATAGTCATTTTGATTCCTGAATATGTAACGAGTAGTCACAATAGTCATTTAATGTATTAAAATTTCAAAATAGTTTATTATTGTGTACTACGTTAGTCAGAATAGTCCACAACGCTAAAATAATTCTTCAATGCTCACAATAACTTTTTTTATATAATGACTGATATGACAATTTGAAAATAAGTAAGTGTATTGAAAAATTAATATGACAATATTAACAAAATATTTAATGTCTAAAACTATTTTGACTAACAAATACATAATCAATGACTATTTTAAAATTCTGATACATTAAGAAACTATTATAGCTACTTATTACATATTTTGGGACCAAAATAACAATTACCTTTTTTATTTTTTAAGGATTAGATATGCTAGGATGTCGAGCCGTCCTTGGTTTTTTATGCATTTGTTGTTCATATATTTTGTTTTTATAGTACATACTTGGTATTTTGATGTCAGAAATTGTATTGTATGAAGATGAATATTTTGTTGTGCTATAATGGCTTTGTTGTGAGTTGAATATAATGGCTTTGTTGCGCTATTAATACATAGTTTTTATTTAGTGTAAACACAATGAAGGGAGAAGATTTTTATTAATGAAATCATACGATTGAATTTAAGTGGTTAAAGAGATAAACTAACATATAAATTGTTAGGAAGAATTCAAGGTTGATTTATGGGTGAAATAATTTGTAGACCAAATATATATATTTTATGATCAAACTTTGAATTTCTAGCGGCCCTTCCCAAAAGATCGAAGGATCACACACAAAAAAATGATACTAATGACTAGTATTTTATAAAAGAGTTATAATAGCAAATGGCGGTATTTTGTAAGAAAACCGTAAAAATAATTTGTATCTTAGAAATACAAATCAAACATCGGTCATAATCTTATATACACAATTGATGAGTGATATTTGAACATCCATTTCTAGACAACCTTTGTGACAACCACTTTTTCTCTCTTTTTATTGGATAAAAACAATAGAGAGAGAAAGAAGAAGAAAGAGAATAAAACCATATGTGAGTACGAGAGAGAGTTGTTTTAAAAGTTGTTAAAAAATAATTGTACAAATATCATTTCTATACACAATTTTTTATATAAAAATGACTTCTTTGAGCTTCTTAAACAAGATCTCAAAGACATTTATCAACATTTTCCTTTATAAAAATATCTCCAAAGATATTTGAACACTTTATTTAAGTTACAAAATTAAGTTCTAACCACTTAATTAAAATGAATTAATGAAATGTAGTACCATTAAATTGTTTAAATAAACAATAAAAAAGGTAAGTAAAAGGCAAGTAACAATACAAGTCAACGTTAAAAAAACAATAGTCTGTTCCCCCACCTGACACAAGGAAAGCATCTTTTTACTCGTACAATGTTAAAACCATTCAAACCTTTCAACACCCACTTTTCAATTCCTAACATTTCACATTATTTTCTCTTTCTTAATTTAATACTCATTCAACTTTTACCTCTTCAATGGTTTTTCATTCAACAGCCACTTTTTATTTATTTTTTATTCTTATTTAATTTTTGTTTTTATAATTACGTAAAATTATAATTATCGATTATAATTAAATTTAAATAATACAATTAACAATTTATTTTTTAGTTTTTTTGGAAAAACAAAATTTTGTAAATTTTTTTATTTTTATTTTTTTAACTTAAAATGCAATACAACAAACTAAACACACAACACACAAGAAAAACTAATAATAAGATTAAGAGAGTGAAAAACTTGTTTTTTTTTTCCGTGTCCAAATCAAATGATCCAAGTCTCTATTTATAGAGGAAAAAAAATCACGAATTTTGGTAAAAAAAAATAAAAAAATTTATTTGCAATGAAATAATTGAGTCCAAATTATTAAGAAAATAAAAATCCAAGTAGCCAATCGTGTTGCACCACGTGTCACAGCGGGCCAGCTTTCAACTTGTTGAATCCTTTCAACACCCTCTTTCATCCACATCATCTTCAATAACCTTCCTCCAATGATTAAACAAGTTGAATGACACATTCAATAGACCATTGCACTTGGTCTAAGATAGAGTTTAGGATGAGAGAAATGACGATGACATTACAACTTTTTCATACTTATATCATTTTTTTTTTATTGTTTTTGCTAATAAAAAGATAGAGAAAATAAGTTGTTATAAAACTTGTCTTAAATGGTTTTTCAAATATTATTACTCTTAAGATAATTTGTTTCGTACGGATATTTTGAAAAGAAAAAAAGTGTCTATTTATATAAATTTGCAATTAGATGACATAGTTAGTTATTGTAGGTGTGTTTTAAATTGTTCATTTAGAAACTCCCGTTTTAAGTTTGTTAGGAGACAAATCAATATGGTTGTTTGTGCTCTTGTTAACGTGTCCGTGTCTTTAGCTATTTTTCATATTTTTATTGATACAATCAGAAAGACAAACATTAATATTCTCTTGACTTTGCAAATGTCTTGTTCATATGTGATGGAATTGGTTATTCTAAAAACCATCTGTAATCAATTTGGACGAACACTTGTAAATATCTTTTTCGAAGTTGGATGAATTTAAGCGTGAAGTTGAAATTGCATAGTTTGATTAAAAAGTTTCGGTGGATGCTTTAAAAAAATAAATTACATAGTTTATTAATGCTATAAATTATGAATATTTTTTTATAATACAACTCTTAATTGGAGGAAATTTTTATTTAACAAGACAATATCAAAGAGATTTGAATCCCAAAAAAATTGAAGGTATGTAAACCTCCGCTACCAGCCAAGCATAAACATGAAGAAAAAAAATCACATGTCACTTTTGGAATCGCGGAAAACCTAAACTATTGAAAAATTATTTAAAACACGCAAAATACACCTATGATTTTTAATTTTTTAATTTTTCAGGTGGGCCGCTAAACCAATCGGTGTGAATTTAAATCTGCCGAACTAGAAAAATTGTTTAAAATCTCTCAAACTTAACATTCCCTCCTTTTTGGTAATTAACAAAGTGCCGTAATTGTTTACTTTCAAAACAGTTGCATTCAGGTTTGTTCTTCTAAACCTCAACAATTTTTCATATGTTTCCTTCATTTCAACTTCAAATTTCGTTTTTCCTTAAAATCAAATCACAAATTCCTTTTTCAATTCATACATGGAAATTATTTACTTTGGTGGAGTTTTGATGCACTATAGGTGTTTGATCAAATGCATCATTATGAAATTAGGGTTCTCATTGCTGTTAGTTTTTGATTCTAACTCAAATATTGTTTTATAATTCTAAAATTGATGATATAGTTTCAATACACCGTTTTTTTTCCCAGTTTTCTAATCTGTTTGATAAACTTCTTAATAATTCATATTTATGACGACTAGGCATGATTAGTGTCTCAAACTTCATTCAGAATCTTCACATTCATATTTTGCTTCTAGGATTGAACTGTGAAACTTTGGGTACTTTCTTGATGCTGTAAATAAAGTCTTCTCTACAAAATCTAAATTGCTAAGTAAGATGTGAAATCTGAGACATACTTTTTGAGAATCCTCTGCCATGATGGTTAGCTTGTTGAGGGAAGGGAGCACAAAGCCATAACGAAGGGCCAAAGGATATTTGGCGTTGAGACGCCCAACTCTTGACTCGGATGAAAAAGTGAAGATACCGAAGATAGCTCCAATACTATCAGTTTCAAAAATGAGTTGTAGTTATAAGAAGAAAACTTGAAAGTGGAAATATCTTTTTCTACGTGGGAGGAGAGGGTTGGAGCGGCAGAGCTGGAAAGGGCCGTTCTTTCTCTGTTGGAATTTGGGCAAATCACTGCTGCCAAGAAACTACAATATAAATTCTCCTCAGGACAAATACTATCTGAGTTTAGACTTGTGGATGCAGCCTTAAGCTTGCTTCTATGTCATCTCCTCCGAGCAATGTATCACTGTCAATGCTTGACGATGAGGTGCATTCAGTTCTGCAGACATATGGTTTACTGAATGATAAGCGCCATGCTGACCCACTCCAGGTGATTGTCCAAACTTCCCCTCCCCATCTCTGATATTATTTCCATTGATTATGTGTACAACGTTGTGAGTTTGGTGGCTCAAAATACTGGGTTATGGAGAGTTTGGTGGTCATTTTTACCGAAGGCAGTGGACGTGGGCTATGTAAGAGAATAATAGCGGTTATAAAAGCTGCAAACACCTTGGGCTACTCGTTTTATGAGGCCTTCGACAAGCAACCAATTGAGCTACTTCAGCTGTTTTCTCTTAAAGCACAAGAGGCCTTTGTGGAGGCAAAACTTCTGGTGCAGACTCATCCGATGCTAGCTGCTAGTATTGCTCAAATACTTGCAGAATCTTTCCTAAGGGTTTGAGTCGTTTTTATTATTATTGATTCTAGTTAATGATATTTTTACTATGGTTGGTGTATGGAAATCGGTGGATCCTAATCATTAGATGGACTTCTGTGGGTGTGTTGTTTCCCATCTATTGAATGAAGAAACTAACCTGGATTTGTTAATTGATATCATTATGATTTACAGTTTTGTAATTTACATCTCATGTCAGTGATGAAGAGATTGTGTCAAACAACTCTGTTTAGATATAATATAAGTTTGAGAAGTAGATAAGTATATATGGAATTACAAAAAGAGGAAGGATATACGTGGATGGTGTAATGGCCTATTGTGGAAGCATGCATGGCGGGAAAATTTTAAATACATTCACCAATCTCATATGCTTCTTAGCCTCAGAAGATGATATAGTATTTTCTTTCCCATCACCAGTCCAAGGACTTGGGACATGTATTTATTGGTTAATAGACTTACAAGTTGTTTTTCTAGGAAAAATATGGGTTGTGAAACCACCATCCAGTCAATACGCTCAACCAAAGATTGACCCATAGTTAGCTTGTGTTTGGTAGAATTTCAGTTGTGTAGACATAATAAAGAACTGTGTGTAGAGATCGAGAGAACAAAGCAAGTGAACTAGTTTATTATAAGAGCAGGAGAAGTGAATTTAAATCATCAAGTTTTACGTGAATGTTAAGGATTAGAAGACTACTTATCGCACCACAAACTAGGTGTTCTTACAATTCTTACAAGATCCTATTTACTAAGATTTGCTCTTTATCCAATTACAACTTGAGAGCCGCTACACCCCTCTCTTCCACTGTTGTTGTGTGCTGCTATATCTTTTTAAGGGATAATTGCTGAGATGTTATAATTTCGATAAGATTTTTTTTTTTTGAAAACTCGGTATCCTGCTCAAGGCCAACCCCCCTGGATTAGAGAAATACTAGTTGAGAATGTATCTTAATGATTGTGGCTGAATTATTCCTTTCTGTCTTGAGCTGACAATGTTCTTCCGCGTGAAATTGGCATTTTCAGGCTGAGCTTCTAATTCTGTCCCATCACTTCTACAAATCATCCGTTTGCCTTGATGGAGTTGATCTTCTCATGGCCCCTGCTGCAACTAGGGTTCATGCTTATGTGTTGGAATGTGATTTCCCGTGCTTGGCTTGCCTGATAACTGGAGTTGGAAATTTTCACGCGCTTAATTTTATTCTTGACATTCTTATAGAAAATGGTCAATTGGATCTTCTTCTTCAGAAGTATTCTGCCGCTGCAGACACAGAGCGGAAATAGGAGTAGGACCTTCCATAGCATATGGTAACCATACATGAAGAGGGAATTGGGCAGATTTCGCAACTGATCCGCAAAATAACAAGAGGGCGCACACAGGCATTGCTGAGACAGCCAGAAGATTCCGAATGGCTGTTCTTACATTTTTGAAGCATTTCACTACCCCTAATGACCTTGATGCATTTGCCCTGGTTTGTATTTTTTTTCTTTCTATATTGATGAAATGTCAGCTACTAACTTTTGTCTGTGTAGCATATTGATAAACATATAGATTAAGAGTGCTGAATGCTGATGTTTTGACAACCTATTTGTTGAAAACGTATGCCTTTCCCTCTTCAAAATGATATGCACAGAAATTGAGGTAGATGAAAAAAAAAAAATTAAAAACCAAACAAATTGTATACCAAAGTGTAGAGGTTCCCCAAAAAAAAATGTGGGCAAAGGCTGTCCATATTTCATTGATGAATAATGTAGTTCATTTTTACGTGACTTTAACCTAAAATAAATGTTGATTTATCATGCTTAAATTGTTACCTAATGTATGTATCATTGTATCAGTCCACAAAAAAAGGACAAGTTTTATTTGACGTGCAACCATTTATGCGAGGAATGCTAGCAACACTCTCTTTTCAACATTCTCTCAAACACTCACTATCTTATTGGGTGAAATCAATGTATGTCCCACCACTTTAAGTGTGTTCCATTTTCAAAATGTAGGACCCACGTTGATTTAAGCCAATTAGAAAGTGAGTATTAAAGAGAATGTTGCTAGCACTACTCAATGCAATAATCTAACAAAGGCCTAATCTCCAAAGAAATACTCTCTCTGCTATTCAACATTCATCACTTCTCTTCACAAAACAAATTTATTATGCAATAAATAAGTAATTCTAAAACATGAAGGAAAAGAAAGAAGAAAAAAAAAACTCAGTTTCTTTTTCTTACAAAATTGATCAAAAGTATACAAGAAAAGAAGATGAATCTGAAGAAGAGGTTGACAACCCAAAGCGAAGATTCCTACTTCTGAAACCTTCCAAACTCATACCACTTTGTGAAAGGAAACGCTCAGTCGCCCTTGTCAGCAAGGCCGTGTACTCTTCGAATATCTCCGTCATAATTGCCACCATTATCATGATTCTAGCTTAGAGGTCCTTTTAATTTTCAGTTTTGAAGGCTTAGAACTTCTGATATATATAGAGGAGCCTAAAGGACATAAGATAAGGGTCCTATATAAATAATAAAACTCTTTTTGTATTTGATCACTTTGGTGGTAGTTACAAGTTATTGACAATGTTTGGCTTGTGGCATCTTTTATTGAATTGCGTGGTCCCGCAAAGCATAATAACATAAGAGGTTGGCAAAAAGGAGTAGAATTATGGCACTTTCTCGTGTGTACAGTGAATTTTTTGGCACATAATAATTGCATGATATTTTACTTGGTAATTACCATAATCATTAGATAATATAAGATGCATATAATTTGTAATTTGACAATATTGAATCTTCAAAAGGCATGGATTCACATGCACGCACAGTATATTAGATTCTGATTCTCTATCGTTACTTAATCACATGTATTTACGTAGTCAATACATTGATGATGGTCTAAATTTTAATGTAAATTTTGATGTTTTAAATATCCAAATGCTAAATTTGAAATCTAGATTGTCCAATCTTAGTTTAACGGTCATTGTCGATATATTGATTGTGTGAATGCGTGTAATTGATGACGACAAAGAAACCAAATTCCATCATTATGAAAATGTAGAATTTTATTGAAACTAATCATGTTTTTGTATGAGATTTATTGTGTCGTCTAATCATATAGCTTTTGAGGAGATGAGGTGGCTTGATTTAATTGGGAAAAAAATATATTGGAGTAGTAGTTTGTAAGTTTTGAACATGAGGTTTGGTATAATCATGTTTTGGACTGTCAGGTGGGTTTGGGGGATTTGGCTAATTTGAGTAATTTCTTTTAGAATATGATTTTGTCAGCTCATGTTTATGTCCTACACATGGGTTTGGCAGAAGTGAAAAATGGTGAGAGAACCAATCCAGGACAATTGACCTGTTTGTGGTGGTAGAAATTCATTAATCTAAAAGATGGTTTATGCATATAAGGTATGTAATGAATAGATCCAGATTTCCTTGTGGTCACTAGAAGCACACAGTTAAAAAAAGATTCGGTTGTTTGATCCAGATTTTCTTATGAGAGGAAGATTTGTATTCTAACGTTTATCAAATTAACTCCAAAAGATAATGTGGAAATGAGTCGTTTATTTGAATTTGAATTAAATGTAATTGAATTATGATATAGTCAATAAACACGTTTTGGTCATTGGATCAAGATTAGACATTATATTTTAAGTCTTACTTTAAAATATATTTGTTGGAATATATTTTTCACCTTACAAGCTTATTTTTTATGATTAAACTCGATTCGATACAAATTCTAATAGATATTATAGATGAAATGTCAAAAATAAAATATTTACCACAATTTATCTAGCAAATTTTCCTATCCGTAACAAAAATATTGAAAAGTGTACTCTCTATGGTCTCAAATGTAAGTAATTTTTCACTTTTTAGGTTCATTCAATAAATAATATACGTGATTTATAATATGGACTACATACATCATTTATTGAATGAACCTAAAAAATGAAAAATTGTTTACATTTGATATCGGAGGGAGTATGAGATACAGATCTCCAGGTAGCTCCACTATAACATTGGACAATGGTATTGGCAAAAGAAGTAGAACAAAATGTACCTTCAAGAGAACACAGCTTGGCTCAAACAAGTATAATCCAAATGTAGCAAAGTAAGTGATTGGTTTTTATAGCATAGGCTAGCTCTAATATGTAGAAAGTAGAAACACCATCATGGTGTTGTGATAACAAATTCATTAAGAAAACAAATTCCTTTACATGTAAAAAGGAATGGAATAGTGCAACGGATGATTAAGAAACCAAAATGCTAGAACAACAAAATATATATACAACACAACCAATCTGAATGCGTATATATATATATATATATATATATATATATATATATATGTGTGTGTGATTATTAAAAAATTATAAACTTTTAAGTTTAGTCCTATAAAAATTTATTCATCTTTAGTCCTCATCTTTTAAAATACCGCCCCCTTTTGTTGACAATGGTCCACATTTATTGAGTATATGCCAGGAAGAAATATAAGCAGGTAGGGTAGTTCCATTTTTAGATATCGGTGTAGGAGAGTTTTCTATAGATAGTTAAATATATTAGAGTTTTTACTATTTATACACATTAATCATAACACGGAAAGTTACATGTATGAACTAGGGGTGTTCGCGGTCCGGTTTGGATCGGTTTTGAGGCAAAATATCATCCGATCCAAAATAAAAATCACATGCGGTTCGGTTCGGTTTGGATGATTATTTAAAAAAAATCCGAACCGATCCGATCCAAATATATGCGGTTTGATTTGGATCGGTTTTTGGATATCCAAAATGTAAAAAAAATAAAATTATTTGCATATTTTTTATTAATACTAATATTACCTAAACACGGTAAAATAAATGTTTGATGCAAACTATATTAAAAAAATTAAATTATAATATGAAAATCATCGATTATTTTTGAACACATGAAATAATAATAATAATATAGATTAAATTAGTGAAATATATAAGATTAAAAACCAACAAGCAACATAATAATGTAGCATATAATACTATTAAAAAAAATAAGTATTAATATTTACTTTTGCGGTTCGGTTTGGTTCGGTTCGGTTTTGAAAAAGTGATCCGAAAACCGATCCGATCCTAGCGGTTTTTACAAAACAACGTCCAAACGCATCCAAAAATATTCGGTTTTTTGCGGTTTTCGGTTTTTTTGGATCGGTTTGCGGTTTTATTTTGGATCGGTTTGGATTTGAACACCCCTAGTATGAACCATTGAAATTGGACCCAATATTAGATGCTTAAATTGGATATCATGCCATATTAAAAAAGTACTTATAGTACTGCTTAGTATGGAGAACAATTTGAGATACTCCTTCCGTTTTAAAATAGATGTCTATTTTGGAGATTAATTTTGTTTCATAATACTTGTTCATTTCAAGTTTCAATGCAACATTAATTATTGTCTTGTCAATAATACCCTTATATATTTATTATAGAGAGAGGAAAAATAGAATGAAATAATAAATGGTTAAGGGTATTATAGAAAACACACACATAATTTTATCAAAAGTAACAAAATTTATTTGGCTTCTTGATTACAACAATTTCTCTAAAATAGACATGTATTTTGAAACGGAGGGAGTAATACTTTATAAATTTATTTTGGCTTTAGTCTCTATAAATTTTCGGTTCACACAATAAGTTTGACTTTACAACCCATACTAGTTTATTACATTATTTTTTGGACTAATTATAACATTGCTAGCAATATTATAACATTTTTCTTTCTACAAATTAGAGCTAGCCTATGCTATGAATATCAACCCATATATAGATTATCAAAAGATTAAAAGAAATACGTATGGAATCAATACTTTTCTAAATAAAGGTAAAAGATAATTACTATGGATGGTGACTTTTAACCGCATCAACCTCAATCCTTTTAATGATATCCAACCATAATCCCTACCAATATAATTTTTGGAATCGATTGAGATTACTAGCACTACACTTATTTGGTTTTCTACTCCAGACTTCAATGTCTTCTTCATATATAGCAATAACTATGATGATTTTAAGCCTATTCATGACCATGGTCTCAGGAGCAATTTTCCTATACTCTAGCTTTTACTTAAAGACTTCCAAAACCAAAGACTTCATTATGCTTCATGCAGGTAGTTCATCAACTTCTTTCTGGGCATGTGCCTTCACAATAGTATCCAGTGACCTCCACAAAAACCATCAGAGCCTTATCTCCCTCACCATCGCCATGCTTTCATTTCTCGGTGGCATTTGCTCACTTCTCATGGGTGTGTTCTACTCTCTCACGCATCAACCCTAGCTATATAGTTTGGTAATTTATTATATATAAATAATTGTTGCCTTATTATTATAATTATTCACTAGAGTGTGTTTACTAGAACTCCATGAATAAGATATATATATCTTGGTTGGTTTATCATATATAATTGTTGGTTTATTAGTATTATTATTATTATAAATGATGAGGTATTCTTACGATAACATGTTTATAATTGTTGGTTTACTTTCAACGTACGAATTTTATTTACTTTCAATTTTAAAATGGGTCCAATTGAACCCAAAATATACCCTAGATTTATATTTTCCCAGAATTTCATTTTAATCTTGCTCAAATCAAAAGCATTACTGTGACAACGTTGGCAAGTTAGAGAACAAGGTTACAAAGGCAAATATAAATATACCTCCACAATGTTCTTGAAAAAACGAAAACATGATACCTTTTGAAGCGATGTGGGTGCTCTTACACCTTTAAGTTTGATGTAGTACTTTTCGATTTTGCTGTGAGTTGAATTAACTACATTTATGAACACGAATAAGCCATATAGATGTTGTGAAGGTGTACACAAAAACGAATGTGTACATGTATCATTAGTAATTTTTTTAAAGTTATATATGATTAGTGATAGTAGAAATACTTTTAGCAAATTTTTAAGGAGAATATCACTTGCATCCTTTGTTCACTAAGTTATCATGATTTTCTTAGAAGACGAATTCTGTAACTACTTCTATCCAGAAATTGCATTTGATGAAGTTTGCGTCATTGCCAAAGAATTTTAACACAAATAATATAGTTTACACTACGGCACAAAATGCCCTCAATAATCATCGTTTAGCACTTAATTAATCACCTCAAATTGTGTCTATGAGATTCTCATTGTTCAATAGATGGAGGAGGTTTCCCTGCCCATCCAAGCAATCTTATAACTTTAGCACCATAACATGTCACTGTCGATACTTGACATGTCTCGTGTCCAAACAATGGTTATTACTCGTGGTGTTCAATACTTTTAATGTTCATATATGTGGATATACAAGTCTACAAAATGATTCTAAGTAATGTGGGTCATCATGAGTGTGAAAGAGAATATATAATTGGACTGGTGCGGGTCGACCTTGTGAAGAACAAACGTCTACGCCTTGACAGGCTTAACGCTTGGTGGACTGTGGACTAGTATGGATGACCATACCATATAGACTTTACTTTACATTGACTATTCAACATGTCCAACGCAACCGGATCGTCCAGGTCACATGAGCTCAACCTTCAACGTGCTTAGCTCGGCTTGATCATCCATGTCACATGAGTTCGACCTTATCATGCCTAGCTCAACTTGATTGTTCAGGTCACATGAACTATACCCTTCAACATGTATAGCTCAGCTCTACCCCTCCAGCATGCTCAACTCAGCTCTACCCTTCCAGCATGTTCAGCTCAGCTCTACCCGTCCAGCATGCTCAACTCAGCTCTACCCGTCCAGCATGCTCAACTCAGCTCTACCCTTTCCAGCATGCTCAACTCAGCTCTACCCTTTCCAGCATGTTCAACTCAGCTCTACCCGTCCAGCATGCTCAACTCAGCTCTACCCTTCCAGCAGCTCTACCCCTCCAGCATGCTCCACTCAGCTCTACCCGTCCATCATGCTCCACTCAGCTCTACCCGTCCAGCATGCTCAACTCAGCTCTACCCTTCCAGCATGTTCAGCTCAGCTCTACCCCTCCAGCATGCTCCACTCAGCTCTACCCGTCCATCATGCTCCACTCAGCTCTACCCGTCCAGCATGCTCAACTCAGCTCTACCCGTCCAGCATGCTCAGCTCAGCTCAACACGTCCAGCATGCTCAACTCAGCTCTACCCTTCCAGCATGTTCAGCTCAGCTCTACCCCTCCAGCATGCTCAACTCAGCTCTACCCCTCCAGCATGCTCAACTCAGCTCTACCCGTCCAGCATGCTCAACTCAGCTCTACCCGTCCAGCATGCTCAACTCAGCTCTACCCTTTCCAGCATGTTCAGCTCAGCTCTACCCCTCCAGCATGCTCAACTCAGCTCTACCCGTCCAGCATGCTCAACTCAGCTCTACCCGTCCAGCATGCTCAACTCAGCTCTACCCCCAGCATGCTCAGCTCAGCTCAACACGTCTTCAGTTAACACTGGTTTGGTTGTTCAAGTCAAGTCAGCCAGCTCAGCGCGTCTTCGCTTAATACCATGTGTCTTGTACGGACGATCAATGCGTCACGATTCCACGCGCCTAGTACGAATGAGTTGTACCCTAGTCCACGCGCGGCCGTACAGAAAGCAGGCAACCAATGGGAGGCTCTGGATCACAGTTTAATGGGCTTTGAATGATAAGAGAAAGGCCCATTAGACCAACATTTTGATGACTATAAAAGGTGACATATAGATGGTTAAGGAGGGGAGATTCTAAGGGGAAAAACAGTGTAATATTCGTTTACTTTTGAAGAGTGCTCTTGAGACTCCACCTCAGACGTTTCACGGAGCAGCTCACCTGTTGTACTTAAATTTGTGTTTACATACGTGAACAATAATATTTAGGATTCAAATGATTTGTCATAGAATTTTGTTCGGGACCAAAACATGTAATTGTTTTTTTTCCCTCTTTTTTCTAAGGAACTTTGCTATTTTAAGTCAACTTTTCATTCTCAATCTATGCAAGTGGGAAAGAATTGGATTAAGTAAACTATTGAACAAAATCAAAAATAGGTTTTTCAATTTTGGATATGGATGGACTATATGCGTTTAAAATATCCTAAAATGAAATAGAAATATTAGTCGTTGTTTATAGATTGATCGACTTATATTCTAGCTTGACAAAATAAAATTTAAAAAGTGAATCATCTTATTTTAACTTAACGTAACTATAGAAAATTTTGATCCCATTTAATCTCAATTTATCAATCGTGAAATGGCAACAACAGTGACTCCAAAGTATTTTGACTGCATCCAATTCAAATTTGTCAATGGTTCGGTGGCGGTTTTAGTGTATAAAGTGTGAATAAGAAATATCATATTTGATGAAAATGTAAATGTGAGACAATAGATAAGTGAAGCGACCTGCATACCTATTAATTTTTTTAAAAAAATCTTGAGTATAAATATGGTGTCTTAGTCACTTATGTAGTTGGTCTTAAACCTAATATAGATATCTCACAAGTATTTTATGCTCTCCTCGAGACCCCAAAAATAGTATCAGAGTAGATGATTGACTAAAAGTGACCAACTCCTTACATTAAAAATATGATCAAACTCCGTCGGTTCAATAAACATTCATATAATTCTTGCAGTTGATTTTTCATATAGTTTTAGATGATAATCGGTTTGCTAATGCAATATTAATCTTATATTTTTTTTTTTTTTTACAACAAAGATACTTCATCAAATGAAAAGAAACATAGTAAGTGAAAAGAAACATAGTAAGTGAAAGGAAACACTTCGAGATGACGATTGGATGGCTAATGCATTATTTATCATGTCCTTTGGTTAATAGTTGGGTTGTTCATAACCGAACCGATCCAAAAAGAAACCGCCAACCGATCCAAAAAAACCGAAAACCACAAAAAATCGATTTTTTTTGGATGTGTTTGGGCCATATAGATTAAAAACCGATAGGTTCGGTTCGGTTTTCGGTTTATGACTTAAGAACCGGATTGAACCGAACCAAACCGCACTTATTATAATGTTACTAGACTCTTCTATTACTCTAGACCGGTCTATTACCATTTGTTAACTTAAACTCTTCAATAAATCACCAATTACCAACGCAACTAGCCAACAACCAAGCAGGCAAGCAGTGTACGCTTGTTTAATTCATTCACTCACCTATGAATTTTTTTGTTTAATTCATTCACGCATGTTTAAGAATTAGATAGTCCATTTCTTAATCTGCCAACACTCAAAACACTAATCAAAAGTTTCTTTAATAGTTGCCATTTGTTTTTATTGCTACAAGCTACAAAAATTTCTTTATAATTGCATGATATTTGCTTAATAAATTGCTATAGGCTATATAATTATATGAAAGAAAAAGTTGTTGCATATGTATACCAATTATTTGCAGCAACTTATATGTACACAATATGTAATCTATGAAAAAAATCCTACAACTTATAAAATTAGGAAAGAATTTTCTACAACCTAATATAGAAAAAAATTTAATAAATCGTACTTATACTTTATATGTATACAACAAAGGAAAAAGCTTCTATCAAAATTATTTTTAATAAGAGCATTACCATCACTTGTTTACAATTTGGATAACTGAAAATCGATCCAAATTAAACCGCATAAAATTGGATCGGATTGGTTCAGATTTTTTTTAAACACGAGCCGAACTGAGCCGAACCGCACATATTTTATTTTTTGGATCGGTTCATTTTTTGCCTCATAACCGAGCCGAACCGCACCGCGAACACCCCTAGTTAATAGAAAGAAGGGGAAAATTTCAAAAGTAGGGTCTTTTTACTTCTTCTAGATTATTACTGCATGATATGACAATAAATGGGGGAAATCCTAGATTAGTACATGCTATATGTAAAAGGAGCTTTAAATAATGTCTTTATCGAATTAGTGGACCTTCACTTGAAATAACATGGTAGCTACTTTTAATTTGTGGTACCAAATTAACATGATGAGTTTTTTTTTTTTTCCTCAAGGACAATAACATAATATAATGTTAATGAAAATAACTTGAATTAATGGATTTTCAATTTTAACATGCTCGATAAACATTAAAGTCATGGATTGGGACACAAGTTAAAAATTGAATCTTCAACGCTTCATTTTTTTGTAAAGGTCCGTGAACTGTAACAAGAGAATGTCATTTTCAATGGTATAATCCTTTTAGAGAGTTAATACAACAACTAAGTCTAATCTCATTAAGTAGTCGGCTATAGTCTAAAGATAGGTAATGTCAAGAGAATAAAGATAATTGTAGAGAAATTGACATGTAGATAAATAATACATTTAGTGGATGAGATCATGAGAATGTCCTATTTTCGATACCATATAATTGAATTTTCAATATTTTTTTCGTAGCACATTATCCATACACCAAGAACTTTATAGTTTTCTCTGAAACAGAAAAAGAATACTTTATGGACTGAGATGGGACACAAG
Organism: Medicago lupulina; assembly: GCA_958299785.1. NCBI lineage: Eukaryota > Viridiplantae > Streptophyta > Magnoliopsida > Fabales > Fabaceae > Medicago > Medicago lupulina. The sequence continues at coordinate 50,289,345 of OY283145.1, read as the reverse complement.
AGTTTGAGAGAGGCAGAGATTCATAGATCGAAATAGGCCGATGAGCCAAAAACTAAGAAGAGGATTATCTTAGTAAAAACTAGGAAAAAGTTAATTTTGGTTAATTGGCCTATTATATATAATTGTTGGTTTATTAGTATTATTATATTATAAATGATGAAGTTTTTTTTTTTTTTTAAGCAAAGAAGAAATTAAAATAAAATGAAAAGGAAGTACATTGGGGGGCATGGACTTGACCTAAGAACCACAAAAGCAAACCCAAACGGGTGATACAACAAATCAATACACAAGTGGTTAAGAAAACAACTCTAAACAACACTAATACAAACAGCCCAGCGAACCCGCGTGTGAATACGAAACCGAACTGCACAAAAACGCAGAGTGAATGTTTATAGTATCAAGGTAGGCGTATGAATCGTCTGCTAACACAAAAACGATTCAAGGTCCAACAGCTCCCTAAAACATCAAGCAATAAACGTCCTTTCGGACCAAACCAATCTGATCGAAGTCCAAATCAATGAACTAACGACGGAGCATAGTCCACCTACGACGCCTAAACAACCGCGACAGATTTAATAGTTCTGAAGGCACATGAATAACTACTACCGCCAACACGGAGCGTCGATGCACCAAACCTTTTCGAGCAACATCTGGCGAGACCCACACAGATGAATCAGAACTTTGAAGACCAAATCTTAAACCTAGAAAATCCAGATTTAAGATTAACAAGACAAGATCCGGAACAGACCACCACCAACTGTAATTCCTCTGAACAAAAAACGAAAAAAAAACACAGAAAAGAAAGAAACAAAACAAACAACGGTAAACAGCAAAAAGCTTCCCGGACCACCATAGAACCGCCGCGAAGACGTCGACTACCGAACCAGAAGAGCCTCCAACAGCTTCAGCAACACCGAAACCAGAAGAAGATCCGTCGGACCACCAACGCACAAAACGGACAGAACGGAGCTCGCCGAGAGCCATCTGAACCTCCGCCGAAGGAACAAGCACAGAGGTGGTGAGGATGGCAGGCCGATCCTCGCACCACCCATCTCTAAGATCTACATCTTAAAGTGAGAATTTTGGATTGTGGGTAAGGCGGTGGTTGAAAATTTAGAGAGAAGTCAGAGAGAGGAAAGTTTTAGAGAGAGGACGAACCGATCTTTAAATGATGAAGTATTCTTACGATAACATGATTATATAATTGTTAGTTTACTTTTAACGTACGAATTTCATTTTTTTTTTAAAAAACAAAAATGGTATATATTCACATAAAATTCAATGCCTCTTTAGCACAAGGCGTGCCAAAGAAACAATTAAGATACAACAAGTTTGTCAAAGTACAAAAGAAAAACAAAAGTAGACATTAATCGATACCCAGGAAAAGTAATAGGTTCGATCGCTACTGCTGATAACCAAATACAAAAGCGGCATTATTAGCACACAACCACCAATAAGAATGGAACTATACTTTATCCACTAGGTCCTTAATAGGAGTGATAATATTGTTAAAAATTCTATTATTACGTTCTTTCCAAATGAGCCAAACACACAATAACCAAATGAGCTGGAGAAAAGAACACCTAGTCTTCAAACCACCTAAATAGTTCGTAAAATGAAGAAAATGAGGGCCAATATTTTGATAGTCTACACTTGAAAAACCAAGCCATAACCGCACTTGATGCCATAAAGCACCAAAAGCATCGCAATGCAGGAACAAATGGTCTGTGGATTCATCATGACCGCACCCTGTCACACAAGAGATGTCTGCATCAGGAATAATGTCCCGTCTGTGAAGATTTATTTTAGTAGGCAACCTATCCCGAAGCAAACGCCAAGCCAGAATAGACGCCTTCAAAGGCACCTTAGGATGCCAAATAAGATTCTGAGCAACATCCAACACCTAGTGATTCTGAGTGGTAAGGATCTCATAGCCTGATCGCACCGAATAGCCCCTTGCAAGGTCAGGGTGCCAATGCCAAATATCTATAACATTAGGCTGCAAGAAAACATTAGATAAAATGATCCCTACACTCCACTAACAACTCCTCCTCCCACGCCCACAACCTCCTCCACTGCCATGCTCCACCCCCTCCTCTCAACCTAGAGAGAACATAGAGGCAACATTAGCCATCTTGTTTTCCGCTAAGTTAAAAAGACGGCTAAAACGTCGGCAGAGAGGAACATCTCAACCCACCTATCCAACTAAAAAGAGGTAGACACCCCATCTCCCAACTTCTGCAACACCATCCCGGCAAACCAACCTTCTCCCTCCTCACCTATCCCATCCCTAATCTTCAACACCTCCCTCCACCAACAAGAAACACTCCGACCCCCAACCGCCAACCTCCCTGCCTCCTCACCATACCTAGCAGCCAACACCCTATACCAAAGATCTCCTCTATCTACCAACATCCTCCAACACCACTTTGAAGGTGGGAAAAAACACAAGAAGGGGGGGGGGGGTTGAATTGTGTTTTCAAAAACGTTTCTTTCTTACGAAAAATGGCACTGTTCTCAGGATTCAGAGTCTGATGGAGTTCAGACTCTAATCAGAGTTCAGAGTCTCAGCAGCGGAATAAAGATCAGATGCAAGAAAGAAAGAAGACACAAACAATTTTATACAGGTTCCTTCCACAAACCGGAAGTAGTCCTGTCCCCCTTGCACTTCCAAGGAGAGTTTCACTAAAATGTAATATCAAATTACAAGTTGCTCAAACACACAAGTAAGAGACTTCCTTTGCTCAATCACACAAGAATGAGACTTCAGATGCTCAAGCCCACAAGCAAGAGACTTTAAAACAATTACAAAGAATTGAAAAGAGTTTTGAATACTTGATATACTATCAGAGGTATTCACAAAACAAAATGGAACAGAACAGACTCTGTTTTCTTAGATACTTAGAAATTCTAAAATGTGAGCTTTTGTAAGAATTATCTAAGTTGTTGATGAACAGATTTTGCGACTTAGAATATGAGATAAGAATTCAATTCGCGTGTATATCGTTCTGATACATGTGTGTGACAATTCTTCAAGTCTTCAGCTCTATTTATAGAGGTTTTGAGAGACGTTGGAGAACAGCCAGCTCATCAACTTTTCTTTACCGAAGCTGATTTGACACCCTTGATCCTTTGCTTGATTTGAGGCTTGTACAATGAAATCAAATTCAAATCCATTCCCTCAAATAAGGAAAAGTTTCTGCTACAGTTACTGTTATTCTTGTCGTGTATAGAAGACACTGTGCAGAGTTGGTGGTTGCAGGGACAAACGTAGGCATAGTGGTTGTACTTTTCGTACACTGTACTTTGTCAATGCTTCTTGGTGTCTGAAGAATCTTTGCTTCTGGATACCATTTGCTTCTGATGAGTCTGCCTCTGATGAACTTGCTTCTGATGACTTCATCTTCAGAAGCTCTTTCTTCAGACGCACTCTGACTCTGAATTTCCAGGAGCTCTTTTAGTCAGATATTCTTCAAGCTTCAGTTTAAGATTTCCTTTGCTCTTTAAATTTATTCAAACAGAACCTCTTGTAAATAAATCTTTGATTAATGGTCCTGCACACTTGAATAAATGTTTAGCAAATCCAATTGATAATTTTTAATACCTTGTTATCATCAAAACTTAAGTGGTATACTTGTGAAACACCCTTTGTTCCAACAATCTCCCCCTTTTTGATGATGACAAACATAAGTATTTAAAAAGATCAATTGTTGTTAACTTAATTAACAAGTTGACTCTTAAGGATTCTGAGTTTTGTAAGCTCAGACTCCCCCTGAGTCTGATATTCTTTAAGGTGAGGTTTGTAAGCTCCCCCTAAGTCCTATCCAGGTTAATTAAGTTCATTTTTACGCTTAATACCAATATCATAGAATGTAGATGAGTTAAAATTGGGTTCTCAAATAAAATTTGTTAAGATAAATTTTATTTCATTCTTGGGCTCAGCTTCTGTTAAATACTTTTCTATTACTCCCCCTTTTGTCATCTATTAAAAAAATAAAACAAACAGTAAAAAAAAAAAAATGTATAAAACAAAAGTGAAGAAATAGAAACTTTTATTTAGGAATGATCAGGAAAGTACAGAGTGTCAAAACATAGAAAGCAGGCAATTAAGACACATAACAAAGAAAACAAAAAACAAGGTGTGCAGCTAAGGGTTTGGTTGGGGTTGATGCTGTTGCTGTTGCTGTTGAACAAGAGCCATCAGACGCTGGATGTCTTCAGACTGCTTCCTAACAGTTTCTTCCAGAGCCAGTTGTCTCTGAAGAAGGTGATCTTCCCTAGCCTTAGCTTCTTCTTGCTGCTTCAGCACCTTTTGCTTCAGCATCTTGAAGACCTTGGAGTCTCTTGTTACATATTCAGATTCAGCATAGAACGGGGCATTAGCCAAAAACAGAGGCTTGGTCTGGAGTTGAGAAGAGGAGTGGGATTCTCGCAAGCGTCGTTCCATGGCGCGAGCTTGAATATCACAACACTTCTGGGCAACACCATCAAAGAAGTTCAATGCCCTATTCGTAAGATTACACCAGCTTTCTTGATAGATGAATGGTAGAAATGGAGTGTTCCGAAGAAGCACCAAACTCTGCATTTCATCATTCAGAGCCACCAGACGTTCATCCAGGTATTCAGAATCCAAAATGTTGATGGGGGGTTGGTCAGACATTTGGATTGGTGAAGATTGGTTAGAGTTAGAGGGTGAAGACATGTGGTTTGGTGGTGGTTCAGAATGTGAAGCAGACACAGTGGGTTCAGATTCTGTCACTGGGACAGACTCTGTAGCCACAGTTTCCATTTCAGATTCTGGAATGGTTTCATTTGGAGGTTGGTTTACAGTTGTTGGTTGTTGTTGTTGGTATTCAGGAAGTTCTCCTGAATAATGTTTTTCAAGATTGGAGAGGTCATCCTGTTCTGAGGTTGGGTTTTGTGGTGAATGGGGTGGTTGTTGTTTGTTTGTTGATGGATTGTCAGTTACCACTTGTTCTTCAGCAGCAGCTGTTAAATCAACAACTTGTGGACTGACTGGGTTTGTGGTTGAAGAGGGTGGAATAGAAGTATCAGGAGCGAGCATATTTAAAGGTTGGATAACAGGTGGTTGGAAGGGATGATTGGCAGGTAGTTTATTACAGATGCCTATCCTCCTTTCACCTAACTCACCTATTGTCTTATAAACATCGTCTGACACTTCTTTGTAGGGAGTGGGTTTAGAAGAAGGTTTGGATTTTGTAGTGGTAGTTTTGGTTTTGAGGGTTCTTTTGGCCTTGGGTACAGGCATGGATATTTTGAATTTCTGACTTAGAGGTGCATTGTCTAAGTCAGAGTCTGTAGAAGATGAAGTGAAGGTAGAGGGTGGAGGAATTGGATTCTGAGTTACCTTAGATGTCTTGGGAACGTCTGAGGCAGCAGCCTCTGAAGCAGCAGCTTCTGATGTAATCCCAGTGACTGATTTGTCCGGGAGAGAAACACTCGTCCGGATTACTGGTGAAGACCCAGCAGCTACTGAAGCAATCTCTTGAGGAACAGCATCTGAGGTAACTGCTTCAGAAGTCCTTGAGGTTTCTTGCAGAACCTGCTGAGCTCCCTTCATAGCACTTTCTTCCAGCTTCTTGGCCAAATTCTGAGCCTCAATAACCTTCTCAATGAGATGTTGATCTTCATCAAGATCAATGCCCATAGCTTCCAGAGTCTTGTCTCTATCAATCCGGTATTGGGCTTTTAACCTTTTCTTCTCATTTTTAAGGTTCTGATAGTGCTCTTCAGTCCTCTTCTGTTGTTCAGGAGTGGGTTCAAACATAGGCATCACAATCTCCCCAGTTGCTAGCCTTTTGAGTGGTCTTACAGTCTCAACAAAGCCAGCTTCTTTTTCTTCCTGGGCTTGTTGAAATCTTTCCTCAATGTTTGACTCAGCCTTTCCTCTTTTCCTCTTTGGAGTAGTCACAGTTCCAAAGGTAGTTGCTTGAGAATTAGCAGCCTTCTGCTTCCTGGCCACAGCAACTTCAGATTTCCTCTGGGCTTCTCCAGACTCCTTAGCAAAAGCTGCTAAATAAGCAGATAATGCTTCAGGATTGTTCTCTTTAAGAACAGAGGGAAAATTTCTGATGAGAGGAAGAGGGGCTTCAGACTCCTTCAAATCCTTTGAGTCAGTCAGGATTGATGTAATGGCCTTCATGTTGTAGAGGGATGTGCCATTTATCATCCTTCCAGTAGAGACACCCAGCACTCTGTCTGACGCCAGATTGAACGTCTCCAGAGTTCTCAGAACACCTCCTTGGTAGAAGATTTCCGAGAGAAGTCTTCCACAAGGGATTTGTTTCCTTTTTCCTTTATAGGCTTCTTTGACAGCCCAACATAAATGATGCATGATATATTTTGGAAGATTTATTGGTTGAAATCCAGCCAAGAAATACAGCACCAGTTTATGATCAGAGTTAGGTTGATCAGCACCTCCTCCCTTCTGGAAGAAGCACTCATTCATAATCTTCAGAAGCACCCTGTGCTCTATATCCATTTCAACCAACCTGGTTGCAGGGTTTCCTTTCAGCAGCAGTCTTGTAAAACTGCCCAGCATGGCGTCTTTGCTGCTGACGTTCCACTGAAACCTTCCTTCCATAGGCATCCTGCATGCCTGAGCAATCACTTCTTCAGTGATAGATACAGGGATACCCATCACAACAGATTTAATTTCAAGGCCGTGAAAAGGTTCAAGACCCATTTCTTTTCTTGTTTTGCCTCTCAAAGAGGGGTTTCTTAACACAGCTTCCTTTTCTTCTGCCTTGGCTGAATCAACATCAAAAACTTCAGCCCTAACCCAGAATTCCTTTACCAAATTTACATAAGTTGGACCATTTAACATCTGGAAGTACCCAGCCATCCTTTGAGCAGAGATAAACGCTTCCATATCAACCTTGTTTCTCTTTAAAGAAGCGAAATCCACTGGTGATTCAATTTGAACGACCAACGAACCCTTTTGAAGAGGAACGGTTACAGGTTTAATGGAGATGCTTGATTTAGAACTTGAACCGCTCGTAGAAGAAGCCATTTGGAGAAGATGAAGTTTGGGGGTTTTGGGTTTCTAAGTTTGAGAGAAGAGAGAAAGTTGATTCTTTAAAACGTAACTGCTTAAGACTTAAAAGTGTAGGAAAGTGAGTGAGTAGTGTGTGTTTGGTATATATAGTGATTTGAAAAACAACTCTTCACATTTCAGAAGTAATAGCCAAACATGCGTATTAATGACTTGAGGGGCGCGAAAAATATTGAGAAAGAAAAACCATCATTGCCCTTAAAAAGCGTTGTTTCCCAATGCAGATAGACGTGTCAGAAGCCTATACAAATTAACTTTAACCTTTCCACTTCCCAGTACTTTCAGAGTCACAAAAAGATTCCTTTTCAGGGTCTGATAATTTTCTCAGAGGCTGAGTCTTTTCAGATTCTCCTAGGAGAGTCTGAAGCTTATTCAACGTCTGATAATTTTCAGAGTCTGATTTTTCATTCAGAGTCAAACATTACTCAGAGACAAAATGCATGTTCAAATTTTTCTTTATAAAATCAAATCTTTCAACGGTTAAAGGTTTTGTAAAGATATCAGCCCACTGATGATCAGTATCAATAAATTGAATATCTAATATCCCCTTTTGAACATAGTCTCTGATAAAGTGATGTTTGATTTCAATGTGTTTGGCTCTTGAATGAAGAATAGGATTTTTAGATAGACAAATAGCAGCAGTATTGTCACAATAAATTGGGATACAGTTTTCAGTTATTTGGTAGTCTTCTAACTGATGTTTCATCCAAAGCAGTTGTGTGCAACAACTAGCAGCTGAGATGTATTCTGCTTCTGCTGTTGACAAAGCAATAGTTGCTTGTCTCTTACTGGCCCAGGATATCAGATTCTCACCAAGAAACTGACAGTTTCCACTGGTTGATTTTCTTTCAATCCTGTCACCAGCATAGTCAGCATCACAGAATCCAACTAGCTTATAATCTGAAGATTTCTTGTAAAGAAGTCCAAGATTAGTTGTTCCTTTCAGATATCTAAAGATTCTTTTAACCGCAGTTAAATGTGATTCTCTAGGATCTGATTGAAATCTTGCACACAGACAGACACTGAACAAAATATCAGGTCTAGATGCAGTGAGATACAACAGAGAACCAATCATACCTCGATACAGCTTTTGATCAACTTTGGTTCCTTGATCTTCTTTGTTCAGAGTGCAGGTAGGATGCATTGGAGTGTTCATTTCCTTGCAGTCTTCAAGTTTAAATTTTTTCAGAAGCTCTCTGGTATACTTGGACTGATGAACATACACTCCTTCTTTGCACTGATTGATCTGAATTCCTAGAAAGAACTTCAGTTCTCCCATCATGCTCATTTCAAATTCTTCCTGCATCATCTTAGAAAATTCCTTGCAAAGAGATCTATTAGTTGAACCAAAAATAATATCATCAACATAAATTTGTACAATCAGAATGTCTTTCTCAAGTGTCTTCTTGAAGAGTGTTGTATCAACCTGACCTCTTTTAAAATCATTTTTAAGCAAGAAATTACTCAGTCTGTCATACCAAGCTCTGGGAGCTTGTTTCAGACCATAGAGAGATTTCTTTAGCTTATAAACGTAGTCAGAATGTTTTAAATCCTCAAAACCAGGTGGTTGTTTTACAAACACTTCTTCAGATATGACTCCATTGAGAAATGCGCTTTTAACGTCCATTTGATACAAAGTTATGTTGTGATTTACTGCGTAGGAAAGAAGTAACCTGATTGCTTCCAATCTCGCAACTGGAGCAAAAGTTTCAGTGTAATCAATGCCTTCTTGTTGGCTGTATCCTTGAGCAACAAGTCTGGCTTTGTTTCTAATTACTTCTCCCTGTTCATCTAGCTTGTTCCTAAACACCCATTTAGTTCCAATAATGTTCTTGTGTTCAGGCTTAGATACAAGATCCCATACGTCATTCCTTTTAAATTGATTGAGCTCATCTTGCATTGCTAAGATCCATCCATCATCAGCTAGTGCTTCATCAACTGTAGTAGGTTCCATCATGGATAGCAGACCCAGGGCAGACTCTTCAGGTCTGAAATGTGATCTAGTTCTTCTGGGGCTTTCTTTGCTACCAATGATCTGATCCTCAGGATGAGAAGACTTGTATTTGAATGAATTTTTGGATTGGATAACTTGCTGTGAATCATTTTGATTTTCTTCAGAAGCTTCAGCAATAGGGACATCAGGAGCAGTCACAGCTTCTGAAGTTTCATGTGCCTCTGGAGCTTGATCAGGTTCTGAACAATCATCAGACTCTTCTGAACCTGCATTATTTTCACTTTGCTCTGGAATTTGACTTCCAGGCTCTTTGTCATCAAACTTGACATGTATAGACTCTTCAACACAGAGTGTTTCCAAGTTATACAGTCTGTATGCCTTAGATCTCTCAGAGTAACCTAGAAAGATTCCCTTTTGAGCTTTTGCATCAAATTTCTTCAGATAGACTTTATTGTTCAAGATGTAACAAGTACATCCAAACTGATGAAAATAAGAAATGTTGGGTTTCCTACCTTTAAAGAGTTCATATGCTGTTCTGTTCAGGATGGGTCTGATGTAGATCCGGTTCTGAACATAACATGCTGTGTTCACTGCTTCTGCCCAAAAATGTTTTGCCAGATTGTTTTCATGAATCATGGTTCTTGCCATTTCTTGAAGAGTCCTATTCTTTCTTTCTACAACTCCATTTTGTTGTGGAGTTCTAGGAGAGGAGAATTCATGGACAATTCCAAATTTTTCACAAAATATTTCAAATGGCTCATTTTCAAATTCTCCCCCATGATCACTTCTGACTTTTAGAATTTTAAGTTCTTTTTCAGATTGGACTTGAATACAGAATTTTGTGAACACATCATATGAATCATCTTTAGATTTGAGAAACTTAACCCAACTCCATCTACTGTAATCATCAACAATCACCAATCCATATTTACTTCCATATATGGATGCAGTACTGACTGGTCCAAATAAATCAATATGAAGTAGTTCTAAGGGTCTGGAGGTAGAAACAATGTCTTTAGATTTGAAAGAAGTTTTAACAATTTTTCCTTTCTGACATGCACCACAAAGTGCATCTGAATGATAATCAATGTCTGGTAGCCCTTTGACAAGTTGTAACTTGCTAAGCTTGGAGATTAATCTCCAATTAGCATGTCCCAACCTTCTGTGCCACAGCCATTTCTTATCACTCACTGACAGGAGGCAGAATACCTTCTGATCAGTCAGTTCTGAAAAATTTATCTTATAGACATTGTTCTTTCTCTTTCCCTTAAACACTACAGATTGGTCATCAGTGTTGATTACTGTGCAGTTGTTCTTATTAAACAAGACGTCATAACCATTATCACAAAATTGACTTATGCTAAGTAGGTTATGCCTTAGTCCATCTACAAACCACACATTATTGATTGAGACTGAGGAATTACCAATTGTTCCAGTACCAATGATTTTGCCAGTTTGGTTTCCTCCAAATCCCACAGTTCCTCCCTCTTTCATGGTCAGGGTTAGGAACATAGACTTTTCTCCCGTCATATGTCGCGAGCAGCCACTGTCCAGATACCAGGACTTCTGCTTTGTATTTCCTTTTAGACATATCTGCAGCATCAACAATTTGTGTCTTAGGTACCCATACTTTCATGGGTCCTTTTGGGTTAGTCTTAGAAGTTCTGAATCTCTTTTGTGTATTCTGTCTGAATTTTTCTTTGCCAATCTTTCTCCAGACTTTGGGTTCAGAACCTTTAGTCTCAGAATGTGACTTAGTAAAAATAGCTTCTTTTCTCTGAAATCTAGGCTTTTGAGTTTCAGACTCTGTTTTCTTCAGAACCTGTTTGATGGGTTCTGATCTTTTCAGAATCTGTAACGTTGGAGCTTTTGATTTAGAGTCATTCATGACCTTTGTCTTATAACTCTTAGGTTTTGACTTAGTCAATTCCTCTGAATTTGAAGACTTAGATTTTGAATGAGAAGCCTTTTCAGATTCAGACACAAAATGAGTTTTCAGACCTTCTTTGATGTTATCAGAACAAGGTTTTAGAATTACTTCACTAGAGTTACCTCCTGTGAAACCAATTCCCTTTTTGTTGTTCTGATTTATGCTATAAATCATGGATGCAACTTTGGTTCTATCAATTCCTGTGTTAATAAATTCCTGAAGAGCAGCATCCTGCTCAGTCATGATTTTATTATCACCCTTCTTTGTCATTGTTTTCAAGTTATAATTTTCTTGTTTTAAAGCTTCCATTTCCGTCTTAGTTGATTCATGGAGTTTCAGCAGCTTATTGTATCGTTGCTTAACTCTCCTCAACTCAGTGGATTGGTTTTCATAATGACAAAGAAGTTCTTTAAGAGAATCAATTAGTTCAGATCTGGTGAGTTTAGAATATACCTCAGTTTCAGTTTCAGAATCTGTACTTGACTCAGCATCAGATGATTCTTCTTTGTTATCAGCAGTAGCTACCAAAGCCAGAGCTATTTTAGCTTCATCTTCAGCATCATCTTTGTCAGACTCAGACTCATTATCCAGATCCTCCCAAGTTGCCATCAAGCTCTTCTTGAATTGCTTCTTGAATTTGTTAGATTTGAAGAACGCTTTCTTAGATTTTTCTTTGGATTTCTCTTTCTGCAAGTCTGGACATTCAGCAATGAAGTGTCCAACCTTTTTACAGTTGAAGCAACCTTTCTGATCTTCCTTTCTTGAACTTTTGTGATTACTACCTTTGTTCATAAACTTCTTGTTCTTCTTAGCAAGGTATTGTAATCTGTTTGTGAGCATAGCCATCTCTTGAACAATCTCAGAGTCTTCATCAGAATCTTCAGATGTAGATTCTTCTTCAGACTCCAAAGCCTTCAGAGCCTTACTTGACTTGCCTCTGGACTTTAGTGCGATGGATTTGGACTTCTTGACAGGTTCTTGCTCATTAAGACCTATTTCATGACATTTCAAGGAGCTTATAAGATCCTCAACACTCAAGGTGTTTAAATCTTTAGCTTCCTCAATGGCTGTCACTTTTGGTCTCCACTTTGCAGGTAAACTTCTCAGAATCTTGTTCACATGATCAGACGTTACGTAGCTTTTCTTCAGAATCTGAAGTCCAGAAACAAGAGTCTGAAACCTTGAGTACATGGTCTCAATGTTTTCATCCTCCTTCATTCTGAACAACTCATACTGATGAACAAGCATAGTAGCCTTGGCTTCTCTGACTTTCTTGTTACCCTCATAGAGTGAGCACAATGAGGTGAACATAGCCTTTGCTGTTGATTTGTCACTCATCTTTAAGTACTCTTTATGAGGCAAGGCAGCCACAAGAATGCCTCTGATCGTATGATGTTTCTTATAAAGCTTTTTCTGCTCAGGAGTGTGAGCTTTCCTATCAAGAGCAGCTCCTTCTTCATCTAGCCTCAGATCACCAACACCATCTTCAAGAACATCCCACAACTCTTCATCCATTCCCATGATGTGACTATACATCTTGGTTTTCCACCAAGAAAACATTTCAGGATCACCATTAAACATAGGAGGTTTGTTGTGATTTGAAGATCTTTCACTTTTGTTGATATTGCTGTAGTCATACTGCACAGCAGCTCCAGAACCAAAACCAGAACCAGATGCAGATGCAGAAGCTTCATCCCCAGACATGTTTTTCACCGATCGTTTACTGTAACACGGTTAAGTGCTAACTACAGAGCCGAAGCTCTGATACCAACTGAAGGTGGGAAAAAACACAAGAAGGGGGGGGGGGGGTTGAATTGTGTTTTCAAAAACGTTTCTTTCTTACGAAAAATGGCACTGTTCTCAGGATTCAGAGTCTGATGGAGTTCAGACTCTAATCAGAGTTCAGAGTCTCAGCAGCGGAATAAAGATCAGATGCAAGAAAGAAAGAAGACACAAACAATTTTATACAGGTTCCTTCCACAAACCGGAAGTAGTCCTGTCCCCCTTGCACTTCCAAGGAGAGTTTCACTAAAATGTAATATCAAATTACAAGTTGCTCAAACACACAAGTAAGAGACTTCCTTTGCTCAATCACACAAGAATGAGACTTCAGATGCTCAAGCCCACAAGCAAGAGACTTTAAAACAATTACAAAGAATTGAAAAGAGTTTTGAATACTTGATATACTATCAGAGGTATTCACAAAACAAAATGGAACAGAACAGACTCTGTTTTCTTAGATACTTAGAAATTCTAAAATGTGAGCTTTTGTAAGAATTATCTAAGTTGTTGATGAACAGATTTTGCGACTTAGAATATGAGATAAGAATTCAATTCGCGTGTATATCGTTCTGATACATGTGTGTGACAATTCTTCAAGTCTTCAGCTCTATTTATAGAGGTTTTGAGAGACGTTGGAGAACAGCCAGCTCATCAACTTTTCTTTACCGAAGCTGATTTGACACCCTTGATCCTTTGCTTGATTTGAGGCTTGTACAATGAAATCAAATTCAAATCCATTCCCTCAAATAAGGAAAAGTTTCTGCTACAGTTACTGTTATTCTTGTCGTGTATAGAAGACACTGTGCAGAGTTGGTGGTTGCAGGGACAAACGTAGGCATAGTGGTTGTACTTTTCGTACACTGTACTTTGTCAATGCTTCTTGGTGTCTGAAGAATCTTTGCTTCTGGATACCATTTGCTTCTGATGAGTCTGCCTCTGATGAACTTGCTTCTGATGACTTCATCTTCAGAAGCTCTTTCTTCAGACGCACTCTGACTCTGAATTTCCAGGAGCTCTTTTAGTCAGATATTCTTCAAGCTTCAGTTTAAGATTTCCTTTGCTCTTTAAATTTATTCAAACAGAACCTCTTGTAAATAAATCTTTGATTAATGGTCCTGCACACTTGAATAAATGTTTAGCAAATCCAATTGATAATTTTTAATACCTTGTTATCATCAAAACTTAAGTGGTATACTTGTGAAACACCCTTTGTTCCAACACACTTCCCTAATAAAGATAAATTAAACTCCCTCAACTGCCTAACCCCCACCCAAGCCCCCGTTCTCCTTACTAAGACAGATAGTTTGCCAACCAATCCAATTAATTTTACTGAGAACCTCACTCCCACCGCAAAAAAATTTCTAAATAAAGATTCAATGAAAGAAATTATACCTGGCAGAGCTTTGAAGAAAGAAAGAGCATAGACAGGTAACGAGGTCAGAACGGATTTTAGGAGAGTCAGACGGCCCCCAAAAGAAAGAAAACGACTTTTCCATGCCGACAGTTTAAGCTTTATGGTATTCAACACAGGGTCCCAAAACGCTAACCTACGAATTTCATTTACTTTCAATTTTAAAATGGGTTCCATTGAACCCCAAATATACCCCAAATTTATATTTTTCCATAATTTCATTTTAATCTTGCTCAAACCAAAAGCATTACTGGGACAACGTTGGCCAAATATCAATAAATCTCCACAATGTTCTTGGATAAACAAAACCCCGATACTTTTTGAACCGATGTGGGTGCTCTTACACCTTTAGGTTTGATGTATTTTTCGATGTTCCATATGATTTTTCCGTGACTTGAAATAACTACATTTATGAACGTGAATAAGTCATATAGATGTATCCTTCAACAAAAAAGTCATATAGATGTCGTGAAGGTATAAAAAAACGAACGTGTACATGTATCATTAATGATTTTTCTTAAGCCATGTCTGATTAGTGGTAGTAGAAATACTTTTAGCAAATTTTTTTAAGAGAATATCACTTGCATCTTTTGTTCCTAAGTTATCATGATTTTCTTAGAAGACAGATTCTGTAAATACAACTATCTAGGAATTGCATTTGACGTTTGTGTCATTGACAAAGAATTTTAATACAAGTATTATAGTTTACACCATAGCACAAAATACCCTCAATAATCATAGTTTAACACTTAACTAATCACATCAGAATGTGCCCATGAGATTCTCGTTGCTTAATACCTATTCAAAATATAAAACAAATTGTTCAATAGATAGAGGAGCATGCTTTGCCCGTCCAAGCAATCATATAACTTCAGCACCATAACATGCCACTGTCGATACTTGACATGTCTTCTGTCTGAACAATGGTTATTACTAGTGGTGTGTTCAATACTTGAGAAAGTCTAATATAACCACAACCCTAAATCAAAAAGACTTAGGCACACTCACATAATATTAAAAAATTAAAACAAAAATAAATCAGTCACATCAATTAATATTATTTAATTTTTTTCTCATTTAAATTGTTTTATTTTTTAGGAATTTGTCCAAATCATTTTGATTTGGACTTGTGTCTATCTAAAACTTTATGTACTTTTAATATTTATATATCTGGATATATATAAGTCCACAAAATGATTATAACTAATGTGGGTCATGAGTCTGAAATATAATATATAATGTTTTGGATTTAAATGCTTTGGTCATTGAATTTTGTTCGGGACCAAAACATCTAATTTTTTTTTCTTTTCTAAGGAATTTTGGTATTTTAAGTCAACTTCTCATTCTCAATGTACACAAGTGGGAAAGAATTGGATTAAGTAAACTAATGAACAAATCAAAAATAGGTTTGTCAATTTTGTATATGGGTGGAATGTATGTGGTCAAAATATCCGAAAATATTCTAACTCAACGTTTGAGATATGCAGACTATATTGATGATAGAAAATTTTGATCCCATCTAATCTCACTTAACAATCGAGATATGCCAACAATAGTGACTGCAAAATATTTTGACTGCATCCAATTTAAATTTGTCAATGGTCTGGTGGCGGTGTAAGTGTGAATAAGAAGTCTCATATCGGATGAAAATGTGAATCTGATACACCATATAAGTGAAGCGGCCCGAATACTTATTATTTTATTTTTTAAAATTCTTGAGTAATAATATGGTGTCTTGGTCACTTATGTAGTTGATCTTAACCTAATATAGATGTCTCACAAGTATGCTATCCTCGAGACCCTAAAAATAGTATCAAAGTTGACGATTGAATAAAAATGATCAACTTCTTACATTAAAAATCTGATCAAACTCACCAGTTCTATAAACACTCTATATCATTCTTGAAGTTAATTTTTCAAGTAGTTATCGATGATGATTGGATAGCTAATAGAATATTAATCTTATCATTTTTTTACAACAAGGATAATTCGTCAAATAAATTTCTAGATGATGATTGGATGGCAAATGCAATCTTTATCATATCCTATGGTTAAGAGAAAGAAGGGGAAAGTTTCAAAAGTAGGGTCTTTCTTTTTTCTTTTTTTTCTTGTCTAGATTATTACATGATATGACAATGGGGAGAAATCCTAGATTAGTACATGATATATAATAGGAGCTGTTTTTTTTCTTCTTCAAGTAGCCTAGTGGCTAGAATTCTCCTTTTTCAAGGAGAATAAGTGGGGTGTCTCTGCCAATTGAGCTATGCTCACAGGGACATATAAAAGGAGCTTTAAATAATGTCTTAATCGAATTAATGGACCTTCACTTGAAATAACACGGTAGCTACTTTTGTGGTACCAAATTAACATGATGAGTTTTTGATTTTCTCAAGGACAATAATATATATTGTTATTGAAAATAACTTGAATTAATGGATTTTCAGTTTTCACATGCTTGATAAACATTAAAGTCATGGATTGGGACATAAGTTAATAATTGAATCTTCAACACTTCACTTTTCTGCAAAGATACATGAACTTTAACAAGGGAATGTCCTTTCCAATAATATAATCCTTATAGAGAGGTAATACAACAATAATCAAGTGTTATCCCGTTTAAGTAGGGTCGGTTAAGAGAGGTAATGTCAAGAGAATAAAGATAAGGTCAGAAAAATTGACATGTTGATAAAAAAATACAATTAGTGGATGAGATCATGAGAATGTTCTATTTTCAATATTATTATTTTTGGTTGTATATTCTTGACTAATTGAATTCATATATTATTTTTCATAGCACACTATCCATACACCAAGAACTTTATGGTTTTCTCTTAAACAAAAAGAATACTTTGTGAAAAGGGTGCAACAGTGATAAATGGACTGAGATGGGACGCAAGAGTTTGAGAGAAGCATAGATCAAAATAACGGCTGTGATTTTAGTTGCGTTGTAAACCTTGATATTGCGGCAAAATGCAGATAAATATGGCGGATGAGCCACATTTACAGCTGCAATACTAATGTGAAGACCTCTAAAAAATTTATATCGCAGCTGCAATTACGATTGCAGATTACATTTAGAACCATCCAAGAGAGAGATAGTTAAGGATTTAAATGAAATGGAGGATGAGGAGGGGATCTTTGCTTAAGTTTCATGTATGCTTGATTAAAGAAATTAGTGTCAGAGTCTAATTTTTGAAGACTTTATAAAAGGATTTTGTAGTTAAATGACCATATTAGAAGAGGATTTTCTTTCTTAGTTAAAATGACATAATATTTTATAAAAGACATAAAATGGAAAAACTACGACTTTTGCATTGGTCTAAACTTTGAAAGTCCATTCTTATTATTTACTTTTTCTGGATAATTTGAAAACTCTGCATGAAGCATCCATTGGTCTAAACTTTGAAAGTCCATTCTTATTCCAATAATAAGATAATATTTTATGCAATATCACATTTTTTTAAAATAAATTAATGAGCATAACTCATGGTAAGGGTAAAATGGACAATATAATAAAAATGTGTCACAGTTACACATCAAATGCCAGAATCTAACAAAGGCCTAATCCTCCAAAGAAATACTCTCTATGCTATTCAACATTTCTCACTTCTTCTCTTCACAAAACTAATTTATTATGCAATAAATAAGTATCCTAAAACATGAAGGAAGAGAAAGAAAAGAAAATCAGTTTCTTTTTCTTACAAAAATGATTAAAAGTATATAAGAAAAGAAGATGAATCAGAAGAAGAGGTTGATGATCCAAAGCGAAGATTCCTACTTCTGAAACCATCTAAACTCATACCACTTCGTGAAAGGAAGCGCTCAGTCGCCCTTGTCAGCATTGCCATGTACTCTCCGAATATCTCCGTCATAATCGCCACCATTATCATGATTCTAGCTTAGAACTTCTTCTTTTTCTTTGTTTTGAAGGCTTAGCACTTCTGATATATATAGAGGAGCCTAAAGAACATAAGATAAAGGATCCTATAAATAACAAGACTCTTTTTGTATTTGATCACTTTGGTGGTAGTTACAAGTTATTGACAATGTTTGGCATGTGGCAATTTTTTCCGAGTGGTCCCTCAAAAGCATAATAATAGAAGAGGTTGGCAAAAGGAGTAGAATTCTGGCACTTTCTGGTGTGTACAGTGAAATTTTTAGTCCCATGATAATTGCATGACTTTTACTTGGTAATTACCATAATCATTATATAATATAGGATACAAATAATTTGTAATTTGACTATATTGAAGCTTCAGATGATATAGATTCATATCCACATTATATATTAAATTTTGATACTCTGCGATTATCGAATTTGATGGTCGTTATGATCTAAAAATTAATGTAGATTTTAATATTTTAAATATCTAAAATACTGACTGTCCAATTTCAATTAAACGATAGTTAATAGATTAACTTTTTTCTATTGACGAAAGTCAATATATTGACCGCAAAGTTGTTATTAGAATCTGAACTCGTATATATTTTGGGTGGAAATTTACTCAATCATTATGAAAATGTAGAATTTTATTAAAAACTAATCACGTTTTTGTGTGGTCTAATCATATAGCTTTTGAGGAGATGAGCTGGCTTGGTTTAATTTGAAAAACAAATATTGGAGTAGTAGTTTGTAAGTTTGAACATGAGGTTTGGTATAAGCATGTTTTGGACTGTCATGTGGGTTTGGGGGATTTGGCTAATTTGAGTAATTTCTTTTTGAAATATGATTCTGTCGGCTCATGTTTCTGTCCTATACATGGGTTTGGCAGAAGTGAAATGGTGAGAGATACAATTCAAGATTATTGACTTGTTAGTGGTGGCAGATATTCATGGATCTAAAAGATTGATTCTATATATAAGGAATTTAATGAGTCCAGATTTCCCTTTTGTCAAGCGCAATATAAAGACTTGTATTATAACATTTATCAAATTGACTTTAAAGTCATTAAAAAAAAATCAAATTGACTTTAAAGATAATTTGAAAACAAGTCGCTAATCTGAATTTTGGATTAGATGTAGTTGAACTACACTATAGTCACCACAATAAACACATTTTAGACGTTGGATCAAGATTAGACACTAGATTTCGAGTCTTATTTAAAAGTTGATTTGATAAAATTAGAATATAAATTGCCTAATCTTGATTCAAACACCAAAATATCTAGTTGTAGAGGTTGTACAATATTTTGAATATAGAGAACCTATATGCGTAAGATATTTATTCGACATAGAAACCAAATTCAAATGCAACACAATTATAATATTAAGAGTCTCATCACAAGATATTGTTTGAAAATGTGTTTATAAATGAAAAAAAATCTAGCATTATGCAAAGTGACTTTGAAGAGTGAGGCTCCACCCAAATTCGATGTCAATGATATTCATTGAGCCGCCCTCTATCGGACCACCCTCTACATGTACGTGTATTTATGGGTATGATGAAAGTGTTTGATGTTCCAAATTAACTAAAATATGATATAAAATGTGTTTATAAGACGAATAGTTTGTACCTTACAATCTTGTTTTTAACCGTTGAATTAAATCCAATACAAATTCTAATATATATTATAGATGAAAGGCCAAAAGCAAAATATTTACTACATGGTGTCTAGCAAATTATGCTATCCAACTCAAAAATATTGAAAAATGTAGGAGATATATAGATCTCCTGATAGGTCCACCGCAACATAGGACAATGGTGTTGGTAAAAGAAGTAGAACAAATGTATCTTCAAAAGAACACAGCTTGGCTCAAATAAGTATAATCCAAATGTAGCATAATAAGTGATTGATTTTTATAGCATAGACTAGCTCTAATTTGTAGAAAGTAGAAACACCATCATGGTGTTGTGATAACAAATTCATTAAGAAAGCCAAATTCCTTTACATGTAAAAAGGAACAGTGCAAAAGATAATTGACAAACCAAAATGCTAGAACAAGAAAATATATACGACACAACCATTGCAAACTTATAATCAATTTTTAGAAGCCACATAATTATTAGGTTAAATATATATGTAGTTACTACAAAATTATGAAATATTGAGTTTAGTCTTATAAAACTTTTAATCATCGCCTTTTTAAGATAATAAGATACTTTAGATCTCTACCGATACACTAAAAATATCCCGTTTGTTTTTTTAAAAGGTAGAGACTAATCTGAATAATTTTTTTTAAAGCAAACATAAAATAAATAATTTGTAGCGACTAAAATCATATTTGTGTCTAACTTTTCTCTTTCAGAAATTCATAATTTCTTTTAAAAAGAATATGATCTAGTGAAGATCTTCTTCCATGCCTTCAAACTTAGAGACCGAACCTTAGTTAAAGATAAAGAACGCTTAAAGTCTTTGTGAGGAAGGGTTGGTAATGGAATTGGTGAAGATGAGGGTGGTTGTGAAATGTCTTCTAATTCAACATTGTCTTCTTGGTTCCAAAAACAAGCATCTTTTCTCTTGCTTCTTACTGTTTGTAACACATCAAATTTGTTGCAAATTCCCCATACCGTCACCTTTTGTTGACAATGGTCCACATTTACTGAGTATATGCCTGCCAAATGGCCACAAATATACCAATTTATTTAGCTAAAAATATATATTAGAAGAAAATTAAGCAGGTAGGGTAGTTTTATTTTTAGATGTGTGTAGGAGAGTTTTCTATAGAGAGAGAACTTCACTATTTATGCACAGTAATCATAACAGCGAAAGTTGTATATATATGAACCATTGAAATTGGACCCAATATTAGAGGCTTAAATTGGATGTCATGTTATATTAAAAGGTATAGTACTGTTTAGCATGGAGAACTATTTGAAATAATACTCTAGAAATTTATTTTGATTTAGTACCTACAAAATTTCCGGTTCACACTAAGTTTGACTTTGCAAATAATAGTTTATAACATTTTTTTGACTTTGCAAATAATAGTTTATAACATTTTTTAGACTAATTTTTTTTAAAGATTTTTTTTAGACTAATTATAACATTGCTTAAGGGCCCGTTTGGATTAGCTTATTTTAGAGCTTATAAAAAACAACTTATGCAAATAAATAAGTTTTTATGTATTATTTATAAGTTTTTAAGGTAGTTTATGAAAAAACGGTTTATGAAAATACACTTTTCGTTAGTGAGAGTTTATAAATTAAAATAAAAGCTTATTTATTTACATAAGCTATTTTTCATAAGCTCAAAATAAGCTCAAACCAAACAGGACCTAATTCTCTCTTTTTTTCTTATGATATCCAGGGATCAATTCGATAAAATCCACAGACTACTTAAACCGCCCTTTTTTTTTATTTTTTTATTCACACTACTTCAAGATAAGAGTCCTTTATCTAATATATGTTCCACTAAAATGCAAGTAAAATCTACAGCAAACTGTTTCATCATCAGATATTAAAATCAGATCTTTATTGGAGTCCATTCTTTTTAATAAATTCGAGATAACCAACAGTAATATGTTTTTTTTTATGGACCAATATGTTAATGATTGCTAATTTCAATTAGATTTTAGTGGAGAGAAATTGTCATAGTCAATGATTTTTTTTAAGACTTTCTCAATATCTGTGTTAAAAAATGTTTTTCAAGAGTTAATTTTTGGAAGTTAAAACTAAAAAAATTTCTTTTGAGAGTTATCTTCCAAATCTTCTGAAGGACTTAAAAAAGTTTAGACGTTTTATTTGTCTTATTTCTCTAAAATCATATAAGCAACATATAATACATTTTATATACCAAAAGCTTACTATTTAAAAAATGAGATATTTTGGTCTCTGAAAAATTGATCGCTAAATTGATCTCTAATTGATCATTATATGTGTTGTGGTCTATTTAGAGGGCGATTTTAAAAATAAAAAAAAACTGATAAACAATTTGTTGTTATATTGTATTTACCTCACGATCGAACTCTGAATTACTACAATTCTCGTTTTTCATAAAAACCGGAGAGTTAACATAAAAGAATGTTAGCAACCGATTTAACAATCGATTTGATATTTTCGATCTCTACATCAATATCCATCGTTATAAAGAATTTTTTCGAAGTACAAATTTTGCACTTTAACATTTCAGTTATTTTAGATGGAATCATATAGAACATAAACATGTAAGCGAAAAACTACTATTGATAGGTTAGATATCTACGTGTATGTTGAGAAACAGTTTAGTAAAAAGTTGACAAAGATAAAAGCTTATGCCTAATTTCATGTGGCTGTTTATATTTCAAATTATCCATGTCTTCGAAACTATATATCACCAAGTTAAATGAATGTTAAATTTACCTTTAAGAGTGGATAAGGTTTTCTTTATTTTCTTCTCACAGCCATAAGAATACAAGGGTACCATCATTTCAACATATTGTGCCTCCACATTATTCTTGTAAGCTGGGACAATTTGCATGTTGGCCATTTTGATTTATTTGGCAGATAAACTCACAGCATCTAGCTACCAATCAATATGTTTTTGGTTGGTCCTTATGGATGTATCTCCAAGCCTTATATAAAGTCTTTATTCATGATATGGATCATGCCCGGTTTGTCTCATAAAATTCATTAGATTCTCTTAAAAAGAAGCCTTTCCCGATATTCTCTCTTTTTCTTTATCTTTACATTTTTCCTTTATGATATGAGGTTATGTTGCCTTTAGAGTCGGATCATTTCTTTTCAAAATTAATGTAAGGCTTAAACTTTTTGAAAAGTCAATTCAGTTCTATTTAATCATTTTTTTATCAATACAATTTTTGAAAAGTTTTATCATGCAAATTTTTTGTTTAAGTTAGTGTTTTAACTTGCCATTCAATATACTTAACTGGATGGAAAACTTTTAAATATACTAATATATAAGATCAAATTTTTAAATAAGTCAAGTTCATCATGTTCGATTCTCTCGGATGTCAATTTTGATGGATTAATTTAGTTTCTTTTTTAATGTATAATAGATATAAATAAAGCTCTAATTGTTCTTCTTTTTTTTTTTTTGCAAAGGGACCTAATTAAGTTTTACAAACCTATTTAAGATAATGAAGTCATCCGTAATTGCTTATGATTAAGGAAATTTATATCTTATGTGGATGTGGATGTGCGTGGTGTGACATGGATGACAAAAAAGGTGTGTCAGCAACCCTATGTTGGTAAATACTCCCTCCGTCCCATAATAACTGAGCTATTTTCTAAAAAAAGGTGTCCTAAAATAACTGAGCCATTTCACTTTCCAATACAATATTAATTACTTTTTTCCCTTTATAACTCTAATTAATATTACTTTCATCATTCCCAATATTAATGCACCAATACTTAACAAGAACACTTAAAACCACTTTTCTCTCTCCTTTATTTATACATTTGTCTTAATATGTGTGAAATGAGCAAATGGCTCAGTTAATCCGGGACAGAGGGAGTAAAAAGTGAGTAGTGACTTCCTTCAAAAAAAAGTGAGTAGTGACTGGTGAGTACATTGTATTCTCCTTTATTGATTTATTTATTTTCATATTGAGAATGGGAAAGTTTTGGAGATTGGCTCCCATGTGGGTTGTTTTCCTTACGAAAGAAGATATTACTATTGAATTGATAAGAGTTTGGAATTTGGCACTAATTGATTAATTAATCTTAGGAGAATTGCATCAGGACATGATCATTGTGCCTTCTTAAAGATTTTTCTATTCTGCAAAATGGACGCTTTAGGTACTAACCATCGATGCTAATGCCATGCACATGCAATTGTCGTTTCATTTGATCCAAGATGAAACCTAGATACAAAAACCACAGGAAACACATGTTGCGAAACATGATATAACATATTGTTATTTAGCTAGTGTGAGTCAGCTGAAATCGACAATATAGGGAAATTGATTAAGTTCAGTCAAAATAGTGAGATAACTAAATTATAAACTAGGCATTTGGATCGGGTCGGACTTTGGAGTGTGCAAGGAACTCAATGGAACTGGGCCTTCCCAAGGTATGGGTCTCAAAAAAAAAAAAAAAGTCTATTAGAATTGTGTCCTCCTGCTTTTCGTGTTAGGTGGGTGTTTTTTTGGGAGGGTGGTTTGAGGTTCGTCATGTATATGATAGTGATTTTCACCTTTAGATGTACCGCACATATACGACACCTTGTATTTATCTTTTAAAAAAATTTAAATAGAACATTGTTCTTAAAAAAATATACATTCTTATTCTATCACGGACCGCTTTTCACTTAAAGAGCCGAACCTCCAAATTCGTAGGAACTGTAATTTTGTGAACCTGACCAAAAAAATAAAGAGGTTATGATGAGATAGATAGAGACATAAAATATGTAGGGAGTATATAAAGGGAGCAAATGATCCAAATCCAACTAGTCAAAGGATCAGGATCATCAAATGGGTCACCCCAATCGTGTTTATGGCATGTGCAATGTGTTATCAAAGCTCATACATGAAACAATATTTAATTTTATGAAATTTTTAAAACTTAGATGCAATTTTGACCTCAAATTTGTTCCTTGTTTAATTTGGATTCTCTAGTTTCAATTGTGCGATTTAAACCTCATTTTTACCCGTTTTCTCATTTACTAGCCTCTCGTGCTCCTTTTGACCAATTTTAACTAAGAAAATAGACATGCCCATTATTTACAGGTGTTTGATTATTATTGGATATGCGAATTATTTTCAAATTGGTTAAAAATTAAAACTAGGAGTAGGTGGTCATTTGAGTAAGTCTAATTTATTGGGAAAAAATGGAAATAGGGTTACTATTTGGGATAGAGGAAGATGAACGTGAAACTGAACGAAGGAAAAAATGATTGCGAGGAAGACGAAGCTGAACGAATTAAGGAAGGTGAAGCTCGTTAATGGTTTTCAATGGTGGATGGCGGAACATGATATTCCTAACAAATATGTATAGAGAAAGTTAGTTTTACAGCTTTTAATATTGTTTCTGAGTTGGATAGAATCTTAAATAAAATAGTTGGGTCGTTGTTATTTTACCGTAAGAATGTTTAATATATGTCTTCTGTAATTTAGGTATGTTAAGACGCACCTGATAAAAATTTGATTACGCTATAAATGTTACTTTGCGGTAGCTAGACCCTGAACCAAGCATATAGTATTAAAGAGGTGAACCTTACGAGGTTAAGGGTAACTATTAATTGTGAAAATTTAACGTAGTATTGAGTTGTCGTGTACAAGATCAAAGGTATCAAGTAAACACCCCTACGTGGTTTTTACACTCTGATGAAGGATTTTCTTGTGGTCTTAGGCAATTGCAAAGTGACAAACAAACTGCATACAATGCTTTTTGAAACACAAACAATGCTTTTTGCTTGGATCCTCGAAGGAAATATCCGCCATAGTTGATTTTTTCTCATTATTTCAACAATAATGAGGACCATCTTAGATGTGCATCTATGTCCATATGTATGTTGTCTAATGTAATAATGTCCGACGCCTATTGTAAGGATATCAATGTATGAACACAAAACACATGACTAAATAGGTCTTTTATAGTTCACAAATCCTATTTCAACCGGACAAATGTTGAAATTGTTAGACCGGATGTGTTGTCGTTTTGTCTATTTTAAAAAAATGTCTTTTATAATTCACAAAAATAAAGTATATTATGTTGGTCAATATAATTTATTAAATTTGTGAAATAGGAATTTAGTCAGTTAAATCGTAAAATGTCAATCAATTTAATCATATTTTGTTAGTCTGTTAAATCGTAAAATGCCGATCAATTTAATCATATTTTCAAATTTGCACCATATATAGTTTAAGGTTTCAATACTTGTTTTGATGCAGAAAAAAAAAATCAAGTAGATACATATACCTTTTATTGATTTTGACAGATGTTTATAAAAATATTTTGATGGTTGAACAAAATTGCTTACGATTTCAAACATTAAGCTTTTGGTTGGAAGTTTGGAGGATAGGAGAAAGGAGGGTTTTGAAGTGAAAATATATATAGAAAAATGGTGACATTTTTCCCAGTTTTTGAAACAACAATTTTTTAAAGAATAATAAACTAATACTTATGATTAATATATTTTAAATTTTAAAATATTATAACAATATTGATTTAATTTAAATAATTCATATAAACCATCTGACCCTCAATTTTTATCAGCCCAATTTTCATTTCAGCGAAGCTGGTACTATTGTGAATTTAGCCAAAAAAAAAAAATTGAGGCTCTTGGATGTGGTACTGAGAGATACTAGTTTTTTTTTCAATCATGGGTTTTGTCAGTCGTCTAATGCATCATTTTCAAAATCACATGCCAATAACAAATCTATGAAATTGATAAACATTAAATTAATAAAGAAATGCAATAAAAAAGGAGATAGAATCCCTCTTGAAATTGATCCCTTGCCTTTGCTAAGCTCATTACGACAGAGGTTTAATTTGTATTTGATCTTAACTGTTAGGATTAATTATTGATCTCAAGTGTCCGATTTAGTTAAGCAAATGATCGAAACCGTATAATATTGAATTGGTAAACGCGTAATTTTAGTCGTCCAAATTAACAAATGCATAGTGTTATTAGGAATATTTGATATTTGTATTCTTTAATTTAGGTCAGATAAGACGGATATTGTAAAAATCAGATTACGTTAAATGTTACTTTGTGTCTTACGTTGAACCAAACATATATAAGAGGTGAAACCTACAAGGTTAAGGATAACTATTACGTGGTATTGGGTTGTCTGTACAAAATCTAAGGTATCCAACAAACATTTCCTACGTGGTCAATTCTTACTTGGTCACAAACTCATATATAAAGGATTTAAGCATACAAATGAGTGAATAAAGTAAAAGAAAATGGAATTAAACAAAATTTAGTTTTTAAATAAGTAAATAATATATAATTTTATGTGTGGTTTTTATTTACACCCTGATGAAGGATTTTCTATGGTTTTAGACAATTGCAAAGTGACAAAGAAACTGCATACATTCCCCTTGACTTAGATGAAATTTTGAAACCGAAACAATGCATGCTTTTTGCTTGCATCCTTGAAGGAAATTTCCGCCACAGTTTATTCTTTTCATTATTCTCAACAATAATGAAGACTATCTTAGATATGCATCTATGTCTATATGTATGTTGTCTAATCTAATAATATAATGTTGACGTCTATTATACAAATATCATTGTATGAACCGTATCAGTCACAAAACACATGACTATAAATAGGTCTTTTATGATTAAAAAAGCTTAATTGCAGTTTTAACCCTTAACTTTTATAAAGTTGTAATTTTGGCCCCTTAAGAAAAAACTACAAAACGGCCCCCTAAGTTTTGCATCTGTAGCAGTTTTGGCCCCCAAGGTAAAAAAATAATAATAAAAAATAACACGTGGCACCTCACTTAGGGTGCCACGTCAGCGTAGACCGAGTCAAAATTGGCATTGGGAGCCAAAACTGCCACAGATGCAAAACTTAGGGGGCCGTTTTGTAGTTTTTTTCTTAAGAGACCAAAATCGCAACTTTATGAAAGTTAGGGGGTTAAAACTGCAATTAAGCCTAAAAAATACAGTTTTTTAAATTTGTGAAATAAGAATATAGTTTGTTAAATTGTAAAATATCAATCAATTTAGTCATATTTTCAAATTTGTGGCAACAAAAAACTTTTAAGTCAATACTTATCTTTTATTGATTTTGATGGATGAACTAAATTGGCTACAATTTTAAACACCGACTTATTTCAAAAAACACATCTAAAATTATAAGTGTTTGTGCTTCATAGACTCTTATCTCCCAACTCTCAATTTCCGACAAAACATAGGAAAATGCTAAAGAAGAATTTTTATTTTGGGATTGATTTATTTAACACATTGAAACTTAAAAAAGTAGTTTTTCTACATAAAACTTACCAATTATTTCTATTTTAGAATCCTTAACAAATATTATAAAGACGCTTATTAGCAAGACCCTTAAACATAAGTAAAAAAAGAAAAAAAATAAAATATGTATGGCATGAAACATCAGTTACATTTTTCACCATCCCTATTAAAGTCATAAATTTTATTTTATTTTTGAAAAAAGTTATATTTATTATTTTATAATTTATTATCACCCCAATTATTATTATTTTTGATCAAGTAGTCTAGTGACTAGATAAATTTACCTTTTAAGATAAATAAATGAGGTGTTCGGGGTTCGAACTTCGATCCTTACATAAATTGTGCATTATCTCTTAACAAATGAGTTAAGTTCATAGGACTTATCACCCCAATTTTTATTTCAAAGAAGTGAGTACTGATGTGAATTTAGCCAAAAACATGTGAGGCTCTTGAATGTGGTAGTGGCAGGTAGTTTTTTTTTTTTCTTTCTTTCCAATCATGGATTTTGTCAGTCATCTAATACATCATTTTGAAAATCACATGCCAATAACCAATCTATGAAATTGATAAACTTAAATTAACAGTTCACCAAAAAAAAAAAAAATTAACAAAGAAAACGGGAGATAGATTCCCTGCTGAAATTGACCCCTTGTCACTACTGGGCATCTATGTCTATGTGTTTGTATTTGAATGATACAAAGTTAGAAATAAAGAATGCTATGATTAGTTATTGATCTCAACCGCTCGATCAAAATCGATCATCAAGACCGATCATCAAGACCGTATATATTAATCGTTTGATCAAAATCGATCATCGAGATCGTATAATATTGAATTGGTAAACATGTAATTTTAGTCGTCCAATTAACAAATTCACGTAGTATCAATACCGCAGCGAATCCAGATCCATGAAAAGCAACTCGAGGATATTCATATTTCACAAGCATTTGTACCACAATTTTTTTTTATTTTTTTTTATGATGCATAGATACAAGATTAATCTATGACTAGTATATAATAATAATATATCGTACATACATAAAAAAGAAGACAGAACGATATATCATTAATCAACTCATTATCATCCTATGATGATTCCATTTAGACACATTTTTTCCTCTCCATTTTCCACCAACAAAACTCCAAAAAATTTATCATATTGTTCTCTCTCTATTAGGATATTGCGTGCATGCATTAGACATTATGAAATGCTGCATGCATTAGGATTTTCATCACTGAATAGTTGAGGAGGTGGAGTACGTTCAATCACATAAAGTGGAGGATATTGATAATAATACATCATTCTCTTCATTCCTTCTTCATCAATATTAACCACAGCACCACTTTCTTCTTTCTTGGTTTCTTCTTTGCTTTCTTCACCCCCCTTTTCTTCTTTATTCTCACCCCCTTCTTCTTTCTTTGGTTCCTCTGTTGGTTTCTCTTCTTCTTTCTTATCCTCTTCTGGTTTAGCTTCTTCTTCTGCTGTAGGTTTTTCACCTTCTTTGCTTTCTTCTTCTTTCTTTTCTGGTTCAGGTTCTGGTTTAGGAACTATTTTTGCTTGTTTTTTGGTTCTTCTATAGACATAATCCACTAGCTTGTTTGCATCCATTGTTCCTGTCACAGTTACTTTCCCTGTGCTAAACTCTGTCACTGCTGTTTGAACTCCTACATTAATCAACACAAGTTTTTACATTAATTAATGCAAATAAATATGGCATTGATTGAATATTAGTACACTATTTTGTCTAGAGCATTTGATTCATGGTCAAATAGACGTGACCATGGTTTTAAACTGTGGTCCGAAATGTAATACAAAGGTGACCGTAATAACATCGTAACCATAATTCTGAGCATATTGGTCATATTTTCTCAATATAACGGTTTGTAGTGTATCCACAACCGTGACCAAGATCGGATAATACCGATTCGACCCAATTTAAAAGCATGAATGTTTGGAAATAGTAACCGTGGACAATCTAAATTCGTATACGAATCAAGAATTAAATACTTATGTAAAGTAAAAAACTAATCCAAATTGAACTTAAGAATACAAATTGATTTATGAGGAGTCATATATACAAGGGTATTATTCATGTATAATGAGACACTTTCTTGAATAAAAGAAAGTGTATAAAGAAAATTTGTTAGGTGAATGACATGGATGATTCATAAAAATATGTTTCTTTTTCAATTGTATTTGTGAAATAGTTGTTTAATGTTTAATCACTGTTTGTTGACAAAATTAGATTATGATAACCTTTTCCCTCCCCTTACTATTTCTCTTACTTTTTGAGGTACAATCTCATGCAGAGAACATGGACCATGGGACCCACATTACACAATCACCAACCTATTTGTTCAAATTTCAAAAGAATGCCACTATAAGAGGGTCCACCATCAATTAATGCTGACTTGGCAATATGATGATACAAAACATGAAAAGATGGACATGCCCAAATTCAGGATTGATGGTTCATCCTTTTATTGGATCCCTTAGTAATATTTTATCATTAATTTCTTTTTTTCATGAAGGTTAATCTGTCACAATCATAAAAACTTCAATTGACACCAGGTAATTTAATCATTGAGAAAGTAACTGTCTATTTCTTCCCCTTTTATCTCTACATGTCCTTTTCTCAAAATATGAAGTAAAATTATTATAACAATTATATTGAAATCAAGAAGAAACAAAATATACCTCTCATTTGGAGTATCTTTCTCTTAAGTTGTTCAGCACAAGCCTCACAATGCATGTTCACATTAAGTTCCACAGTCTCTGGTCCACTAACCTGAAACACCAACAAATTCCCATTGTGGATTAAGGACATGCTTAGATTGACTAATTAAAATTTATCAACTTACATAAAGTTTATTTACAAGTGTTTATGGAAACAACTTATGACATGTCGATAAGTTCTCTTCAACTTATTTTCATAGGCTTTTCAGGATAGCTTATATGAAAACATGACTTTATTTTGTAATAAAAATAGTTTGCACAATAAGTACTTATATGATAAGCACCTCCGTAGCACCAATACTTTTGATTAAATGTATATGCAGTGTCTGACACGTGTAAAATGCAAAATTGCATTTGATTAATTCATTTTCTCAAATTATTATCGAGAGACATACGTATTAGGGTCTTGTCCGGTATCTGTGTCAAATGCTTCATAGATAAACACTTATGCTACAATTGTTTATAAGAAACCAGCTTTCCCCTTCTTTTTTATATGAACTTTTAAAAACAAAAGAGAAAATTTTTGTGATACCTGAGAATTGACAACTTCTGGGACAGGTTCTCCTTCTGCTGGAGGCAATGGAGATATAACATTTGCTCTTCTCTTTGTTTTCTTGGTAATTGTATTGCATATAGCTTGAGGCTCCACTATACCTTTTATGGTAACTTCATTTTTAGCCATGTCAATAACTACTCCCTCAACTCCTGTTTAAAGATAAAACACAAAAGAAAATGAGTACACATGATGCATGCATGACATTTGTTAACAAAATACTAAAAAAGACAAAAATGTAACAAAACATGTACCTCTCATTTTCATTATAGATCTTTGAATCTTCTTTGCACATCCAACACAATGCAAATCCACAAAAAGTACACATGGTTCTGGTGGTTTAGGCTCTTCCTTTTTCTCTTCTTCTGGCTTTTCCTCTTTGCTTTCCTCCTTCTTTTCCTCTGCTGGATTTTCTTCTTTCTTCTCCTCTTGCTTCTCCTCCACCTTTGGTTGTTCCTATACTCAATCAAAAAAGAACAAAGTAACCAAGTTAGTACCATGAGAGAGCTTATGTAGACTCACTAATGACCCTTTTACAAGTCACTAATGTAGAACTAGTGTAAACTCACTATTGGAAAAAACCCAAGTCCCATGTCAGATAGACAACCATTTTACAACTCTCGTCAAGGAACTTTGAAACATCGAAACATCGTTTAAATTGTTGTCTGCAATTGCAATTGCAATTGCGGTCGCAATATAAAAGATTTTGAGGTCTCTGCAACGGTATTACAACCATTAGACCGCATCAGCTGCCTTTTTTATGGTACAAAGGTTTGCAGCGTAACCACAATTTAAAATCGTGATTTAAACTTTGTTCCAAATAATTATATGATCAAAATTTTATCACTCAGCTGACACCTCACGAACGATGTAATGTAGACCCTATTATAACTCAACTAAATGAGAAATAATTTCAAAAAAAACTCAAAGGCAAAATGGCAAAAGAAAGTGAGGTTACCTGTTTTGCTTCCTCACCCATTTTGGTGTATGAAATATCAAGTAACAATTCTGATTTTGGAAAATAAATGATTATGCTTAAGCATACAAAAGAGGAAGAAGAGTTATACAAGTATATAGAGAATTAAAAGTGATATTATAAAGGAGTTTAAGATATATGGCTGGTAGTGATTAAGATTATAAAGTTAAACCAAGTGATTCCTGATCACATGCAAAGCCACTAACTGCAAAAGGAATCACCAAGTTTAATATTTCTTTTTTAGAAATATTTTAAAAGGGTTTGAAGATTGAAGGGATGAAGCAGTGATGTGAGGTTATCAGCTTTATAGACAAAAGGAGATTAATAGTGAGGCCAAGTGGGAAAGAGAGAGAAAGTTTAAGGAGAAGTGAGAGAGAAAAAAAAAAGTTTTTTTTTGAAAAAAATGATAATAATTCCATTAACCACCGACTGATAGAATTTGCATAACAACATAACTAGGTGGTGAAGTGTCATTCTGTCAGACATGCATGGCATATGTGTCAGTGTAGCACCTCACTATGACAACCTGGACAGCTACTAGGTGTGATCAATCTATAGTTTCAGCACTAAAACTAATGAACAATTTTACTCTTAACAATTTTTACAGTTACTAAGCAGTTAAAAGTTAAATATATGGATATGACACTTACACTAATGATTACATATATTGGTGTTAGATACCGACTCATGTCAATACTTTTAATCAAAAGTGTCACTTAAAGATGCAACTCTTAAAAACCTTTTTATGAATCTAATGATCAATTTTACTCTTAACAATTTCTATAGTTTCTAAGCGGTTAAGCTTATGGACATGACACCAGCACTAATGATTATATATATCGGTGACAGATATTGATGCATGTCCATACTTTTAATCAAAAGTGGCGGTTAGAGACAACTCTTTTGAGGGGATCAACTCAACTCTAGACTTAAAAAAAAAAATATACCTTATATATTTTGCATTTCAAATCTTTGATTTTTTTTTTTCATCACTAATCCAAGAGGACTAAGAATTCAAAAATTTAAACTTCTAAACTAGGGTTTTAGATTCGCCACTATCATTGCTAGATAAACTGCTTACTATAATTTAGTTGTTGAGATCCATATTCTTTTACTTTTGGCCTTTTCTTTCATTGAAATATTACAGAAGAATTACTGTGTTACCTAGCAAATGACAATGCACCACCTAACCTAAAATTGTTAACAATATAGTACTAAGATTCTCTTGGTCTATTAGCATTATTAAATTATTATAAAGTTTATTATATTACTTTAAAAATGGAAGTTGGTTCAGGTATATGCTACAGTTAACAGGAGATATATAGCATAAGCTTTGGTGTGGGGATTTAGCATGAGTCCAAGAATAGAATTAAATTATTTCCTTTAAAAAATGCATTTTAGTAGTTAAATAATATTCAGAATCTTTTACATGCTAACAACATAACTGCAGCCATGTTAAACTATTGGATGATTAATTTTTCCTAAAATAATATGTTTCAAGTTTGTTCCTTTTGCTTGCTGATTCATCATTCTTCCCCCATAAAGCAGAAGTATAAAGCTTGCTTGTAATATCAATCTCTTCCTTTCACCTAGGTTCAAACTAAGGTACTTTAATTTCATGAAGTAGGTGTCATTAAAATTTTATAAAAAGATAAGATTAAGCATTTATTTTATAGATTAATTACATATCAATCAAGTGAAAGGTTAAGTGCATATGAATAGTTCATTGTAAAAAAAATTACAGATACATTGTAATCACCTAAAAAATATGTTAAATACTTCTCTTTGAGTTAATTATGTATGTGTTTAACCGTAAAAGTTTTGACACTTTAGATTGAAGACGTGTCTGCTACACACAACACTGACACGTATGATTACATTTAACTTTTTTTTTTTTTTACATTAAATATTATTATCGATGTCTACGTAACTATAAAGTGACATTTGCGAATTGATGAAAAAGTGGATACTAATCAAATAAGACAGATGTCATGAACATAATCACACATATATCATGATTTCTTAAAATGAAGTTCATCCCTATGAGTCTTGTATACAAATTAGAGTTTAAGCAACGTATTTCTCATTTTGATGACATATGATTGGGATGGACGAAACATGGGGATCATAGAAACCACTTTATATTTTGAGTGTAAAAACAATTCAAAAGAAAGTTGAACTACACGTGGGGTGTTATTAGCCTTTATAGTTTCCATGACAAATTTGTTTATCTAACTTATGCATCTTTTTTCATTTCCAAATTGGATTATAAAATGCCTAATTTTTTATTTCTTGTTTTACCAATCAATCCAAAAAATTTCCTCAATTACAAGTGGTAACCAAATACTATACACTAAAAAGTGATGGGACAAACTTTCCATTTAACATTAAATGTTATGTCCTTACCAAACTATGCTAACTCTTGATAAATTGAATTGGTAAATCTCATCTTCAATCATATACCCTTTATAAAGAAACCTAAAAACCAATCTTTTTCTAGGCTTTGTTGTTCTCAACATGTTAATGGAAAAAGAAGCTATTGACTTGATTACTGCTTCCTTGTGATACATTGAAGAAAGAAGAGTTCCATCTCACTAGGTATGTGTAGTGTAACACGTGGGGATGACTCATCATCATTTGGATAATAAGAAGGTACCTTTTATGATTTTACTCCATTATGGGTTACATTTGGTGAGAGATCTCGCTCATGAATCTTGAAGAGAAATAAATTCCACCAACCAAGTGACCAACACATCTAAAAGTTTCAAAATAGAATGAGTAACAAACTAATTTATCATGTGTTTGGTTTAACATTTTGCACACACAACTCATGTATGTCACGTCTACCAATGTCATATTTAACGTTCAATGTAAAAGCTTTAAATTATAGCGTCATATGATCGTGTTTTGGATGATCCCAAACAAGGATCCAAACCCATCATTAGTCTTTAGAATTGTAACCACCATGCAAGGTAGTACGTAGAGTTAATAAAATTCTAAAGTAATCTACAAAACTAAAAATCTTTGATCATATTAGTTTCTTCAAAATAAATTGATCGAATAAATTGACCATCCAAAAAGACAATATTGTTATAAAGAAATTTACATGGTTATTTTCGGAGATCAAATTGTACAATGTCTATAATTTTAACAATTGAATTTGTTTTTTTGGTTGTTCATAAATGAGAGATAATATTCTAAAAGAGAGAATAAACTTAAACTTTCACTATTCTAACAAACTAATTCTTCATTCATTCATTTGATAATGATTATAATGACAACCCTATTATTTATAGCATTGATATTTCAATGACTCGTCACAAAGGATCTCTCTAAATCTTTCTAAAGAGCATGACTCATCACCTAATATAACTTAGACTTATATTATACTAATAGGCCTATGTTAGATCATTACATATTCATAAATACTTTTTTATATTGTTTTGTGCAATTTAAATACCAAAGTTTTTGAAATCTCAACAACTCTAGTGTCGCACAATAGTTAAGTTGTGTTATGCAAAGACGGGGTGATTACTGTGACGTGCAACAACAGTGTTGCATGTTACGTTTTTGGAAAATTGAATCAAATGGGTTATATGTTTGCGCCACATGTACAAAGGAAAAAGAAATTTAAAAGGTAGTTTTTAGTTGGATTTGTTGAAATAACTCTCTTTCTTGTTTAAAGTGTATAAAACTTTTTGCGTCAAAAAAAAGAGAGTGCATAAAACTTTCTATTTGGAATGAATTTTGAATACCCTTATACTCATATTAATATACTTATAAAAAAAAAAAGTAATTGTATTATTTGAATTTGTCTATAGAGTATAGAGTTTTATTAGTTAAATTTGCCCATAGCTTAGGGATTTCAATCTGGTGAGGCGGGAATTACTTCCTGCTTCCCACCGCGCTAGTTAAATTGTTCTCAACCCTCATTCTCATTTTCCAACATCCTCATTTTTCAACATATGGAGAATTTTTTTCTCCTTATCCCCATCCTCAAGTATTATATTGACCCTATTCAATATCTAACGTGGCTTTGATAAAGTTGATAATATTAGTGATCGTAAGATCGGGATAAGGGGGGGAGTGGGAGGATTAGGAGGAGGAGTAGGAGTAGGCGAGGTAGGAGAAGGATTAGTAGGATGGGTAAAAAAAAGTCCGTGTTTGACATGGCGGTGGAGTTTGAATTAGGAATACGGGAAGGCAGGTATGGTGGCTGATAGGTTTCGATGGAGGAGAAAAGTTTTTTGTTGCCTAAACATACCGATATCATAACACCATGTTAAATATGCTTGAATTTTCTTACAAAAGTTAGCTTAAATGATGAGGTGCTCAAGCACATTTATACATCCAACTTCCCAAAAATCTGAAAAATATGAGACTCCCAATAAACTCTAAACAACTTGAATAGTCATCAATGAATCGTGAGTCAAATTTCTATAATACGATTTTTAACGCAACTATGATACCATAGTAGAAAATAGAAATATTTGTCTTGCATCTTTCATTCATTTTGTCACATTCTGTCAATCAAGACTCAAAAGTGTCTCCTACCGTAATACCATTACTCCTACAGTCATATCAATTACTCTTACAATCACATATCCTACAATTATGTTTCCTCATTAAAGAGAATAACTCCTAAATATATAAATGTTAATATGATTGCCGTCCCTATATCCGCACTACCTTCGAGGGAATTTTCTCTCCATTTACGAATGTATGTTGGCATGGCATCCCTCATGCAATATCTTGGAAAATGACTTAATTGAAACTGTGATTGCAATATAAAACATTGATGGTAAGTCTCACTCATTATTTATTTATTTTTTTATAAAAGTGATAGTTAATATGTTCTCTATAATTACTGATACTTTCACCCTTTTTTTTTTATAAAAGTGAAAAATATATTTTTCATCAATGTTGGTGGGTGGGTCTCTATAAATTAAAAGAAAGGCTGATTATAGGATCTTAATCAAGGTATGGCCATTTCTATTGTTAGCATGGGCGGTTAAGGAGAATCTGAAAGGTTGCTTAGCTTAATCAGTAAAGTGATTATCCTCAACCACTCATTCTTCTCCTAAAAACATATAAAAACCGGTCCACAGTTCATATGATTAGTTGCATTATGAATTTATGATATGATTTTGTGACTCTTGGTTTCTTGTCATTTTCTCAACAGAATCGTTGCTTTATAGTCGACCATTATTCAGGTTTTGAGAATTCCATGTGTCCACTCTGTTATATTTAGGTCAAAGGAACTAATAAACAAAATGATTAATAAAGATTTAAAGGTAGGGTCTAGTTCAAGGGATGATGGAATTCTAGCATTAGTTTTTTATCAATAAATTTTTTTAAAAATCATAATTTTGCTTTTTATTAAAATTCAAACTATCGCTGCATATGTAGTAAGTAAGCTGGTCTATCCCGAACTTTTTTTTTTTTCATATACTCCCAATTAAACTATAAACTTGGAAATTTAACATATGGAGAATAAGTGAAGAAGGTTTAGTAGATATAGTATGATTTATTGATCTAATGATAGATAAAAATGTGTGCATGATACAATACTATGTGTGCATGATACAATACTATCTTACTTGTACATAATAGAATTTACCATTCTATGGTACTTTTGTCCATTTTTTTTTTGAAGAATGGTACTTTTGTCCATTAAGATGTTGTATTATAACTTACAAATTTTTATATTCTAGTTATATCACCAATCATGCAATAAAGGTTGAATGCCTCTCTCATCATGTTACAAAAAATGTATGTTGTAAATAATTTAATTTTAGTAGTAATTTATATTTGGTTTATTAGTCTATTATTTTGTCCCGACAAGATTTAGAAATAACTTTTTTTTTTTTGACAAAATTTTTAGAAATAACATATATATTTAGATTAACGCTGGTAAATTTTTCAAATCATTGAAATATATTACAACCTGTATTTACATGGTATCATAGTATATCTTAGATTTGTCATTGAAATATATTACAGCCTCCTACATCAAAACATAATTCAATTGAATCTAAACATGTGTTTTAATTCAAAGAATTAGGTTTAAAATTGTGATACAAATAACTTAGAATTGATGTGTCGAAGAGGAATTAAAAAGTAAAGTTCGATAAACATTAATAATATAATTTTGTGTGTAGGTCTATTAGGATCGGCCCATTTAATTTAAAACTGAGCTAATTAGTAAGGATTTATATCATTGTTCGAACTCTGTCATCGATGTGAGAAACTGTTAATATGATAATATGTAAGTATCTCTCTAAGCATTGGGTTTAGATTCTCTCTATTTAGCAAAATAAATGGAAATTTAGAGAGATAGACACAAAATAGATAGTGGGTTCCACCATTAAGTAGATCTCATCATCATTAATTACTTTTTATTTTTTAAATTTTTTTTTGTGTCTTTATCTCTCCAAACGGTAGAAATGGAGAAGATGATAAATGGAGAGGATATTAACTCCTAAACACTAGTTTTCGGGTAAGAATCCTCTCCATTTAGCAAAATAAATGGAGTATACAATTTGGAGAGAGATAGACACATAAGATAGATAGTGGGTCCCACCATTAAGTAGGTCCCACCATCATTACTTACTTTTTATCTCTTCAAATGGTAAAAATGAAGAGGATGATAAATGGAGAGGATATTGACTCGTAGTTTTCATGTTTTTCTTAAGTTTCTTAGACCCGGCTAGTCTAAACTTTTGTTCATAAAAAAGAAAAAGAAAAAAAGTTTATGAGGGTGTAGGCATACAGTTTGTCTGCTGATTCTTAGATGGTGGGGTTTTCGTTCTTCCTTCATTCTCTTCATTGATTTATTTTTTTTAGAACTTAACATGTGAACTTTCAATTGCTTTTGAAGCAAAGATTTTCATTTTCAGTATGATTACATGACAGAAATCTTAACGACCAAAAAGTTGAGGTAAGGAACAAATCATTGAGCCATGTATTATTGAATGTTGAAGAGGGTCACCATACTGTTTATATAAGAAACATGATTGAAGAATCAAATGGAACATGAAAAACATTATTGAGAGTTGGTTGCTTACTTGTTAGTTCTTTTGCATTACATTATAGGGCAGGCCATCTCCTGTTCTTTTATTGCTTTTTTTTTTTGCCTTAAAAATCAGACATATAGTCAAAGGTACTCAAGAGTAAAGTTGTCAAAATTGAGATTTTACTTAGTAGTCGAAAGAGAATATCAAAATCGAAAATCGAAAAATCGTAATCAAAATCAAAGGATTTTACTTAACTATTTTATAGACACAATATAGGATAGCAAAATTGAAAATCTTAAAATCACAATCAAAATCGATGGATTCTACCAAAACAAAAATAATACTAAATATATGTTTTAAATTGCATATAGTCATAAATGACTCAAAGTTTGAAGTCACAAAATACTTATACATAAATGACTCAAAACCTAGATGCGAAATATTCTTTAGTTGGCATAATAATGCTAAACAACCTAGACAAAATACTTAAAAGGAAAATTCTAGATGCCTCACAAAGTACTAGATCATAAGTGAGTAAGTGGCTATTAAGTTTCAAAACAAAGACTAGAAGCCTAACAAAATACTTAAATGCAATCATAAGTCACGAGAAATTGTCAATTAAGGGGTGATAGATTGAAGGGAGGGAAGAGACAATCTAGTTAGGTATAGTTCATTTTAAAATGGATGTACAATGAAGAGGTAGTGTGGTGTGAAAGAATAAAAAAAACTTGCTTTTTTATATATATTAATTTATAGAAACGGGTTAATAGTATAAGCCGTGTCAATTTACGAACCATGTCAAAATTGACTCATATCAATAAAATGGACAAATCCTTCAAAATCCTATAAAATTCTGCGATTTTACAAGGATTTTGTCTGTTTTGAGCTTCTACTATGGATTTGAATCATTGAAGATGAATAAAATTACAAAATCCTAAATTTTAGGATTTAAGTGAGAATTTTGACAATAATAAAGAACGTTATTACAACTATAAAGGAACCTCAAATTGTAGTAATGTGATGTATATTATTTAACCTCAGAATTGATTATTGATTTATACTTTTCCTCTATGTCTTAAGTTAATTCATTAAAAGTATACGTAATACATCTATCTATCTATTGTAAGAAAAATCTTCTACTTAATGAGAGGTGACGAAATTTTGTGCCTCTATTTACTGCCATTTTGTGTGCTTGCAATTTTTACCCTTTGTTGTCTCAGGGTAACTTCAGTATGGTTTACTTTTCAGGAAAGTCACACCTTGATGTAAAAAGGAATGAAGTGGAATTTGGGAGCCAATAGATTCCATAAAAGTGAAATTGACATATAAGTACGATGAACTTTTATGTGATGGCACATATGGGGGTGGGTCACAATTTCTAAAATCTTTTTTTTTTTTTTTGTAGCCATTCCTCTCATTAGAATTAGTGAAAAGTAAATGTTACGTGCAAAAATTACACGGATATAAGAAGAAAAATGTACAAACAAAGACTAATAATTTAAGTACGTGGTTATGGCTATGATCCTTAACTAATCCATATGCAAGAGTATTTGTTGGGAGAAGTAACCCCTTAAATGAAACTTTGAATCTCCATACCTCAAAAAACTAATCTCTAGCTAGGATACCTTAGACACATAGAATTTAAGAAACTTGAATCAGTGTAGCACCAATGATAAGAAATTTTACTTGCTAGGAGGGTTTTGGTGCTGGTCTAAAAAGTTCTCATTTCTGATTCCATTCCAATGCTAAACAATATTCTACGAATCACTTCTTCATAAAATTCAAAGTCTTTACCTGCCATCATCCTGACTGAGGAGAAATATTGTAATTTGTAAAGACCAAGCAGAAATTGACCAATCCCTATCCTTTCCACAGACAGATTCGTCATCATCCTGACTGAGGAGAAATATTCTTGTTTTATGTCAGACGTGCATCAGTTGAATGTCCTTTCAGAACTCTAAAAGTAATTCCTAAGTAAATAAGCTAAACCAAGTTTATAGAACAAATCCACTAATTTAACTGTATGTTTTCTATAAATTATGCCAAAGAGTGCTAATTAGCCCAAGTGAATCTTTTCTGAAGTGGATTTTTTGGGCTGGCCTAGACACATTATCACATCCCTAGCTCATAACAAAAACAACTACACATTTGGGTTATAAAAGTCTGACATCATCACTAATCAATGTATTTCTCATTTATTATCTATCATTCACCTCATTTGTCTAGTGACTTGAGCGCAAGCGTGTTTACATATGTACAACACAGGATAACACTTGGGTGACATTGTGGTTGGTGACATTGGCCAACCACAATGTCACATGTAGCTTTCTTCTTTTTCTTTAACAAGACTTATTTGTTGTTTTGTACACTTGTAACATTGTGGTCGGTAATGTCACCAACCACAATGTCACCTAAGTATTATCCGTACAACACTACCATTCTTTACGCGACTAAAGCTTCACTTTCAATTTCGTTCAAAACATTGACGTCATTTGTAGGAAAGAGGGCCTAAGCCATGTATGAGGGCTAACAGGTCTTTAAAAAAAATTGTGGCTAAACGTAGTTTATAAACATTCACACTCCTTTATACATTGAGGCATCTTTTAAACTAAGGACTATATCGTAAGAGCTTAGGCTGCAAGATCCAAAAGAGACAATAACTTAAAAAAAGTGACGTAGCGGACTTGAAGTCGGGACAAAATCATTAAAATCTAGACAAGAAAACAAAAACAAAGCAGCTAAATAAGCAAGTCAAGATTAAGGAGGTGTGTGAGAATTACTATGCCATGGATGAATGTAATTGTACAAGAAAAGTAACATGTTGAATATGGTGGCTAGAATCCCACGAGAATAAAGTGAAGTTATCCCATATCCTTGACTTGACTATCAAAAGGGTCACTTTCTAAGTTTGTTATTATATTTATAAAGGCAATATTGCAGGGTCCATAATTTTTTTGGGTGGCGATCTTAAAGTTGATGTTGTAGCGCTCAAGTAGGTTTTATAGTGAACTTTGAAAATTGCTTTAGCTCTGTGTCTTTAAGAATTCCTTCTTTACTTTTATCATTTAAGAGACATTGGCATCTTCTTCCTTCAAGTGCTCAACTCCACCGTTCAGTCTTCGTTACTAGTGATCACCATTTTGATTTATAGTTGTGCACATGATTTTTTGTCATGTGAAAGAGATGTTACGTACTTTCATAAATCATAAGAGACATGTGACACTTTAGGGAGTTACTAGAAGGGGAAATG
This sequence comes from Medicago lupulina, assembly GCA_958299785.1. Taxonomy (NCBI): domain Eukaryota; kingdom Viridiplantae; phylum Streptophyta; class Magnoliopsida; order Fabales; family Fabaceae; genus Medicago; species Medicago lupulina. The sequence continues at coordinate 50,246,853 of OY283145.1, read as the reverse complement.
ACCACTTTTAAGCATGCAAGATGAGAGGGCTTATTGGGCCATGACCGAACAGTAACTATGCTCGTTTGCTTTGTGCACCGGTATTTGCTACTAAAGTAACTAGTGCACCATATTGAAGCTGACAGATTATAGCAGTATTCTTATCATCTTATGTTTACTACATACATTCAAATAAGCCATTATTTAACAGTCCCTCATTTTACTATGATCTTTGGTAAACATAATTAGCATTATTGTTAATATGAAGCAAATTTGTTCAATCAAGATGATTCTTACTTACTAATGATCACCATCTTCATGGGCTCAACTCTCAAGCTACGATTATAATATAATCAGTCCAATATAGATACACATGGATCATGACATTGACGTATATATATAGTAGTAGGCTATGTCTATTTTAGTTCTGTTACATGTTGACAATAATATAGATTAATGATTTTATTTTTGAAGGGAATATACATTGATGGTTTTAACTGGGAATATTCGATATATTTATCTAGTAATAGAAGGCATATGCTATTGGAATATTCCTCATTGATAAAATGTAGAATCTCAATTATCACCTAACAACAGTATCTGCACTCTTAATCTATGGCGCTTTTATTTAATTTTTGTGAATATAATATTGGATCTAAGCTGCATTGGTCTTGATCCCCAAAAAGAATAACACTGGACTCATGTTTTCAAGAGAGATGCATGTTATGCAACCAACATACCATGGCTTTTTGTTGCAAAAACTTGACTAGCCTCATCTAGAAAATTTTGAGTTTAAGCAATTTATTTTGTCTGCATTGTTCAAACTATTAAAAAAAAAAGGACTCATCAAGCCTTGACGAATCAAACAATGACGCAAGATATTTCACTAGAGTGAAAGGAAAAAATAACTTGTATCCCAAGCAAATTTTCAATTCTCCCCCTCCGTTCGAAACTAAAACCTTCGTACCTGATTTAGTCTATTGAGGAATACTAGCAACACTCTCTTTTCAACACTCTCTCAAACACTCACTATCTTATTGGGTGAAATCAATGTATGTCCCACCACTTTAAGTGGGTTCCATTTTCAAAATATAGGACCCACATTGATTTAAGCCAATTAAAGAGTGAGTATTAGAGTGAGTGTTCAAAAGAGAGTGTTGCTAGCACTACTCTTAGTCTATTTGCTTTGAATTCATGTGGCTGCAATAAATCTTGTGACGGCTCCTTACGGGGATCCAATTCCAGTCCTGACGGAAAGTGCAAGAGGAAAAACCGTCGCCCTATCCCGTTGCCATACTTGATGCCCCCTTTTATATCAAAGGGAAAACCTATCCCTGTTGCAACCTGTTGCCCTTGTGACGGCTCCTTACATGTAGGAAAGCCGCACTAAACTAACATTAATCCTAGTGGCTGCAATAAATCTCCACACTAATGGATTTCTCTACTCTTAATGAGATGGTGGATACAAAACTAATAAGAGACAACCAACAGTTCAAATATGATCTAGAGAATTCAGAAAGCTATATTAACTATGAAAATAACATTTTCTAAAAGGTTTTTTTCATTCATTTATTGGCCTTACTCTTCTTGTATGATCAAGCATCTTAAGATCACACGAACACGTGCTGGAATAAATAAATCCCCTAAATGAATTTCTTAGTTTGAGATTTTATTCTCAAACCTTGAACAACAACAACAAAAGAAAATCGATAGTGTTCAAAATATTTGTTGGTACATCAATACGGTTTATGGAACACTAAAGTCTCCATAGTTGTGGGGGACGAGACTCCTCCTAACTACTTATCGAATTGCAAGTAAGGTTAAACTTTCAATGCGTGTATAGGTTGAGCGCTCCAAAGGAGACAAGAGTTACAGTTTGAGTTTTCGGCGGAGCACTAAAAGCATCTACAATAGAGACCCTCATATTTAAGGTTTTAAATGGGTCTTACATAGACATATTATTTTTATTTTTTAATAATAGTACTTAATAGGTACTCAACCACTCCAATGGAGATCTTCTATCTAAATATCTAAATTGGTCCTACCAATAACTAATTATTAATGAAAAACAACAAAAACAACTTAAATAATGATTATTTTATTGAAAAGTGGCGTGGGTTAGAGTCTTAAGTGAAACCCTGGGTCTTAAGAAACCTCCAATCTTCTTTTTCCACAATTAAGGTATTTATTATGTACTGAGTCTTAAATGGTAAAGACGCTACCAATGTGGATGCTCTAAGCATCAATCCATGTCTTTGTGATTTATCTTTCTTTTTCAAAAGAGACAAAGGAATAGATTCATAAAAAAAAAAATTGACAATATATATTGTCAAACACCAAAAATATAATTATATCCCATAAAAAATATCAATATAATTATATTAACATAGAGTTCATGTTTTCTACTCATTCTGGTCACATTTATAAGCAACTTTTGCTTTTTTAGATTCATTAATTAACTGATGTATTAAAACTAGTTATTGTTTACATACATCGATTATTTAATGAATCTAAAAAGTGAAAAGTTGTTTATAAATATGAATGGATGGAGTATTTATTTTCTCTCTTTTACATGGTCATTAGATGTATTTTATACAAATAATATTAATCAATCGATCACCCATATAGATTGCATGACATTCTGCTCCCTTGAGTTTAAGTTCAAAATTCCACAATTGACACAAGATACATAAATTTTATTAAAAAAATAGATGAAAAACATGATTCAACCTTAGACTTAGACTATAGAGAGAGAAAGAAACAAGTTTGATTGAAAGTAGACTTTAGTGGGCTTCACTTTGACTGATCCACCCATAGGCCCAATTGAACCGGGTTTTTGAACCTAAAAACCGCCTTAGTAGATCCAACGGCAGTCCATAGAGACAAATAACCTACCACCTAACCAAGGCTCGATACACCCAATCGTTGTATTGTCGTGTTTCTCAATCCATCATAATCACTATATATAAACCCAAAACCTCACTTTACTCTCTCACTATTACTCACAGCCTTAACCTTAACCTACCCTCTTTTTCATTCTCTTCCAAAACAAACCTTCCTCGATCATGTCGAACTTCAAGAGCAAGTACCATGGTATAATTCAATTCTCTTCTCTTCGATACTTTCTATGTTTTTTCTTTTCATTAGATCTATTCTTTTCACCTTTAGATCTTGCTCTATTTTTTCTTTTTTATTTTATTTGTTTCTTAATTTCAGATCTAACTATTTTTAATTTAATTATTCGTTTCTATGCAGATCCTTAAAAGGGTTTTGAATTTAGCTTGTTAAATCTAAAATCAAGTAGATCTATTTAAGTTATAAGATATTTACTTTATAAATCTGAGATCACTGTTGTTCATAATTTGATTTTCACTTTGTCTAATCAATAATCATGTTTAATTTTGGGTGTTTATTTATTAATTAGATTGTTGTAGTAAGGTTTATGCTGATGTTTGTGAGAATTTGCAGATGAGCTTATTGCCAATGCTGCCTACATCGGCACACCCGGCAAGGGTATTCTTGCTGCTGATGAGTCTACCGGAACAATTGGAAAGCGTCTATCTAGCATCAATGTTGAGAATGTCGAATCCAACAGGCGTGCTCTTCGTGAACTCCTTTTCACCGCCCCCGGTGTCCTTCAGTATCTTAGTGGAGTTATCCTCTTTGAGGAAACTCTCTACCAAAGCACTGCTGCAGGTACTTACTTCCAACATATTTACTCAACTTATTTTTTATCTTGAATTGTTCATCAATCCATATTTTGTTATCATGTCTGTATTGTAAAAGTTTGGATCATGGTATATCATCAATTACTTTCAACATGCTTTTTTATATGTCGATGACTCTGAACATCCATACTTATCATATCTGTTGCTTTGTGAAGTTTGGTATATGATCGATCATTTGTTGCCTTATGATTGATCACTTATTGCCTTTGACGTCATGTAAAACAAATTTATTGAGATTTATTATGATAAAAAAACACGCGACTAAAAAAACACATTGAAGGCAATTGGCAATCAATCATGTCTATTTCTTTGTCTTGTAGAAGTTTGGATCATGGTATATCATCAATAACTTTCAACATGCTTTTTTGTATGTTTTAAAAGTTTGGTTCATGGTATATCATCAACTATTTTCAACATGCTTTTTTATATGTCAATGACTCTGAACATGTATACTTATTATATCTATTGCTTTGGGAAGTTTGGTATATGATTGATCACATGTTGCTTTTAACACGTTTTCTTATATGTCAATTGCAAATCACGTTGAAGGCAACTAGTTATCAATCATTACCAATTTTTTTATGAGTTTTATTATGATAAGAAAACACGTTGAAGGCAATTAGTGATCAATCATGTTAGGAAGCAATAGACATAATACATAACAAGTTGTTCGCATGCTTGCATTTTTTCCCCTTTTTTGGGATGCAACAACTGTTTACATCTATGTTTGAATGAGTTGTGTATGTGTTTTTTCTGCTTGCGGAGCTGTTCTTGATTGCTTCTTTTTGTGGTGTGTGAATTATGATTGATGACATTGTTGTTGTTCTTGTACACTTACATGAATGTATTTTTTTTTAGGCAAGCCTTTTGTTGATGTCTTGAACGAAGCTGGTGTGCTTCCTGGTATCAAGGTTGACAAGGGTACCGTTGAGCTTGCCGGAACTGATGGAGAAACCACCACTCAGGGTCTTGATGGACTTGGTGCCCGTTGTGCTAAGTACTATGAAGCTGGTGCACGATTCGCTAAATGGCGTGCAGTGCTTAAAATCGGCCCCAATGAGCCATCTGAGCACTCTATCCATGAGAATGCCTATGGTTTGGCCCGATATGCAGTCATATGCCAAGAGAATGGACTTGTACCAATTGTTGAGCCTGAGATCCTTGTTGACGGACCTCATGACATTCAAAAGTGTGCTGCTATTACCGAGCGTGTCCTTGCAGCATGCTACAAGGCCTTGAATGACCACCATGTCCTCCTTGAAGGCACTCTCTTGAAGCCTAACATGGTTACCCCTGGATCTGATGCACCAAAGGTTGCTCCCGAGGTTGTCGCTGAGCACACTGTTAGAGCTTTGCAGAGAACCGTACCTGCTGCAGTACCCGCTGTGGTTTTCTTGTCTGGTGGACAAAGTGAGGAAGAGGCCAGTGTCAACCTCAATGCCATCAACCAAGTCAAGGGTAAGAAGCCATGGACCCTTTCCTTCTCCTTTGGAAGGGCTCTTCAACAGAGTACCCTGAAGGCATGGTCTGGAAAAGAAGAAAATGTGAAGGCTGCTCAAGAAGCTTTGTTGACAAGGGCTAAGGCTAATTCTGAGGCTACTCTTGGAACTTACAAGGGTAACTCTAAACTTGGTGCTGGTGCCTCAGAGAGTCTTCATGTGAAGGACTACAAGTATTGATGAGTCAAAAGTTGGTGTCTCTTTTGAAAACTAGAAAGAGGGTTTAAATTTCTTGTTATTTTGAGTATTGTTGCTTGACTTGCGAGACAGAATAATTGGTTGGAGTTTCTTTTTGTTTTCATTTTGTTGTTCCTTTGATAATTTCAGGTTCAGTGTATTTGGTCCAACCCGAGCAAAAGGGTTATTATAAAACACTATTTCTAAGTGAAGTTCTTATTTTAATTTGAAATTACGTGGCTTCATTTGCACCGTAGACTCTCATCCTAAATTAATCCAAAAGCAAATGTTGTTTTAATGTCTTGAAAATTTAGGCAAAACCTATTTTTAATATATGCTGCTTATCAAAACAATATATGCAAGTATCTTTCTTCAAAAAAAATATATGCAAGTATCTTTCTTAGTCTGGATTAAATAGGACTACTGAGTTCCTGTGAGCATAGTTTAGTGTTGTGATGTATAAGGTTCTTTCTTACTCAGGATTATGCGAGTCTGTGAGCATAACTTGAAGGGTTGATTTCAAACCCCTGAAAACAAAAAATGAGACAGAGAATCCTAACTGGGTTTCAATTTAATTTGCTATCCGTGGGTTGTATCAAACTATTCAAGTTGCGATTATCTTGCTACGTTATTAACCACAGTTAGTGATTTATACCTCTATTCAAAATCAAATATTGTTTTAACATAGTATTAATCCTGACTAAGTTTTTTGATGGAAAGTTGTCTATGCTGCTTTTAAAAAGTTCTATCCGTTTTGCTTTTTAATTTTCTTTTTCTACTTTTGTTTTACTTGAAGGACTTGGTTTGTGTCATCTCTTTATAATATATGATCATGATGGCATAGTGGATGACCCCTCTGTATCCCATTAAAGCCATAAACACAAACCCCGTTTTGTTATGATCCAATTGAAATACTAAATCCTAATCATTCCACTTCAACAAAGAATTAGTGAATGAATATTCATCAATGCAAAACAGCAACACAAACAACGGTGGTGGTGGAATGGACGAGTTACTAGCAGAATTAGGTTACAAGGTTCGTTCATCATCAAACATGGCTGACGTAGCAGAGAAACTTGAACAACTTGATATGGTTATGGGCAGTGCTCAAGAAGAAGGAATCAGCCATCTTTCTTCAGATACTGTTGATATCAGTTATTTGCTTTATAAATCTTAGATCACTGTTAAAAAATTTGATTTTGCGAGTCTAATAATGTTTATTTCTGGGTATTTATTCATTATATTGTTGTTGTAAGGTTTATATTTATGTTGGTAATGATGTTTGTGAGAATTTGCAGATGAGCTTATTGCCAATGCTGCCTACATCGGCACACCAGGCAAAGGTATTCTTGCTGCTGATGAGTCAACAGGAATAATTGGAAAGCATCTAGCTAGCATCAGTGTCGAGAATGTTGAATCCAACAGACGTGCTCTTCGTGAACTCCTTTTCACCGCCCCTGGTGTCCTTCAGTATCTTAGTGGAGTTATCCTCTTTGAGGAAACCCTCCACCAGAGCACCGCTGCCGGTACTCACTCCCAACAATCCCAACATTGTGTCAAAAGTTTGGTCCTTGAATTTGTTTTTCAATACATGTTTTGTTATCATGCTAATGGCTTTGTAAATGCATTATTTTGATGTCTATTGATTTATATCGTAAAAGTTTCGTACATTATATGTCATTAATTGCTTTCAGCATGCTTTATTATCATGTCAATGGCTTTGAAAATGTATTTTTATCATGTCAATTGCTTTGTCTTGTTAAAGTTTGGTACATGATTGATCATCTTGTTTCAACATGCTTCTTGATCATGTCAATGTCTTTGAACGTGCATTGTTATTATTTCTTTGGTTTTGAACATGCATTGGTATATTATGCCTTGTCTGTGTTGTCAATTTGAGATTATTGAAAATAGTGGTTTTCCTTCTGGCGAGGCTGTTCCCGATTGCTTCTATGTGTGGTGTGTGAATTAAGATAGATGATATTGCTATTGTTCTTGTACACTGACATGAATGTATTTTGTTCAGGAAAAGCCTTTTGTTGATGTCTTGAACGAAGCTGGTGTGCTTCCTGGTATCAAGGTTGACAAGGGTACCGTTGAGCTTGCCAGTACTGATGGAGAAACCACCACTCAGGGTCTTGGCGGACTTGGTGCACGCTGTGCCAAGTACTATGAAGCTGGTGCACGTTTCGCTAAATGGCGTGATGTGCTCAAAATTGGCCCGAACGAGCCATCTGAACACTCTATCTATGAGAATGCCTATGGTTTGGCCCGATATGCAGTCATATGCCAAGAGAATGGACTTGTACCAATTGTTTGGCCTGAGATCCTTGTTGATGGATCTCATAACATTCAAAAGTTTGCTGCTGTTACCGAGCGTGTCCTTGCAGCATGCCACAAGGCCTTTAGCGACCACCATGTCCTCCTTGAAGGCACTCTCTTGAAGCCTAACATGGTTACCCCTGGATCCGATGCTCCAAAGGTTGCACCCGAGGTTGTCGCTGAGCACACCGTTAGAGCTTTGCAGCGAACTGTACCTGCTGCAGTTCCCACTGTTGTTTTCTTTTCTGGTGGACAGAGTGAGGAAGAGGCCAGTCTCAACCTCAACGCCATTAACCAAGTCAAAGGTAAGAAGCCATGGACTCTCTCTTTCTCATTTGGAAGGGCAGTTCAACAGAGTACCCTTAAGGCATGGTCTGGAAAAGAAGAAAATGTGAAGGCTGCTCAAGAGGCTTTGTTGACAATGTCTAAAGCTAATTCTGAGGCTACTCTTGGAACTTACAAGGGTAACTCCAAACTTGGTGCCGGTGCCTCAGAGAGTCTTCATGTTAAGGACTACAAGTATTGATCAAATAGTTGGTGTATCCCTAAAGACTAGAAGAGGGTTGAATTTCTTGTTTTTGAGTATTGTGGTTTGACTTGCGACAGAATAATTGGTTGGAGTTTTTGTTTTTGGTTCTTTGTTTAAATTTGATAATTTCAGGTTCAGTGTATTTGGTCCAACCCGAACAAAAGGGTTATTATAAAACACAATATAGTACAAATATATTTTAAAACAAATGTCGTTCAAACTAATAATGTCTTGAAAAATCTGATTATTTTAAGACTATTCTTTAGTTTTCCACTAGAGGTAACTTTATAAACTTATTTTGACCCTATTTTGACTTTTTATCCTAGTCAGGATTCAATGTGACTATGTGAGTGTGAGAGTCGAGTTCCAGATTCAATTTTGACGTTGCACTTGACGTAATTATGTTCTGGTGGCTGCCATCGTGCTGTATGTTGTTCTTGGTGTTGCACATGAGCATTTGGTTTGCAACCTGACACTGATGCAGAAATTCCTTTGCGAGCTGAACTGCTGCGTTGATCGACTTCATCTCCCCATCCCATACTTTATCATTTCGGCGTCCCCATAAGCACCAAAGCATCATTGCCATATCGTTACTCTCAAGGCTCGATAACCTGCACAATATGGAAAAAATGCATTCTGCAAAACTCTCAGCAATAGCAGAAACAGCTTGTATAAATTCCTACATTCCAGTCGTTCTCCACACATTTTTCGCCTCTTCACACCCTATAAAAATATGCCGATCATTCTCATAATTTGTTTCGCAAAAAAGGCAGATGTTTGTACATGGGACACCCCTCTATCTTGTAATCTAATACGCATGGGAAGAACACCTTGCAAAACCCTCCAAAGAAATTGAATTCGATTTTTAAATAGAACTATTCTTATTAACATCAATTTTTTTTAATCTATTATTATTTTTATACTAAACTAAATTATGGAAACTGAATTTTGAAATAATGTGATGTTTAGCCATATTTTTAAATGTGTATGTGTAAATATCTTTCTTATCAAAAGTATTTTTTAATTGGTTGGCAAATATGAAGAATCAATGTCCTTTAAAAGATTTTCCATGTAGTGTTCAAACTTTAGTACGCGGATATTTTGTACACGAATTTGGAGTTAAGAAATTGATTTTGATGAAAAGAGCATAAAAACAACTTTTGACAAAGTTCTTTGTGATGGGAGCATTAACACTATTTTCCATGTGTATGTGGACATATATTTTTTATGTTGCAAAAAATATAAAACAACAAGGTCTTGAAATGGTATTAGAAGGTTGTATAGAGAAAAATTTATATTCAACATAGAAAAATATATCTCTTAATAAGAGCTTAAAAAAAGTGATATTTTTGACTCTACAAATCGGTTTTATAAAAATGAGTTAGATGTATTATAAAATTTAATATGGTAATATGTGTTCTTAATACATGAGCTAATTGTGTGTTTGTGAATGCCTTCGGCTTCGTAAATCTTCACACGCAAGCTAATTCGAATGCTTCGGTGCGTATGTCTTTGTTCTTTTGGTCTACATTGTTTAAGGAGCTTGGAGATGATGCTCTATCTAGTAGGCTATATTACTAGTTAAAATAAGTTTAAAATAAAACTGTAAATCGATTTAGATAAAAAAAAATTGCACAAAATTAAAATTTATTAGATGTGTTTGAATGTGTTTTTGTGACAACCTCACCGATTGAATCATATTTTGAATTCCTTTTTTCAAAACCAGCCGAACCAGACCACATACATAAATATCAATACTTCTTTTTTCTTAGTTCAATATATTGTACTAATCTATTATTTGATACTATTTGTGCGTTTTTAATTTTAGTAATGTTACTTATTAGATAAATTTAGTATATTATTTTACTATTTCATATGTTTCTAACATAATCGATTATTTTCATTCCTATTTATTAATTTGTTGTATTTTTAAATATATAGTTGATATATCAAAGCTAAGTTTAAGGAATTTCAAATGCCACATAAAATTGAGAAGTTGAAATTCATTGCTTACTTTATATCATACTAATCTCAAATTGGTCCTTAAAATGATTTTAAATTTTACAAATTGGTTCCTATAATTCTTAAATTTTGTAAATTGATCCCTATTATTTTTCATATTTTGAATTGATCCCCCCAACTTTTTAAAATTTGATAAAAATAGCTCAACAAACTTTAAAAATACATAATTTCATTCCTTTATCCAAACAAAAATATTTGGAAATGAAGAGAATTCAATTGAAACCTTTGAATTGTCTAAAGTTTCATCCAAACACAGCAGTAAATTTAAACATGTTCAGGCTGGTGAAAAAAAAAAATTTAAGGAAATAAATTTAATAAATTATTGCTGAAGTTTGTCAAAATTTAAACATGTACAAGTTCATTCCTTTTGACCTTGTCAAAAAAAAAAAAAATTGATTCCTTTTGACAATAATAAACAGAAAATTCTTTTGTACCTACCCTTTAGTTAAAATTAATTGAAAATTTAAGTTTTTTTTTGAAGGAAGAAACTAAAGGATATGTCAGTGCGAAATTATTTTACACGGACAGTCAATTATAATTCACCAACACATCAAACCATAGCATAATAAGTAATAACTACCTTCTTTCAAAAAAAAAAAAAAGTAATAACTACCTTTTTCAATTTTTATTTTTGTTGTTATACTTTTTAGTTTTTATTTGAAGTGTTGAAAAGTTGTGATTGGTTATCAACGTAAAATAATTTTACAACGATGATGCATGGTCTTTAATCTCTTAAATAATAGGTTGTTTGGTACATGAATAGACCATCCCATTAAAAAATGACCATGTCATTAAAAATACAAGTGGACCTTTGACCCTTTGTGTGTGTAATGTGTGACTCAAATTGACCTTATTTTTCTCCATATTGTTGTTAACTTTGTTTTTTGGTGAATTATTGTGAACTTTATTCTTACTATATTTTAGCATGATCTTGATCATGTAACAAACTTGTGATTAGCAGTGGGAATTTTAAAACTTCCTCTCCGTATATTGTGTTATAACTACGTAAATCTCTTCCCTCTTCAACTAATTAAATTCATTGTTATCAATACCCACACGAGATGTACATACATGTGTTAGCTACTGTATTGATTAGTTACAAAATCAAGAGATCATGCAAATGACCTTCAGCATATATTCTCAAGGTATTACGGTATTCACTTGATTTTTTAATTAAATTATATTGACAATAATCTTCTTTCATTTTTATATATAGTTGAGGAGTTTATTTTACATTGCGAATAAGGACCTAAAACTTAACCATTGTGTTACAGATTGATGAAATGTTGCTATTGCTAATTGGATTTCATTCTTCAAGCATGTGTTCAAAAATTTGGGTTTCATGATTTCAACTAATTCAGATCAATTAGTTTACGAGTTTTGAAAAGGTTAGTCACGATCATCTCAATTAATTTTTTATATTATTTTGTGTGTGGGTATTCCATGTATCCTTAGTAGTGTATACTTTTTCTTTACATAGCTTAGTACTATATACTAATGCTATCATCGATTCATCATGCAAATTTGATATAGTATGTATGTATGTACAAGTAAGTTTGCAAATAATGAAGTGAGGAGCGTCTAAAAGAAATGTTGGGATCTTAAGCAAAACTAAATCATTTTAAGTCCTATTTAGATTAGCTTATTTTAGAGCTTATGCAAAACAGTTTATGAATATAAATATGTTTTTATGTATTATTTATATGTTAGTTAATGTAATTTATGAAAAAACAGTTGTATAATTCTCGTTAATGAGAACTTATAAATTAAGATAAAAACTTATTTATTTCAATAAGCTCTTTTACATAAGCTCAAAATAAACTCAATCGAAACGAGGCCTTAGAGTAGCAAAATTTTCACGAACACTATACATGTTTGGAATTGGACCAATTATTCTAAATTTTCTTTTACCAATTTGCGGGTCCACTAGAGTAAAGACCACGTTGATGGAGTTATTCCAACACAAGAAAAATGGATTTTATTCCCTACTAAATATGCTCTTTGAATTCAAAACATATGTTAGGTGCACAAATCAATTAAAGAATGGAAGGATTAAAGAGATTAGGTGAATCGTGTAACAATAGATTATGTTACGAAATCAGCTTTCAGCTTTTTAGTATAACAAAAATGAGCGACATAAGCCCATAAAACATCATGTGCAGTTTTTTTTTTTTAAAAAAAAAAAAAAAAAACTACATAATTTTTTTTGTCAAGTAACCCAATGGTCACACATTTTAAATATGGAGAAGTAGGGTATCTGGGGTTCGAACCCCGACCCCTGCATATAATATGCAATATCCCTTAATTATTACTCCCTCTGTTCCTTTTTAAGTGTCTTTTTAGAAAATTTCCATCAAAATAGCAAAGTGTATTTTATCACGTTTTCTTCCAATTATACCCTCCTTTTAATTCAACAGTAAATTCATATTTTTTTGCACACACTTTATCTTTCCAATAAATTTAATATGTTATCTTTTTCTTGTAACAAACAGTTGTTAGTTATTATCTTTTTCTCCAACAAATTCCTATTTTTTTACGCGCTCTCTCTCCCAAAATAAACAATTGTCAATTTTTTAAATATTCCGCACATCTTTTAAATTATTATAAGTCAATATAAAAATTATTCCAACTTCACATTAATCAAAAACTAAGAAAAACTTTACTTCCTTCCAACTCCTTTAATCAAAGTTAAGACTTCAACTATGGCTTCAACCAATGCTAGATTCGCATTGTGCGACATCTTATGTATAGAATTTTTAAATTTATAGAATTGTTATTCATCTTATTTATAGAATTTTAACTCTTATTCGAACCATTGTTTGTAACAAAATTTTGTTTAAATTTGAAGATAATAAGAAACAAACTTTGTTTTAAAAAAACAAACAAACTTTGTTTAAAAAAAACAAACTTTAACTTTCCAAATAGATAACATTAATTAGATTTATTGAAAAAGTTAAGAGTAATTGAAAAAGGGTATAATTGACAAATCATACCCTAAAAATACAAAAAGGACAGTTAAATAGAAACGAAAAACACACGCTAAAAAGACACTTCAAAAGGAACGGAGGGAGTATTTTTTATTTTGGTACAATCTGAACCCATAATTTAACTTGTGGGTAGTTATTTATAGTCAGTTTGTTACCCTTTATTTTGTATGTTTTTTTCTTGAAGGAATTTTTTATGTTTTTTAAAAGTAATCAATTAATTAATTTTAGAATTTTATGCATGTTTTTTGAGGGGAAAAATCATATATGTCTATTAGAAATTTTTAATATAATTTCTTCAAAAAAAATAATCTTAATATAATGAAAATAATCTAATAATTGTTTCAAATGAGAAATTTTTTGAGTAGTTTCTTTAAAAAATCTTATTATTTTTTAAATAAAAGTAATTTTTGTTTTGATAAATAAACGTTAAATTGCTTCTATTTTTTTATATATAAGATCTTTATAAACTTTAAATAACTTCAATTTTTCTTTTGTATAAAAGTTTTTAAAAGTCAACTTCTAAACTTTTGAGTATATTTTTTCTAAATAGATATTGTATATAAGTGGATCACCCTTAAAAACTTCCTAAGCCAGGGACCTAAAAGAAACGGCTGCCAATTTGAGTATAACTTGAATCTAAAGTACTACAAATCAGACAATTTTAACAGCTTCTATGCTGATGTCACCTCCAAGCTTCTATGCTGATGCCGATTAATAAGTGTATACTGATTTAGTGGTGTGGTCCATGTGGAAAAATTTTAGTCTCAATTCTGAGAGTTTAAGAATGCGATAAGTTGTTCTTTAACACATCTTGTGCGGGGAGCATTACCGTTGTTGTTAATATATTTTATTTTAGTTTGTGCAAAAATAAAAGTGATAAGTTCATATAATTCAATTGAAAGGTTTTAAATTAAATTTTTGTATTTAATGTTAACTTCTTTTATTAAAAACTTTTCAAAAATCAGTTTTTATTTTATTTTTATTTTTGAATGAACATAAGTCATTCATTCTTTAAGCATTTGTCTTATTTCTACATAGCAGTTTTTCTTGGTTACCATATAGGTTTTGTAGGGCACTATACCTCTCTGTCTCAGATTAATTTCAAAGGTTATCGTTATTAACCTTCCCACGAATGACACATAATATAACATATAATGGCGACACATAGCTTACCATGGTAGACACAGAGTTCTCCTCTACGCTAATGCATGGCACCTGTTTTTCAATTTATTTTCCAGCATTTATTTCTACCACTGACTTTTGGTTTTTACATAGTTAAACTATTCAGGACCAACTCTGTTGATATTTTCCCGCATTTATTTCTTGAGCATTGTGGATATAGTTTTTCATTCTTCTTATATATAATAATAACACCACTAGTTTGTTTATTCTCTTTTTATTTTTTTCCTTAGAGATCACAAAGATAAGGTAACAAACATGGGTAACAATGAGAGAATTCAAAGTGTGAAGAAATGGTTCAAATCTTCACAAGCACTTCTTAGCATGTTACTAGTGCAAATTTTGGCAACTGGAATGCAACTTCTATCAAGAGTCATCTTGGTTGAAGGGACTTACATATTTGCACTTATTGCCTATCGACATATTGTTGCTGCTATTTGTGTTGCTCCTTTTGCACTCTATTTTGAAAGGTAATTCATTTTCAGTTCTATATTTTATTTGCTAATTGTTTCATTAATTTGGATCAATTTAGATCAAATACATGTATTTTTATAGTAGTCCTTTTATTTTTCAGTATATACATGTACAATTTTTAATGCAACTCAAGAATACTCTTACTCTCTATGGCTCTACCTTTAATGACATCCTCTACTTTTCATTTGTGTTAAAACATTATTAACATTTGCTAATGATTAGAATTTAGAAACCGTAAAAAAAAAAAATCTAATATATGTAGATTTTTTTAGTCAAGCGAATGAAAAATTCACGAGATTCCATTTTACTTTCAGTTTTTGTGGCAATGCAGGTAATGGAGCATGTGCAACTAAATAACACTCATCGAGATGAATTCATGAAAAATAGTTTGCTATATACAACATTTGTCATATATTTTTTTTAAAAACTTAATATCCGACCTATAGACCGAGTAATTTGATTGCTATAATCCCACCGTTCATTTATTGGACCTTTTATAAAACAAAGCTCTGAAGGAACTAGCCATCGAAGTTAATATTGGGGGGAATCAAACTTTAAACTTTGAGAGAAATACACTTCAAGGAACCAAACCAACACCTCTAAGGATCTATTTGAAAAATCTCGTTTTTGAGCTTATAACTTATGTCTTATAATCTCATTTGACTAAAAAAGACATGTTTGATAACTGTCACTTTTTCATGAAGTTGAAGCTTATTTTTACTAACTTATAGTATTTTTAAAAACTAGTTCAAGTAGCTATAACATGTATTATTTATCCCAATTTTACACATGTATTCTTAGTTGAAAAAAATTAAATAAATTATTTTTTTGGTATTTCATACTTAAAAGCTAGATCAACCGCTAATTTTATCAAACACTATGAATTCAATCAACTAACTTATCCGTTATCAGTTATAATCTACCTTATCATCTATCCGCTATAAGATCATTCACTATAAGTTAGGCTATTGACTATTAACTATCTTTTATCAAACATAGTCTAAGGGTCTATTTGGTAAGTCACATATTTAAGCTTAGAACTTATGTCTAAGCACAAGCTTATAGCTTATTTTTACTAACTTATACCATTTTTTTATATGGTAATTAAAGTAGCTTGTAGCTTATTATTTTTATCTCAATTTTACCCATATAACCTTAATTGAAAAGAATTTTTTTTTATCATTTCATACTTATAAGTTAATTCAACCTCCCTTTTAGAAAGAAAAAAAAAAGTAAATTCAACTGTTAATTTTATCACACACTACAAATTCAACCAGCTAGTTTATCCGTTATCAGTTTGCTTGTATCCACTATAAGTTAGCTTATTAGCTATTATATTATTCTAAACAAAGTTCAAGTCAATCAAAGGGATTTTACGAGGATGTCATTGGCATCCATTGTCTTTTTTTTTATCTCTTTTAACCAATCATTCTATCTTATTTGAATAAATATTTTTTTAATTATTCATCTACTATTTTTTGTTATCTAAATATACTTAAAGCACCAAAGACCAAATATCACCTAAGTATGGTTTAAACCTTTTTTTTAAAAAAAAAAAAAAATTGAATTAACCCACTTAAATTGGCTCTGAAGAGAATCAAACATACACCTCGAGAAAGAGCATACTCCCACTTTTCAAATCAATACCACCAAACCAACTCAAATGAGTTAACCTATATTTATTATTACTATAATTAATTTTTGTCAAGATGATTATTATTATTATTATCGTGGTCATCATCTTGGTCTCTAAACGTATTCTTATAAAAGAACCGTTGGACCAATTTGTCTCTAAACGTATTCATATAAAAGAACCGTTGGACCAATTTGTTTGTTATGGTGAAATGGTATTTATTGGTTACTTATGGTTGCAGAGAACAGGCGAAGAAGTTCAATTGGAGAGTTTGGTTTTGGCTTTTCCTTAACGGATTAGTGGGGTATGCATAATATTCTTTTTTTTTTTTTTTTAATATTCCTTGTTTATTTTTGAAAACTAGATTAACTTCTCCTTCCAAAATATTTGAGCTACCACTCAACGACACCTAAATGGCAATAAAAAATTTGCCATGAATTAAAAATACTCTCTTGAAAATGAACCTCTATATATATGCGTGAGATCCTGGGTTATATGCCACTCTCATATACGCTTGAACTAATAAATGAATCCCAGTAATCAATCTCACATGGATATATAACAATATTATAAAGGGTTGTGTTAACTTCTACCATAAGGGCACATGTTAAGGATCTAAAAAAGGAATTAAAACATAAGTTTTATATTGAAAAAATAAGTTTTTAAACTTTCAAGACATTAAATGTACAAGTTTTAAAATTTAGTTTTTATATTTGGCTTCTAAATCTGTGCCCTTATAACACAAGTTAACATTTCCCTATTATAAATTAATGTTAACCCTTTCCAAAACAAAACTAGTAGAGGATATGCATGTATAGGTTTGTTACTAAAAAAAATGTATGTATAGGTGGTACATAGGGTGGAATTAAGTAAAGCATAACGAAATAAATTGATTAATTTTAAAAAAATGCATGTTACCTCATTTCATTTTATTCTACTGTTTTACCATGGTAAGTTGTTTTATTATCTAATACTTGTGTTGCTATGTTGATCAATTTCATAATGCAAATACGCCTTAATTTTTCTGTGTACGATGATATACTATCAACATATATATATATATATATATATATATATATATATATATATATATATATATATATATATATGTTAGTGACGTATTCTATATTTGATCTTTAATACACCAATTCTATTTATTAACGATTATATATTTTTTCTGAGCATTTTAACTTTTACATCACTATCTGACTTCTCATGCAAATATCCAATGTAAAAAATAATGATTTTAAGCATTATTTTATCTTGAAATGCTAATCCATGTCAACCTGCCAACATCCTGATTCGCTATGTTTCTTTCAGCCAACGTGTTTCTCAGAACATCAATTAAGGAAACAAAAGTAGAACAATAAATGTTTACTAGTTAGTATCCTTAGACATAGGACAGGGCACTAGTTGACAGTCCTATCAAAACCTCAATATAGTACAAATGTATACATCAACATAATGTAACACAAGTAATATTAGATAAAATTAGATCCCACTTACTTTGAAAAATTAGAAACATTTATCACAGAAGTTTAACTTTAATATACACTATTAGTGTTAAACAACTTACAATGTCAATCAATTACAAATCATTTGATTTGTATCTTTTAAACTAGTAGTGACTAATTCACATATTTTTAATAATATTTGATAACTTAAGATGGTACATGTATATATATGCAGGATGACAATGGCTCTAGGGTTATTCTATTTCGGTCTTCGAGACACAACTGCTACATATTCCGTCAACTTTCTTAACTTGGTTCCTATATTGACATTCTTAACCTCTATCATATGCAGGTATCTAATCTAATTTAATTATAGACATTTAATTTAGCTACATAAATAAATTAATCTTCCATATATATAAATTTTTGGATGAGTGCAATTGCAGAATGGAGAATTTGAGGATTGGAACATGGGGTGGTAAAGCTAAGTGTATTGGTGCAATTATGTGTGTTGGTGGAGCATTAGCAACGAGTCTTTACAAAGGGAAGGAATTTTTTATTGGCCATCATCATATTCATCATTCTGCAGAGATTAGTGCTGTTGCAGCACACAAAACTCACATGCTTCGTGGTACATTCTTTTTGGTTGGAGCATGCTGTTCTTACACTGCTTGGTTTATTCTTCAAGTATGTCTCCTCCCACTTTTCATATGTGATTCTTTAGGATATCATCCAAAAACACGTGAATAAAATGAGTTTGCATATATTCTTATAAATACAAGAGCGTTAAAACTCTGACTGTTCAATTCGAGTAATTAGTTTTCACAGTTTGAGATACTTAATTGACGTGGGAAAAATTTAGTAACACTTCAAGTTTCTAAAACATTTATTGTGAAACAAATAACTGATATGTGAAAGCTTTCATCACAACTAGCTAGCATGCACCATGGTGGAAGTGATGAGAAAACCGTGAACATATGATTTTTATTCGTATTATAAGTATAAATGTTTTCAATGTAAACAGGTAAAATTGGTGAAGGTATTTCCGTTGAGGTATTGGGGAACGATGCTATCATGTGTTATGGCGGCGATTCAATCAACCGTAATAGGCGCATGCGTAAATAGAAGTAAAGAAGCTTGGAGATTAGAGTGGAATCTTCAACTTATTACTATACTTTACTCGGTAAGATCATTAAATGAATTTAATTATTTGGTTAAATTTTTAAAAGTTTATTTTAAATTAAGGAGTTTAATGTATAAAAAAGACTAGAAAGTTTCGTATTTAGATTGCATGTAATCACAATCTCACACGCTCATCATATGGATGCTCGTTGGATTGAAATCGGGCGTTTAATTAGGATTTTAAGCTCAGTAATTTAGATAGAAAATAAAAAATTGCATTGAAATCTAGACCGTTTAATATCAAATCAACGACAACTAAATTTAAAGTTTTACTCATCAAAACTACCATTAAAAAAAAAAAGGCAACCTGGTGCACTGAAGCTCCCGCATACGCAGGGTCTGGGAAGGGGTCCCACCATTTGGTGTATTGTACGCAGTCTTACCATGATTTTACACAAGAGACTGTTTCCAAGACTTAAACCCGTAAATGGATTATAAAGATGAATACCCAACATTTACAAGTTATAACGTCCATCTTAGGTCACAACCATCACATTCAGGAGTGGACATCCAAAGAACCACCTAATAACAAGTGGACATATTTTTGTGGTTAAAGGTAAACCATCTAAAATAATTTGAATATTAATATTTAGGTGCATAGTAACTCAACCTCACAAAATCAGCTAGTTAATGAGATTTTTGCATCTATTCAATGTGAAACTTTCAACAATAACTTGTTTTCTAAACATTATCAACTATCTTTGTGATTTGTTATGAGAATGTATCTCTATAATTGTGGACCATGAACACTAATGACTTGGATTGAATTGTGTAGGGAGCATTGGCTACAGCTGCTACATTTTGTTTACTATCATGGGCAATTAAAATTAAAGGACCTACTTACCCTCCAATGTTCAATCCATTGGCTCTTGTTTTCGTTGCCATTTCTGACGCTATCATACTTGGTGAACCATTAAGGGTTGGAACGTATGAATATTTTTCCCTCTTCATATTATAACAATTTTCATTTTATTTTAAATTGGAGGTTTATTTAATAATCAAGCTTAGAAAAATCACTAACTCATCAAGAACCTATGTGTGCAGGTTGTTAGGCATGGTTTTGATTATAATAGGGTTGTACTATTTTTTGTGGGGTAAAAGGAATGAAATGCAACATTTGCCTCAAACAAATGTAGCAGCTGCAGAATTATCAACAAGCATGGATGATCAGCCTATTGTGTCTCAATCAAAAGCTGTTGTAGTGCCAAGTTCTTCACCAAATGAGAGTGTACATCTTGAAATTGATAAAACTGATAAAAACTGATTAATCCTCACTAGGTTAAGGAATCTTTGAAAAAAACAGCACGGAGTGAAAATTGATGATTTAATTTCATTCCTCTTTGTAACAACAATAACTACAAAATTAGTAGAATAAATCTAATATTTAGCCAAAACAACACATAACGACATTATATGACAACCAAGTTATGTTGATAACTAATTTTATTTTATTTTTGTTGATAAACAACAAGATTTTATTGAGACGAGTATAAGGGATACTCAAACCCACTACAATACAAAAGTTCATCGACTAAGAAAAAAAACCGTCAAAGAAAGATACAAGTAAAACATAGGATTTTGATAACCAATCAGAAATCAAAACCCTTGATTTAATCATCCCCCAAGACAAAGACTTAGCTTGTAAAGAAAGATACAAGTAAAACATAGGATTTTGTTCCTTTTCCTTCAAAAACCAACTTGTTTCTAGCTAGCCAAAAAGCTCAAGCTACTATTGACAAAGGATATGTTTCCATTTTCTCCAAAGTTTCCATTTTCTTCATATTGAGCTTGAGAACTCAATTCATGCAAAATCTTAAAGCATTCTCCCCAATTAGTCTAATAGCTAGAATTTTGCCCTTTCAGGTGAATAAAATATATATTTGGAGTTCAAACCCTTACCGGGTGACCCTTACATATATAATGTAATGTACATATTAATTGAGTTAAGCTCTTCGTTAACCATTATACGATCAATGTTTCCTACGATCAATGTTTCTTCGTATATATGAGTTGTCCTCAAGTGTTTCATTGCATTCCTTTTTATATTGCTTAGGACGTTAAAATTGATATGAAATTAAGTTTTTTTTTTTTGTTACATATATGAAATTAAGTTTGATTGCTTAAGTTCTCTCTCGAAAAAAAAGAAAAGTTTGATTGCTTAAGAAAATAATAACTTTGACACTTAACGTAGGATTGTTACTGTTATGGTATCCTTTCTCTTTTTTTTTTTCCTTTCATGTTTTCACCATGTTTGTTTTCTGATTTTAGACATTATTAGCTTTTTCTCTCCGTTTAATTCTCCTTTGTAAATTTCCCAAAGTTTTTATCAGGTTCTTTATATTTTGGCTTAATTGTACTTTTGGACCCCTATCTTTTTAAAAGTTGCGGTTATGGACCCCTAACTAATTTAAATACAAAACAACCCCCTATGTTTTGATTCTTTGGCAGTTTTGGACCCTCAGTCCATTGTTGACTCGGTCAACGCTGACGTGGCACCCTAAGTGAGGTGCCACGTGTCAATTTTTTTATTTTTTTTTGGTCTTGGGGGTCCAAAACTGCTAAAGAATCAAAACATAGGGGGCTATTTTATATTTAAATTAGTTAGGGGTCCATAACCGCAACTTTTGGAAAGATAGGGGTCCAAAAGTGCAATTAAGCCTTATATTTTTTAATCGTATAATACTGTGTGGGTAGATGCATTTGAGAGGTTACATATTACACATTGAGTGTATAGGGAAATAACATCTGAATTGTTCATGTTCTGTTTTTATTTTTCGCCCATGGTTATTTTGTTGTGATATTATCTTTGTTTTTTTTTATTAAAGTTGTTCATTTGTGATTATTTTCATATTTGATATGTGAATTTGACATAATATTTGTAGAAGCAACCACATATGACAATCATAGTGGAGAATAATTAACACCAGACTGAATTTGAAAAAGTTAAAATAAAAAATGATTGGTTAGGAGAGATAGAGACAAAGTTATCAATATTACTAAAATTCAATGTCATTCAAGTGGAACCCATACAAGAGGTTTGTTGTAGTGCCCTACGCCGTGAGGATTTTAGGTTAATGGACCTATTAGTATTGTGCAGATAATGTCGACTTCTTCTTAGTTCGAAATATTTATAAATTTAATGTTTATACTATTAATACTTATATATTATTATTATTACCACCAAATCTTTCTTAGTAAAGCTTGTCTGATCAAGCTATTGGTAACCTTGATTTTAACCTAATATTTTTCCTCCATCACCCAAGCATTTAATTTTCGTTAGTGCTTTCCTACTCAGCAAGCTGATTTCAACTTTTAAATTTCCCTCCCACAACCTTTGCATTCTGCTGATGCATGTACCTCAAGAAGTTGAATGATGACATTTAATTTTCCCTTACCTTATTTCTATGTTTCCAACGTGATTGTTATTGTTCTCATGCATATTTTATTCTACTCTCTTTCCCATGCCCATATATACATGTGTTATATATATGTGTGTTCTGGTAACAATTTCCTTTGCCTTTTCCAATCCTTAATATATCATAGTACATGTGTTCCGGAAGCTTTTGCTACACGACCAGTCACTTTGTTCTCAATATTTTATTTATTTTCTTGCTATAAATGTTGAATTACATGTTGAGGGTGATGTTGTTGGGCTCTTAATTCAAATGATTAGTGATATCACAAGAATATAGTCTGTGTCTTGTGCCTATTCAGTTGAAAGAGAAATTGCTTTGTGGCATCACAATTTGGGCTTGCAGACACAAACCAGAAGAAGCCATGATAACTCTTAAGAAATCAATAAAATCAACTGAAGAACGGTTCACTACAATTTCGGCGAGAACGATTATGTGTGATATAAGGTTGTTCACTTGTGTTCTATTATGTGAAACATGTTTTGTTTTAATAATATGTTCTATCAGTTTTTCATCCGTTAGATTAATACAATGCACAACGAACAATCATTTCATATTTTAACATCTATTAAGATAGGCAATATAACCAAGACTATTTTGTTCTATTTTAATATGATACGCTTGAATGAATTAGAGGAATCAATAAGATAACCAAGGCCCCTCAAAAAAAAAAAAAGATAACCAAGGTGCAATTTAGTGAAAAGAATGTAAAATAAAGTTGATATAGAGCATTGGTAAACATATTGCAATTTAGTTAAAAAGGGTGCCATATAATAACAAAGATTATTGTGTTCCATGATATATCATAGTATAAGTATAGGCTTTATCTCTTTTGGAATACAGCAGTTGAATTAGGGCGTCTTGAGTGACAGAATTATCTTTCATCTTGAGAAGTTTTATTCACCATGTTATTAATCATGTTAATATTCACAAGTTATGTCTTGACTGTATGTGAACCTTAGCTGACATTATAAAAGCCTTATTATGCGCAAAATTAAATGTCAAAGATGCATGGTTCTATTAAATGGTACATTAGCATACACAAAGTTGTTTCTTGGAATTAACATCTGCAACAGAGTGGATGAATACATTCAAATTTATGCTTGATGATTGCCAATGTTTATGGTTATTACTCACTCTATGGATTCGAAAGTTTGTAATTAATTACATCCTTATGAGCTTTCCCATTTGCCACTTTGGGTGCCGCATACTTACTTTGGAATCATACACACGGTTATAAATCCTATTCAATGCCAGAATGTGAAAAAAGTTGCACATTTATTTATTATAGTGTGGCACATCTCTCTTTATAAATAAGAAGTTTGTGTTTCTTTACTTGCAGAAGCTATCAAACCATATACCCAACTTTAGTTTTAGTGTTTTTTGTTTATTGATAATATGGCCAACATCTACACTCCACTCTTAGTTGTTTTCGGAGGAAAGAGAGATTTGAAAATGAAAGTTCGTGTAGCTCATATTTTGTGTATAGCAACTAGGAAGGATCCCAACGACATTACGTTCATGAACATCCTCTTAGTTGATGATAAGGTCGATTGTCATATGTTTTTTAATCAAATTAGTTCAGTTTTTATTCATGCTAATGTTCCAGTTACGTTGTTAAGAAATATAAATCAGAGTTTGGGATTGTGCAACGGAACGAGGTTGATTATTACAAGGATGGGCAAATTTGTGCTTGAAGGACATGTGATATCTGGAAGTAATATAAGTGATGAAGTCTTTATTCCAATATCATCTTTAACGCCGTCTGATACTAGAATTTCTTTCAAGTTTCAAAAAAGACAATTTCCAATAGTTGTTTCTTTTGCAATGACCATCAACAAAAGTCAAGGTCAATCTCTAAAGCATTTGAGAGTATATTTACCATCGCTTGTCTTTTCTCATGGTCAATTGTACGTGGCACTGTCAAAAGTGACTTCCAGAGAAGGTTTGAAGATACTAATATCCAATGATGATGGTGAAGACATGGATGTAACGTCTAACGTAGTTTACAGAGAAGTTTTCCGTAATATATCCTAATGTATGTCCTTTGTTTGCTTGGACAGAATTATAGTCCTCTTTTTGGTATGATTTTTG
The DNA here is from genome assembly GCA_958299785.1 of Medicago lupulina. Classification (NCBI taxonomy): domain Eukaryota; kingdom Viridiplantae; phylum Streptophyta; class Magnoliopsida; order Fabales; family Fabaceae; genus Medicago; species Medicago lupulina. The sequence continues at coordinate 50,222,181 of OY283145.1, read as the reverse complement.
TAATACCGTATCTTTAATACTAAATTTATATCTTATTGCACTATAGTTTATTACAAGCTTACATATTTTAGTTCGTTTTTACTTTCTATATGACCCATGCGACGCACGGGTCGGAGTTCTATTCTTATATACAAATGCAAAGAAAAGTTGCAACCAAACCCTAGAAAAACCCTAGGTTTCCCATTAGGTTTTTTTACCAAAATGCCCCCTCTTGGGCTCCAAAATGCAAAGCCATGTGATAATTCTGCCCATTGATGGTATCAATGCAATCAAACAATGTCATTTGTATCATAGTTTTTTCTATAAAAAAATCACAATGATTATCCTAATATTTTGAATGCAAGATATTCTTAAGCAACAATGAAAATGATTTTGTTAGCTTAGATAAGAAAACAATGATTTCATTGTTACCCTATACCTAAAGGATACATCTAGGTGCAATGTTCTATGCACCTTTGACAATATTTCAAATTTACAAAAAAAAATATACATCAAGACATAGAAGTTGTAATTATTAATAACAAGAGAGTTTGTCTTCTTTGATTTCACTTTTTTAAGGATTTCGTTGCAATGCGTTCAAATCTTTTTTAATGTCCTTCCACTTCTAGGTATTGTTGACTAATGACGAGGTTTGGATACCAATCTGACTTCTAATGTAGTGTACAAAAAAGTTTTTTAAAATGTCGATTGATTATTGTTGTTGTTGCTAATTATCTATTGTAATGACATTTCATATGGAATCTCTCCTTGTCCGTCATATTTTGTTGTTTTTTATGTAAATTGATAATGGCCTTTTTATGTATATTTATTGTGGCCAATTTGGATTTTGATCAACTTGATTTTGGTTGTAATGCTATATATTTTAGGCTAAATTGTATTTTTGGTCCCTTAACTATTTAGGTAGTATCGTTTTGGTCCCTTAATTAAAATTTGATTTATTTTGGTCCCTTAACTTCTCTCTGTTACACATTTTGGTCTTTTCCGTTAGTTTTAATTCAAAAACGTTAGGTTTTCTTCATTTTCTTCTGAAATTTTTCTGGGATTCTTGTTGTTGAAGGTTGATGGAGATGATATGAAGATGAAAAAGACGAGAAGAAGATAAAGAAAACCTAACGTTTTTGAATTAAAACTAACGGAAAGGACCAAAATGTGTAACAGAGAGAAGTTAAGGGACTAAAATAAATCGAATTTTAATTAAGGGACCAAAACGATACTACCTAAATAGTTAATAGACCAAAAATGCAATTTAGCCTATATTTTAACATCTGATTGAAGTGTTTGGTCTCTTTAATATAGACCAGTTGTTTTTATCTGTTATTGCAGGTTTAATATTTCTACAATATTTTATTTTCCTAACACAATTTTATTATTTGGGCAAGTAAATGTTGAATCACAAGGTAGAATAGAACAACAAGATCCATTAGAGTCTGCACCAACTACATTAACCTGTATATAGAAAACGATTTATTGTTGCTGTTGAAGCCTCTTGTCTGTTCCAATGAGTGGGCACTCACAGAATATTGAAACGATGCTGCTAATCGTGACATCTAAAAGAAGCAGAATAAGTCAAAGGCCAAAGCATCACATCAACGATTGGCTTTGCTTTGTTTGTCAAAAAAAAAACAATTGGCTTTGCTACTTAGTTGAAAGTAGATTATTTTTTTTTGTTCGCTACCCTTGTCCCTAAAAAGTTGATCAATATGCCCAGTTGAAAAACTATCAACAATAAGAAAATTAAATATCAATAATCAACATAAGGATAATATTTTTTGCTGATATGACCGGACATCTGACACAGTTCATATTTTCTTGACTGTTTTTCCACGGTGTCCATTTCGGTTGTAATGCGAGTATTGTTTGGCAAATCTTCTTTAACCTTCGCATGGTTGGATTGTGGCATACCAACAAACCTTTGTATTGGGGCCAATAATTTAAGCCGTGGACTACTTTGAACTTTGTGTTGTAGATGACATATACACCTTCATGTAATGTTCTCGAATCGCTGTCATGTAATGTTTAGTGAATGAATCACTAGAACCTAGCCTTGCTTCAGCCATATGTGCTCTAAGTGAAAACAAAGGCCCAAACCTATAGTAGGTTGGTCGGACCAAAGTTGTGATACGAATATTGTGAGTGTCCTTAATCAATGAATTCCACGACTCAACAAGGTTAGTTGTCACGTGACTCCACCTTCAACCCTCATTGTATGCGCTTGAGTCCTCATTGTACACGCTTGAGTCCACTTTTATCTCTTTGCTTAGTAATTAATTGAATGTGGGTATGGTCATTACATATCCTGCATTATCGAAAAACAAAAACGTTAAATATGTTAGAAAAATAATATGTGAAAATTTAAAATATGTATTTTATTTTAATAAAAAATATTTTAATCAGGACAAAAAGTGATGAAAAATTGTTGTTTGTGATAAAAAAATGAAAGTGTCTATTTACAGGTGTAAATAATATATTTTAATCTTTTTTCCTCAAAAAAAAAAAATTAATCATTTATTTTATTTCTGTCATTCAAAGTATTTTATTTTATTTTTTACCGTAAAAAATATGGATGCACATGTAATTTAATCCTATATTTATTTTCATTTAAGTATATATATTTTTCCACTAAAGTATATATATTTTTCCTATAAAATTCAAGAGGGGAGCTAAATTTAACTTCAACAAACATCGAACGTGAAATTTCTTAATCGACTGCATATATGCACACACTATATGATTGTTCTTATCGACAAATATAGGAAAGCCAATCCTAAACGCCTCCTTAACTGGACCAAAAAAAGTAATGGAGACAAATTCTACACAGGAATCATCGGCTAGTAAGCATTTCTAAATCCAAGATATCCCCAAATATTAACAAGCAATACTAGCGAGACCATTACAATGGCAGAATATGCAAGAACAGTAGACCGCATGGCGCTAATCGGGGATGTCTTTGAAGTGCAACGAACCCTGCCCAACAGAAATTTTCTCGACCCCAAGTTGGATTCTGCAGTTGTAACATGTTGCTGACAGATCTCTCTTGCTGACATGGGAGATGCCTTCTCTAGGACGGCAGCACTCTCAGCAGCAGCATGGTTTTCTGAAGCTTCCGTCTCCTGCAAACTCTCATCTTTTGTAGTCTCCTCAGAAACAAGGGAATGCTTGACAAATCCTCCTAATCGTATTCTACGCGGTGCACTACCTTGTGCTTGCATCACTGGGTTCATGTTTGGCTCTTCATTTCTTCTTTGTCGACGCTTTATCCCTATACCAGTATCAGTATCCAAAATCCTCGGTTGCTCATATTCTGATGCACAACTCCCATCTTCCGTCGACTCCTCAGACACAAGGGAATGTGTAACAAATCCTCCCAATCGTATTCTCCTAGGTGCACTTCCTTGTGCTTGCATCACCGGGTTCATGTCCGGTTGTTCATTTTGTCCTTGTCTAGACCTTATCCCAATTCCAGTGCCGCCATCGACAACAGTATCCGAATTCCACATTTGCTCATATTCATTTACCACAGTGGGAATTTGACCCATGCTAAAATCATTAGAAAGAGTCATGTGGGAATTGTTCTGAAACAATCCTACATCACTATTTTGCGGAGTCACTCCCTCGGGATAATCATGTGATGCTAGAAGATTCTGCAGATTAACATTATACACATGGTATTAGTAAACAGAGCTATATATGCCCACCCACCCACACACACACACACACACACACACACACACACACACACACACATATATATATATATATATACATACAATAAAATTTGTGTTTTGAGGTGTCATTTAGAGAAGGCAAATAGCTTAAGAACATTAACAGAAAAAGGTTAGAACTGCCGCTATGTGTTCTGAAACTAACAAATGGCATTCTGATGGCAGAAATCTAGAATGACCAAAAGAAAAAAAAGGGGTCAGAGCTGTTACTAACCATCATATTGGTCATTTCCACATCTGAGTCGCTGCACGACCCATTTTCCGGAATTTTAAAAATGGTTGGGCTCAGCTCAAGACTGATAGACGCCTCACTGGAGAACTCGTCCCAATTAACACACGAGTTGTAAAAGTCTGAAACATCTGTCCCGTTTGTACCATACTGAATTAATTCATCGTTGGCCTGATAGCCAAATTCTGGTGGAAAGTGTGCATGGGCTGGAGAGAATAACTTATCATCCCATGGCTCAAGCTCAAATCGTGGGCTATCAAATATGTCCAAGTTTAACAGCTGATCTTCCTGAAATAGTTAACATCAAGTATAGTTACTAAATCAACAAATTCAGTGACTTCAAATCAATAGAAGGATCATTCAAATAAAACATTAAAGAATAAAAGATTAAACTCAGTTACAGTTAGCCCATCTTACCTCTGCAGCCGGTACTTCTAAACTCTGATGTTGTGCATCAGAAGCATTACATGCATCGCTATAGCAATCAGCTGTGGTTATAACGTGGGACATTGCTTCCTCGGAGTTTTCAGGGATAGCTGCTAGGTGCCTTTCATCTTCTGTCGCTAGTGAGGAAGATAGAGGAACCGGATTTAGGTCAGACTGTATTTCTTCTGGAGAGTAATTGGCAGTCGTAGGAGTTGAAGTAGTCTGCTCCGCTTCGCCACAGTTTGAACTTTCAAGACTCTCATCTTGCTTCTTAAACAAGCGACAAAGGACATATGGGTTCTGGCATAAGTCAAATCAACCATGTTGAGAAGTTAGAAACATATAATTATCATCATTGACATCTATAATTGCTCAGGTAGTCATAAATCACAGTAGCTTTACATTAGTCAAGGACAAGATAAAGGTACGCGGAGTTGTGGTAGATGTAATGAAGTGCGTTGAAAAAAATTATGGAACACAATGAAGTATGAACATATAGATTTAGAATCAAAGTTACAAAAACCAGCATCATTGACTCAAAGTCAGCAACAAATACCTCAAATCAGTCATTAAAACCAAACATAAAATAAAATAAAAAAATAAAATAAAAAGAGGAGATGAGAGTAGACCTGTCCAGGGTTGGTGCCATCAAGCTCTTTTAAGGTAGGTCTATACTCATGCATAACCCAATGAGTCCTCTTCCCCTTCGGAGCACGACCAGCGTAGAAAACAAGAGTCTTCTTCATTCCAATCAACGTAGCACCAGACTTAATCCTTCGATCTTTTCCTGTCGCCTTCCAATACCCGTTAGTTGTTGCGCGGTTCAATCTGCTCCCATTCGGATACTTCCGATCCTGTGGACAGAAGAAGAACCACTCTGGATCCTTGTTCCTTACGATCGATAAATCTACACAAAGAGAAGAAAAAGAAACATAAATCCCATCATCAACAAAATCATGAAATTTCTTCTACTCAACAAAATCTTGAAATTTTCAGTCAACAATAACATAACAAAATCATCATATCAAATACCATAACCACATGGTCTAACCATACAAAAGTAATTTCCCCCAAATTTCACCAATAAACATACAACAAACCCTCCACCCCCATAAACCCAATCATCAACAAAACCATGAAACTTTTATCGACATAAACAAAAATCATCATATCAAGTACAACAGCCCCATCTAACCATTCAAAATTAATTTTCCCTAATTTTCAACAAAACTAATGTTCATTAACACTGATAAACCTACAACAAAAATCCGCCACAAACCCATCATCAACAAAATCATCAAATAAAATATCATAACCACGTTCAACCACTAAAAATCAAATTTTTTTCCATAGAAAAACTCATTCAACATGGAAAATTACACAGAAACAGTAAAACGAAACAAAATCAAACTACAGCCACATATCAAACACAAACGACCACAGTCAAAATGCAGTCAACAATTATCACGTAAACCAGTCCAAATTATTCAAAAAACAAAAAACCAAAATTCAAGAAACAGTTAAAGATGGAATTTTTTTTCTCCTTACCAGGCAAATCCCAAGGCTCAAATTTACAAACATCAACTTCACGAATAACCCAAACTTCATCACCGTTTCCATTGATCTTCATCCTCAGATAAAAATCAACAAGCTCCTCATCGGTAGGCCGGAACCGGAACCCTAACGGGAGTTTGTTCAGAGACAGAACCGCCAGCTCCTCCGCTTGTTGCGGCGACGGTAAACACTCAACGACGGCACCCATTACACTGAAGAGGTTTGAGAATTGGGAATTTTTTTAGGGATTTTAGGGATTAGGGATTTGTGAAGTGTTTTGATTTTGATTTTGATTTTGATTTGGTTAATTTTTGTTAGTATATATAGAGAAGAAAAAAGAGTAGAAATTGCTGAGAAAGTGATGTGTGAGAAAATAGTGGAAAACAAGGGGGAGTGATGTTTGTGTTAAGGAGTTGTTTGGTTGGTTCAACTGGAAAATTGAATTTCCATGTGGATTTTTATTTTTAGGACAAATGTAAAAAAGGAATCTTTTCATTTATTTATGGATTCAATTTAATTTCACACGGTTTGCTGCATATACAGTAATAAATGGAGTGTCCCTATAAAAAATTGAATTAGATAAAAGTACATTTTTCCCTAAAAAATAACAGTGTATTTATTTTAGAATCTTAACTTAATTGCTAAAAATATTGAAACTGGTAAAAATATTAAAATTTGTTGTCGGATGTTGTAATCGGGTTGAACATTGATTGTTCCATTTGTATACGAGTTTTCAATAATTATTATTATTTTATCTATCTAAAAAAAATAAAGTATATTTTTTGGGTAAAATAATTTTACTATTAAATCAAATAAGAACTCTTTAATGAATATTTGATTCGTCTAAGTAATAAGAGATTTGTACCCCTCAAAAAGTGTCATGGGGTTTGATTGTGAATTTAAATGTGGAAAATTGTACCCTAATTTTTTGGCAAAAATTATTTATCGCTATATAACGGTGGAAATGTTGTACCTATAATATGGATCAAACAAAAATAGTCACTTTACACTTCCTTTTAATCTTTATAAGTAAATCCCTCTTTTGACCAAAAATAAATAAAAATTCTTTATAAATCAAAAAGTTTTCTTTTTAGGAATAAATAAGTTATTTTGTCATTCAACAATTTAGATACTAGTATTTGTTTAGATATTTAAAAAAAATAGAAGTGGTTTTGTGTTTTTTATTATCATAATGAAAATGATTTTTAAAAAAATCTAAAATAATGGTTTTCAAGAAAACTATTAAAAATATTTCTAAACCAAACTAGTAAATTTGTTAATTAATTATTCCCTCAAACAAAATTTATTGGTTAGAAAAATGAAATTCTCCCAAATCGTTCGTCATAATTGAATCTGGTGTCTCCCTCAAAAAAAATTAATTGAATCTGGTGTAATTCATTCACAAATAAGGTAAAAATCAAAGAGGATTTTGTTTCCAAATATCATTTCCCAATTAAAAAATTAAAGCATTCACCATAATAGTTACGAAATAGGATTTCTACGCGTTGCACGATCAGGCTTCTTATTTTTGGCTTAATATGGAAGGTAAAGAAATTTATTAATTTATCAGAATTTAAAAAGTATTCATTGATTCCTTCAATAATTCCTCTCAAAAATTAAAATATATTTATTAAACAAATCACCAAAAAAGTTCATTCATTCTTTAAATAAATTTTACGCGTTACCTTATCTTACGTGTGTGTGAACTGGACACGGAGTAACTGTAAGCGTCATTAAAATGTTAATTAAACATTGCCAAAAATAAAATATAAAGTATTTCAATTAAAGAATGAGTTTTAACTATGGTAAAATATTTTATACTCCAAAAATAAAATATAAAGTATTTCAATAAAGAAAGAGTTTTAATTATGGTAAAATATTTTATACTTAAAGTGTGTTTCTTTCATTGGACTTATTTTTTCTTTCTTGAGCCTTCAACCCACTTATACTGTTGTTATGGTGTTGATTTGAGACTATAATCTTTTGAATCAATCATGTGCATGACTTTAAAAATATACTTATGATTGTTTGATAGTGTAGTTTTAAACAATATATAAATTAAATCCATAAAAAATTACACATAAGTATAGCAAAACCAAGTTCAAATAAAAAAAAATTGATCTATATGATCAAAACATATTAGATTATATACGTGTGAAATAATTAACTTGCCTTATTACAAAATTTAGTATTCTAGAAGGGTTCATCATAAAAATAAAAACAAAATATTAAAGATATGCATCGATACATGTTTGATATGTCTTGATAAGTATCGAAAGAGCATCCGATGATTAAATTTTATTTGAAAAAATAATAATTGTCATACATTTTAAATACGTTCAGAATATGCTAGAAATACGACCGTAAAAACCGATACGCACGAGATACATAATGTTTTTATTATTTTCTTTTTTCTTCTTTTTTTTAAATAAAAAGAGGAAACATATTAAAAGTACATACGTGTGAAATAATTAACTTGCCTTATCAAAAAATGTAGTCTTCTAGAAGGGTTCGCCGTAAAAATAAAACTAAAATACTAAATTTTAACTTTGGTATCTCACAAATTTTTTATGATCAAACACTCACCAAAAATACTAAATACAAAATTCAGCCACTCGCAAAATTAATTCTAAAAACAACGTTAAATTTTTTTTTTACTTAAAAATTGAGACAAAAACAGGAAATTCTATCGTGCTTCAAGTAGTGCAATAATGAAATCAGTGGTGGAGCTAAAAATTTTATAGAGTCTGAACAAAAATTATAAAACTAGGAATTCTTATGCGCGCGTGTGAAAATATTGAGTTTGTCCAATTTTTATTTTTTTTAAGTGGGTGGTTGAGCCAAATACACAAAAAAAGTATCGATTAAACCGGACGAGTGCCCAAAGTCGCCAGGTGATGGCTCTATCCCTAATGAAAATGGAACTACATAAAAAAGCTATGCGGTGACGATAATATTATTGTGGAGGATCAAATTGGGTTATCTATGCAACATCGCTCAATCTTATTTTCAGAAGATTTTCATGCTAAACAATTGGGATCACACACCAATTATAGAAATGGTGCCCTCATTGTATATTTGCGAGCGACGATGATTTTCTCACATCACCTTTTAGTACTAAAGATGAATGAATTCTTTTATACTGCTTTTTCTATGCACCCTAATAAGTCTCCCGGACCATATGATCTTAATCCAGCTTTTATAAAAAAATAATCATCCTCTAATTGACAGAGAAATTTAGGATGCTTGTTGTTCTTGGTTGGAAAATGGTCAATTTCTTAATAATTTATGATGCTTATATATCTCTTATTTTCTCTAACGCAATATAGCTTTTATAAGGAATCAAGAAAATAGAGTCGTTCACGATCTTATCAAAACGTCTTTATTACAATCTATCCTCAATGTTTTTTATGATTCTCCTCTTTTATTGATCTTATTATTTCTGATGAAATGAAATGAGTTTGCTTCTGCCTAAAAAATTTATTCTCATATTCATAGAGGATAAATTGGTCACTCTATTCATTTTGACTCATATTTGATTGATAGGTTAATGATATGTGAGATTAAACTAACATTTGATAGATGGAGGATAAATTGGTCACTCTATTCATTTTGACTCATATTTGATTGATAGGTTAATGATATGTGAGATTAAACTAACATTTGATAATTTGTTTTTTAAAAAGTTAAACTAATCCATCTAAATTGACACTAGAGATAATCGAACATGATACATCAAGGAACATTTTGAACTTGAAAAATAATTGTTAATGCGGTAATCATTTTGGGCTAAACACATCCCTCCAACTTTTTTATTTTGAACTTTGAAATAATTTATTAAAAATGTTCAAATTAATCTCTCGTTAAATGGAGCCCAATATTTATCGCATGTCCACACAAAAATTATTCAAATTTAACTAATTTGGGTCTTATAGGACAGAGTAAGAAATACAACGAAAAATCACAACACATGAAACCTATTTTGGGTCTTTTAGGACAAAGTAAGAAATACAACGAAAAATCGCAACACATGAGACTTATTTGGACTAAAAAAGAAGGGACTAATTTGAGTACTTTACTTTAAAAAAAAAAGGTGATTTTATTGATGAAAAATTAAAGAGGATTAAGTGGGTTAAAAATTATGCGGGAACCTATTTGGCTCAAAATAGTGGGTAATTTTAGTAATTATTTTTGAAAAAAAATATATTTTATTTTTGGGAGAGACTAATTTGACAAAAAATATAATGTTCAACAATACTTTTTAGAGAGACTAATTTGTCCCATATATAAAAATATTAACGACTAATAGATATTAATGTTTCGAGGACTTGGATTCGGACGCAGGAAAAATGTTATGAACTTTTTTTTTAAGAATCAGCAAATTTTATTAATAAGTAGTCATGCCACAAGACATAATCGGCGTTCGGCAGAGAAACAAAACAAAAGGAAGCAAAATAAAACTGAAGCAGGAAAACAATGTCAAAACAAAAAAACAAAAAAAAAAACCCAAAGGCTATCGCCCCATCTAAAATAAAACAACACAATTCTTAAAGTAACTAGCTACAACAAAAATTTCCACCTCAAATAACAAAATCTTGGGTTCCAACACCATTCATAGTATAAACATGTTGGGATCTCTAATCTCCATCGTCAAGATGAAATTTTAGCCTCCTCCACTAGTTCATCCACCTCTCTCCCTACGTTGTTGAAAATATAGTCGTTCCTCGCTTTTCAAATCATCCAAATTGTTGCGTGCCAAATTAGCCAAAAACATTTGCGAAGTTTTTTAGTACTCGCTGCATCACTCCAACTTTCCAAATGAGCAAACAAATTATGGGGAGGAATAAAATTGAAGTCAAGCCACCTCATTATCTTATCCCACACTGGAATCACCACCCTACAATGTAGGACACAAGTGTGTCGTCGTCTCCGGGATATGATTGTTGCAAAGAACAGAAAAAATGGAGGCGTCCTGAGAAAAGACATTTCTCAAAGCAAGATTTTGCTTTGTCGGAATCCTATCCAATAGAAGTTGCAAGAGAAAGCCATCGCCTTAGAAGGAGCCGGAATTTTACAAAGGTAACGAAACACACTCTTCTTCATACTCCCCCAACTATCACCAACTTCTACCAAAGACCCCACCACCTTACAAGCGGATTTTACGGAAAAAAATCCTGCCTCTTTCGGTGTCCCTTTCCAACAATCCTCCTCATTTGTCAACATACAACCCTCCAATAAGATCACAATCACCTAGAGTATCCTTTTCCCACTCAAACAAATGTCTACGCCAAGTAAACACCGACACTCCCACCCATTCAACCATGGACCACATTTCACTCACATTAGCTTCTTGGCAATTCGAAATCGCAAAAAGCTAGTGAAATGCAATACATCCTTAAAAGTAAAAAACAATAAATATGAACTGATGCCCCTTATGGGACATCTGATAAAATTGAAACGATACAGGGAATAAATAGGAACTAAAATGGGTCTTTAGTAAAAAGAAAAAATACACCTTTAGGCTAAAGTGCTTAAAAGTATTTGACTATTCCTGAATTTTCATTTGTGTATAATTGTATTTTCACCACAAATCTTTTACCTAATATATTGTTATGTCATCAAATTGGATGGTCAAAATTATGAGTTGTTCAAAATTTCTAAAATGATGGACCAAAATTGTGGAATTGAAATAGAGGGACTAAAATTGTGACTCACCCACAAAAAGACAAAAAATGCATTTAAATCAAAATAAGAACGATAAATATGTCACCATTATTATCATTCTATAATTTCCATCACTAGTTCATGCCTAATCCTTAACTAGATATTGATACAAGCAGCTACCTAGAATGATTTTAATGAAAATGATAAGAATATTTTTGTTTTCAATTAAAAATTGTGCGATATATAGGTCAATTACCCTATAATTATTTGGTTGGAAATTTGTTCTTCAACTTTGATGACCTAATACCTAAAAAAATAAACTTTCGATGAGTTGGATAAATTCTCTGACACACTCAAACTGTGCGAAATATAGGTGTGTGTGAATTGCTTTGTGATATCTAAAAATATGTAGTACTTCTCTAGAATTCTATCATGGTAATGGCTTGTTAAGTTCACATGGATTAATTGGCTTCCTCTCCAAAAATGCTCAAAATTCATTTCGACAAATAGGATGTGATTTAGAAACATAGTAGACCTTTATTGTTTATTATGGTAAAATTGTGATAAAGACGTGCAATAATTGTGGTTAACATTTTTTTGAGAGGAATAACTATGGTTAACATCTTAATCTGATTTGTGCAATGCTTTAATCAAAACAATTATAGCACTAATAATGCAAGATATATACATATGTTTACAATTTTAGCATTAATATGCACATTACTGGTCTATCCAATTAAGGATATCGATCGTGAAATACTACTCCGGGTTTTAAATATAAAAAATCAAACAAAATAGATTAAAGCATTATTTGACTTTTTCTTTTTAATCAGATAAATCAATTTTATTTGACTTTTTCTTTTACTTATATTCGAGACCAGATGAAGTATTAATAATTTAAATAATACGATGACAAATCAACAATGTAAATTGGTAAAGTGCTAAACTAAGATATGAACATGAAATAATGTTCAATATAGATAGGGAACACATTTGAGTCTCATTTTGTGAGGTCTTTTTAGGTTCTCACTCTCCAACAAGTCAATCATAGTTTTCTCTTTTTCATTTTCTTCGTTGAAGATATGGTTTTGGGCTATGAAGCAATCTCTCTGACTATGTTTGAATGAGTGTTGTTATACTTAAGGACAATTATTAAAAGATTTAAAAATAGAAATAATTTATAAGTTTAATGTAGAAAAAGTTATTTTTTAACGACAAAATTACACAATTCGTCCCTTAACTTATTTTCAAGTAATACTTTCGTCCTTTATTTTTTTTTCCAATTTAGTCCTTTTATGTTATAAAATGACTATCTAAACATTTTTTATGAGATATTTTCAATGAAATATGATTTTCTAGGTTTGTATGATAAAGATTTGGGTCTGTTTATGAGTTTGGTGATTTTTTTTTTTTGAGACTTTGATTATTATTTTTTATAGAAAAGGATAACTATGTTGACATTTTACAACATAAATGACTAAATTGAGACAAAAAAATATAAAGGACGAAACTATCTAAACATTTTTTATGAGATATTTTCAATGAAATATGATTTTCTAGGTTTGTATGATAAAGATTTGGGTCTGTTTATGAGTTTGGTGATTTTTTTTTTTTGAGACTTTGATTATTATTTTTTTATAGAAAAGGATAACTGAAACGCACCGTTTCATATCTATTTTTATTTTTTTTTAAGTTAATAATAATAATAATAATAATAATAATAATAAATTATGAAATAAATAAAACTGGGGGATCGAGAACCTTCCTTATTTTCTTTTCTTTCTCATTCTGACCTTCCATGTCACTTTCCATTTCTCCTTTTTCTTTGTTCCTAACCGATCCATCCTCCCCCTCCATGCCATTCTTCTACCTCATATTGTTTAAGCCATCAAGTCTTAACCTTATCTCACACACTTTTAACAAAACTTTACACATTCAATCAAAGCTTTTAATTGATACTCTTACAAGTGCTTTTGGATAGAGTTTTGAGTTGGTTGTGGGCTATAAGAAAGGATAGGAATACCCACTCATGGAAGGTGAGCTCTTTAGTGATCCTTGAGGTAAAGTTCTATGATTCGTAGATTTTAGAGTTGATATCTAGCCTTGAATGATTAGTGGAATTAGTGTTAATAGTAGAATCTTAGATTTTCTTTAGTCCCTTTCAAATCCTAAGTCTGTCAATTTGGGGGTTTTGTTCAATTCCTTACCCATTGGTGTTGTGGTCTTAAAATAAATTTCCTAAAGAGCTAAAATTGTTGTATCATGTTCAGATTCGGTGAGGATTGCTCCGTTGGTTATTTCGAAAGGCATTGCTAGGAACGGAGTTGACTCGTCATATTAGTGAGTTGATGACAATCATTATCCCTTATTTTAATTATCATTATTATCGATATTTTGTTGATTTTATATGCTAAAGTATTTATCAAATTGGGGAACACACCTTTTGAACATTTTTTCTCGTCATTGTTATATAATTTCAAAGTCATCAAATTTAATTATACACTATGTGGATTTATCTATGACTTATTGAGCAAAAGATTTGCAATTGAGGTTTGGTTCCCTATACTATGACATGAGTTTTGAGAATGAAGAAATACGGTTTTGAGATATATGTTCTTGGGATTTTCGATATTAATATGCGCTCTATTTGGATTTGGATTTGGATTTTACTTGCGATTTATAAAGTAGAGGGATTGAAATGGAGAATTTGATTGTATGTATTTTCATAGTAGTTTTGATATGTTGCGAAACGTGGTTTGAAATATGCGTTTTTAAAAGGATTCGATATTAATATGTACGCGATTTGGATTTGGATTTCCTTATGATGATAAGTAGTAGATTTTCAATTGAGTTTTGATGAACGTATTTTGATATAAGTTTTGTTATGTTGCGAAATATGATTTTAAACGTGTATTTTAAGAATGGTGTTTTGAAAATTACGGTTATAATGACGACGACCTAGGTGCACCTAGATTTCAATTAGGTAGAGTTACTCCGTTAGATGGAGCCGCCCCTATGGAAAGGCCGCCATTAGGAGGAGAGGGCTATCAATGAGAGGTAATCTCCCTAATTGAAAATGTTTTAGACTTTGTTTTGAGTCGAGAGAAAAGAGCTATCCGTTAGATGGAGTCGCCCCTATGGAAAGGCCACCATTAGGAGGAGAGGGCTATCAACGAGATGGAGCTAGTTCTCGATTCACCCATTGATTATTTTCATTAAAGTTGAAATTCTATACTTTCTTTAAAGTTCATTATTTTGGTATAATCAAATTGAATGTGATTTTATATTCTATTTGAAGTTGATTATTTTGATCATTTTCACTAAATGGAATTTTCTATATTTTCTTTAAAGGCTTTGTTATGATTTTCGGCAATTTATTTTAAAGGCTTGTAAATTTATTTTTAGTTGAGGTATAACTATTTGATTGGAAATATTTGCAATGTGGGGATTATCATGCGTATAAACGGTCGCAGATTATTAAAATTTATACGGCTACTTGATTTGTAAATTGACATTAGATTTTGAGAAAAATAAATAATCGTGCCCTTGTGTGTTTCCCTTCTAGTTGGTAGTGGTTGTTGTCTCTCACTAAGTCCTCGTGACTTACTCTTTTATATTCTATTTTTTTTCAGATTCCTAAACAGCTAAGTAGAAAGCTGCTAGCAAATTCAAAGTTTTCGCAGTGTCACTTTTGGTAGGCCCTCTTGGTTGGCTTTTCTTTGTATATTTATAATTCAGAGTCCATTGATGTATCTGCAGCTATTTGGCAGTCTAGGATGTGTAATTCTGAGTTGTACAAGTATGAGAAAAATGTTATTTGAGATACTGGATGATGAATCAGGTTTTTAAAACAGGATTCATATCTTGTAAATGTTAAATATTTTTATTGAAGTGAAAACCGAATTGAAATTGTTATTTTATAGTTTGTCAAGTTGAATCAATAGGCTTGCCGAGTTAGAATGTTCTAGTTCGTGCGCCGGTCACGATTAATGTTTTGGGTCGTGACAAAGTTGGTATCAGAGCCTGGTTGTAGGTCCTAATAGCTGCAGACATAGAATGAAAATGGATTCTTGCTAGTAAATCGTGAACCGCGGCACGATTTACTTGCAAAAATTTATTTGCATTCTATGGTAGTGTCACTTGTTGTCCAATCTTGTTATTTCTTTTAGTCTTTGAGTTGTCTCACTTTGTTTGTTGTCTCGTCCTATTTTTGGTCAAATTTTGTTCATTTGGTGAGGATGCCACACAACACTAGAAGGGAAATTGGTTCGTTGTGGGTCTATTGCCTAACCTTAAGACTCTCGTCAAAGAGGTCGAGGTTGTATTCAAGATCGACATGGAGTGAATGTTGAAGAACGAATAATAACAAAAAATGAAACGTAGATTATAAATATAGTGAAGCCGTGAATACAAAAGAGTGAAAACTAAATTCTAACTACTTAAGCTAAGTGATAAAAGTGACTACAATTTTGAAAATGAAATCATTAGAAAAAGGACAAACTAAGCATTCGTTAGAATTAAAATCATTAGGATAGCTAATGGTGCCACAAGGAGGCAGTATTGTAACTAGCAGAATTACAATTGAGAGCTTGTGACTAATAAGAGAGAAACTCTTTATCTCCGTGTCTATTAGGTACATGATCAAGAACAACGGTGTCATTCTCAGGCTGTGAAGAGACCTTATTCTGCAGTATGTACACACTTTGGTAGTCATTAGCTCTGCCAATCTCCTTATCCTTCATGGTGTCCTATATCAAACAAGTTCATTGAGCTAACACAATGGAAATATCAGTGTGCTGTAACAAAGCACTAACTGAATTCGAATAGACATGGAATACGACTGAGATTGGGTCCTAAGGTCACTGTGCCTATGGCCGAGACTGAGACTCTACTGCTATTAGGCAAAGTCATAAAAAAAAAAATCATCTAAAGAATTGTATGAGTCAAAAAACTAAATTTTCATAGGTGCAGAACTTTGTAAAACTGAATTGACAGCATCGGCATAATGAATGATAGAGAAATATCACCGTCCATCAAGAAGTTAGATGGGGTGAGCATCAAGCGACTACTCCTAATAGAGGGGTTGAGATTACTTCCGCAAAATTCATGAAGTTTGAACCTTATACGCTTTTGGGTTTAGTTCAAGTGAAAGCTCTTAATGGTTCATTAACGATCTAGAGAGGTTATGAAGGAAATTAAGATACTCAAATATAAGGGAAGTGAAGTTGACATATTTTTCGGTTGGAGTGTGTGGCATATTTCTAGTTGGATAGGTTGACACATGGAAAATAAGTGGCATCACCTCTGTTAGAATGAATTGAGATCTCTTGGTGGTTTATGGCTCATTTTCTTTTAGATAGTGTTGGAGATGGATTCTCTCAAGGGTATGAGAGACTGAAACTGAGGATATATTAATTTCAAAGTAGAAAATTCGTTTTACAGAGCTTCCAACAAACGTTCCTCATCCTATCAAAGAATAGGTGTGTTTCAAGTGGTTCTTTTGAGGATTAAGGGAATACTCAATTGGATTCTGGTTGGATCTAATTGTAATATTTTGCGGAGGTTTCAAATTTGACACTTCATGTTAGGCAACAAAACCTTCAGGATGTAGTAAACTAGAATCTCACAAGAAACGAGTTGAATGATTTTATAGCGATTATTCTTAACGTGACGATGAAATTATGTTTGGTTAATTGGGACAACAAATATCAATATCACAAATGGATGGTTCTAGTAGACAAACTTTTGGGCATAACACAAAGTAGTAGATTATATCATGGTACAGATAGATATTCAACTTTCCCTCATAGTAATTTTGATTCATTAGTCGTTTATTCGACTCTAGATATATTTTATTTCAAAGATGTTTAATTATGATTTCAATGTGGTTAAGTATGTTATATTAGGAGGGATCATCAGTGGTAGCTACGACGCAACTATTATCTAGTCATGCATTAACATAGTCTCGTCAGTACAAATTTATAGGATTTTGAGTGTGAATTGGTTGCAGGAGTTGAGATATTGGGTAATCGCTTTTCTACTTTTTAGGAAAAACCTGGTTGGGTAGCATATAATTTAACCTTGGGTTTAGGAGCTAACTTGTTATTGCAAAGAGGTTGTCAAGAATAATTGGCTTTGATTACGGATATACAAGTGAGTGAAGAATTAAAAAAAAAAAAAAAAACTTCCTGGATTGTCACTTGATAGCGAGATTAGATTCTTTATAGACTTGTCCCTACCACTCAACCCACATCCATACCTCTTTATCGAATGACCTAGAATAACTTACATTGTTAAGGGACTGACCACAAGACCTTCTCAATAAGAGATTTATTGACCTAAGTTCGTTTTCTTGAGGATTATTTTTTTATTATAAGTAAAGAAGATAAATTTGTGTGACTGTGTGTAGTTTATAGACAAGTGAATAAGGTGATAGTTAGGAATAAATATTATTTATGATGCATTTATTAGTTGTTTGACCAACTTCAAGAAGCTTAGTGTTTTCCAAGATTTATTGAAGTAGGGGTATCACTAGTTGGATATTAAGAGAGAATATATATCAAATACAGCTTTTCGCACATGCTACAAGCATTGTAAAATTCTGGTTATACCTTTAAGACTTACTAATGCTCCAACGTTTTTTATGGATTTGATGAATTGGATTTTTTTTTTCCAACTTTTCTTGGACTGATGGGTGATATTGTTCAGTGATGACATTCTTGTGTATTCCAAGAGTAAAGAAAGACATTATCTATATGAAAGGACTTTCTTAGGTTTGTAACAACCACAAAGGTTTTAGTATAACTTAAATTTAATAGAAATAAGGTGGATGAAGTCTCTTAAAGACTTTGATTGAAAAGACTTGTATCACCTTGAAAAGTGAAATGTTGTTGTAAATGTTTTGAGTAGGAAATACATGGGTAGGCTTACTCATTTAGACAAAATGAAGGGAACAAAAAAAAAATAATAATAATAATTAAAGGGTTACAAAAACTTGTTGGAAGTGGGATTCAATTTTTGCTTGATCATTCAATGGCATTATTGGTCATGTGTAAATTTGTTCCACCATAGTTTACAATATCAGGGAGGCGCGGTTAAGATTTAGACTAGGTGAAGTTGATAGATAATGGGAGGAATAGTAAAGTTACAAACTTCTTATTTGATTTAGACATGGTATAGGTGGTATATAATGTGTGGAACGATAAAGTTATAAGCTTCTTAGTTAATTTCAAGGGTATTTTGTGGTTGAAGCCTTGATTGTGTGTTCGCTAAGTTAAGGTGAAAAAATATTATAGGAGGATCATTATTCTTGTTATATATTAGGTTCTAATAAGATATACAAAGACTTACGGAAATTTTATTGATAGGAAAGGATGAATGAGGATGTAAAATAAAATAAAATAAAATAATTATCTCTAAGTATTTGGTGTGCCGATCTCTACTACATGTGATTATAAGGCTCAATTCACTGTTACGCTTTGAAAGTCCTTCGAATATGAATTTGACACCCGATTGAACCCCACTACAACTTTCATCCTAAGACAGAGAGTCAATCTAGAAAAATTATACAAATCGTAGAGAATATGTTATGTGTTTGTGGTCTTCTTATTGGAGAGAGTGGGGCCTACGTTTGTCTATGATGGAATTTGCATAGAATTAGCTACCAATTCATTAGCCAGGTGGCACCTTTTGAGACATTGTACGATAGGTGATATATGCCGTTGATAGGATGGGTTGAAGTTGGAGAGTTTGAATTAGTGAGTCAAGAGTTGATTAAAAGTTCCACTCAAAAGGTCGAATTAATCTATTTTGTTTAGTAACAACTTAGAATAGGAAAGATCTTATTCTAACAAGAGGCGCCATCCCTTAGAGTTGACGGTGGGAGAGCAAGTATTCTTACGTGTTTCAGTAATGTAGAGTGTTGTGTGGTTTTGCAAACTTGGGCAAGCTATTTCAAGGTTTATTGAATTGTTTTGGATTTAGCAGTAGTTTGGACTTGTAGCTTATCATTTGGCACTTTATGGATCTCTTGAGAGTTCATATGCTCTTGTAAATCTCTATGCTTTTAGAAGTACATGTATGACCCTTCTCATGTGACTAGTCATGGAGATGTGCAATTGGTTGAGAATATGTCATACATTGAACATCTGGTAGTTGTAGTAGAAAGGAGAAAAAGAAAAAAAAAAGGTGAGATGTTATGCTCAAAGAATATCGTTTTCGTAAAGGTCTCGTGATAAGGGCCAATCGGTGAAGAAACAAGTTAGTAATCCGAAGAAGTGTTGCGTGAAAAGTAACGATGCTTATTTAAAAGCAAGGCTAGTAGTAGTCAAATTCGAGGACGAATTTTCTTAAGGGGGGAAGATTGAAACGCACCGTTTCATATCTATTTTTATTTTTTTTTAAGTTAATAATAATAATAATAATAATAATAATAATAAATTATGAAATAAATAAAACTGGGGGATCGAGAACCTTCCTTATTTTCTTTTCTTTCTCATTCTGACCTTCCATGTCACTTTCCATTTCTCCTTTTTCTTTGTTCCTAACCGATCCATCCTCCCCCTCCATGCCATTCTTCTACCTCATATTGTTTAAGCCATCAAGTCTTAACCTTATCTCACACACTTTTAACAAAACTTTACACATTCAATCAAAGCTTTTAATTGATACTCTTACAAGTGCTTTTGGATAGAGTTTTGAGTTGGTTGTGGGCTATAAGAAAGGATAGGAATACCCACTCATGGAAGGTGAGCTCTTTAGTGATCCTTGAGGTAAAGTTCTATGATTCGTAGATTTTAGAGTTGATATCTAGCCTTGAATGATTAGTGGAATTAGTGTTAATAGTAGAATCTTAGATTTTCTTTAGTCCCTTTCAAATCCTAAGTCTGTCAATTTGGGGGTTTTGTTCAATTCCTTACCCATTGGTGTTGTGGTCTTAAAATAAATTTCCTAAAGAGCTAAAATTGTTGTATCATGTTCAGATTCGGTGAGGATTGCTCCGTTGGTTATTTCGAAAGGCATTGCTAGGAACGGAGTTGACTCGTCATATTAGTGAGTTGATGACAATCATTATCCCTTATTTTAATTATCATTATTATCGATATTTTGTTGATTTTATATGCTAAAGTATTTATCAAATTGGGGAACACACCTTTTGAACATTTTTTCTCGTCATTGTTATATAATTTCAAAGTCATCAAATTTAATTATACACTATGTGGATTTATCTATGACTTATTGAGCAAAAGATTTGCAATTGAGGTTTGGTTCCCTATACTATGACATGAGTTTTGAGAATGAAGAAATACGGTTTTGAGATATATGTTCTTGGGATTTTCGATATTAATATGCGCTCTATTTGGATTTGGATTTGGATTTTACTTGCGATTTATAAAGTAGAGGGATTGAAATGGAGAATTTGATTGTATGTATTTTCATAGTAGTTTTGATATGTTGCGAAACGTGGTTTGAAATATGCGTTTTTAAAAGGATTCGATATTAATATGTACGCGATTTGGATTTGGATTTCCTTATGATGATAAGTAGTAGATTTTCAATTGAGTTTTGATGAACGTATTTTGATATAAGTTTTGTTATGTTGCGAAATATGATTTTAAACGTGTATTTTAAGAATGGTGTTTTGAAAATTACGGTTATAATGACGACGACCTAGGTGCACCTAGATTTCAATTAGGTAGAGTTACTCCGTTAGATGGAGCCGCCCCTATGGAAAGGCCGCCATTAGGAGGAGAGGGCTATCAATGAGAGGTAATCTCCCTAATTGAAAATGTTTTAGACTTTGTTTTGAGTCGAGAGAAAAGAGCTATCCGTTAGATGGAGTCGCCCCTATGGAAAGGCCACCATTAGGAGGAGAGGGCTATCAACGAGATGGAGCTAGTTCTCGATTCACCCATTGATTATTTTCATTAAAGTTGAAATTCTATACTTTCTTTAAAGTTCATTATTTTGGTATAATCAAATTGAATGTGATTTTATATTCTATTTGAAGTTGATTATTTTGATCATTTTCACTAAATGGAATTTTCTATATTTTCTTTAAAGGCTTTGTTATGATTTTCGGCAATTTATTTTAAAGGCTTGTAAATTTATTTTTAGTTGAGGTATAACTATTTGATTGGAAATATTTGCAATGTGGGGATTATCATGCGTATAAACGGTCGCAGATTATTAAAATTTATACGGCTACTTGATTTGTAAATTGACATTAGATTTTGAGAAAAATAAATAATCGTGCCCTTGTGTGTTTCCCTTCTAGTTGGTAGTGGTTGTTGTCTCTCACTAAGTCCTCGTGACTTACTCTTTTATATTCTATTTTTTTTCAGATTCCTAAACAGCTAAGTAGAAAGCTGCTAGCAAATTCAAAGTTTTCGCAGTGTCACTTTTGGTAGGCCCTCTTGGTTGGCTTTTCTTTGTATATTTATAATTCAGAGTCCATTGATGTATCTGCAGCTATTTGGCAGTCTAGGATGTGTAATTCTGAGTTGTACAAGTATGAGAAAAATGTTATTTGAGATACTGGATGATGAATCAGGTTTTTAAAACAGGATTCATATCTTGTAAATGTTAAATATTTTTATTGAAGTGAAAACCGAATTGAAATTGTTATTTTATAGTTTGTCAAGTTGAATCAATAGGCTTGCCGAGTTAGAATGTTCTAGTTCGTGCGCCGGTCACGATTAATGTTTTGGGTCGTGACAATAACTATGTTGACATTTTACAACATAAATGACTAAATTGAGACAAAAAAATATAAAGGACGAAAATGTTATCTAAAATGAAGTTAAATGACGAATTGCGTAATTTTGTCTTTTTTAAACTTTCAATGTTTTGAATGTATCATTCTCAAAATGATAACAATGTTTCGCAAGATATATACAACTATGTATCATCTCATGAACATCCCCCCAACTATATTAGTTTTTGCAATGCTATGCTTCCTCAGAATCAACCTTTCACCTTTTTTTCCAATGTGACTTTGGCTTGCTACCATTCTGAACACTACTTTGAATTTCACCTCTTTAGAAAATACTTGTCCCCCCAATGCACTGTGGTCATTAAACCTGTTTTAATCAATATCTTCCATTTCATCTGGTTTGCTAGAAACCAGTTCAGATTCCAAAACAACTTAATTTCTTGGTCTAGAGCCGTTTCATTGATTTCAAATGCAGTTTCCTTGTCTCGCAAGCTAACCTCCAAAACTGCTTCAAATTCTATCAAAGACTTCACTATTCTAAGATCGATCTATGTCCCCCATCTTTCCTTTGTATTGCTCTTTGTTTTTCTGAATGAATCCTTGTTGGTGCTCTTTGCATCAACCTTTTGCTAAAACAATAAAAATAATTTCGTATGATTTGACTCTGGTCATCATACAAACTGGTTGAACCAAATGATTTATCATTTTTGCATTTGTTTATTTAATTCTTTTAATATTTAAATAAATCGTCATTTGGTTCAACAATGATTGAACCGACTAAACCAAATACACCATGAGTCAATGACCTTATGGACTTATGATCTCACTGGTTAGATCTCATTCCAATTTTCAAAACATTGATAGAAGCCTAGCACAAGATATGCTTCACATTCACAGTGACATACATTGGTACATAACAAGATAGATGGTACATAACAACTAATTTACATAACAAATGTAAGTGATGTTCAAATATATACATTGGCCCTTCTAGTGAGAACCAAATGCTGCTGCAAATGAAAACAAACAAGACTTTTCCAAACTAAAACAGAATAAAAACAAAAGTGATCCAGCCCCAAGGAATCAATTAAACAATTTGGTTCTTCTAGACCAACTTGTAGTAACAATTGTTAGCACAGATTAGAACCTCATATCCCTTGCCACATGGACACTTGAAAGTAAGGCTCAAACACTTATCAATCCACTCTACACTAACAGCTTCTTCATAATCATTTCCCAATTCATCCTACAAAAACATATATGAATTCATTTAGTATGAAAAAGCAGTTAATCTGAAAGTCATGTATATACACAACGCAATTGTAGCTGCTTTACTCACACTTCTTTGTAATTTTCCACAAAATATCAGGAATTATCACAAACACGGTTTATTAAACTTCAGTTTGCAACCGCAATTGCAGCCGCATTTTAGAGTATTTTGAGGTTTCTACAACGGTGTCACAACCACAGTTTTGGCTGCATTTTTCCACGATGTAAAGGTTCACAGTGTGACCACAAATGCAACTGCAATCGTAATTTAAAACCATGATTACAGGTGCACTGAAGGGACGCACAACACACAGTTGATCAAATAATTATTTTACTTCAGATATATATATATGTTGATAAGAGAAAGCTTAGATACGCGATTGTGCATGTGTGAGTAGAGATTCTTAGTTACTAGTGTTGTCAAATAGTGGCTTAAGTGCGATATAGTGTAGTAAAATTTGAACAAAACACTATTATTCTATGATACGCGATTTAGTACAAATTGTTGTCAAATAGCGGCTATAGTACTATTTTCAGTGATCTGTCATCGACAACACTGCTACTCACTAGCATTAATGTATATGACTATTGCTTAACTACAGACGAGAAATTAAGTGAACAAACAAGGAAACATTCAATACCTTCCCATAAATCCCAGATCCTACATAATTGAGTTGTTAAAATTGTTGCACATAAACTATGATTACAAGTGAAACTATGATCAAATTCAATACCTTCCCATATCCCCATATCATACATAATGAAGCAAGTGCAACTAAGATATACATATAAATAAGAAAAAACTTATAAATTTATGAGCATAACTTGTAAGTACCAATTCAAGAATCAAATACATTGAAGATTACAATAGAAAAGACAATCACAGTCAAAGATTCAAGACATGTACCTGAGATATGACATTTTCAGCTTCAGCAACAAAAGAGTCAAGAGCGTGTTCTTGTTCTTGTTCTTGTTCTTGTTCTTTTTCATCTTTTTCATCTTCAGCATCAGGAGAGGGCTCTTGTTCTTGATCTTTTTCATTTTCTTCCTCGTCTTCCATAACTTCATCCCACACTTTCTTCATTTCTTTTAACCGATCCTTCATCCTTTTAAGCCTCTACAAATACCAAAGAAAAACCATGATTCCAAATAAAAAAAAATAGATTACTTTTTTAGCAAGAAACACAATTTTCAACACATACCATTGAATCAGATTCAGGGGTGGTTTTTTCAGCAGATTTCAAATAACAAGAAACTGCTTCTTTAACCTCAGAAGGATCAATAACTTCAGATATACATCTACTGATCGGAGGCAGAGGTGGCAAAGCAGTCGACGACCCTTTAACCGGCATGGATTGATCTGGCAAGGTGCATGGATCAGATACGCAGCGGTGAAGAGCATTGCCGCGGAGACTGAAAGGAAGTGTAATGGCGGAGAAGCCATTACGGGTGAGATTGCTTGCGTCGGAAGAATGCTTCTTGGATGATAGTTGGTGAGCAGAAGATGATGATGGTGAACGGCGTTTGACAGATTTGTTGTGAGTGTGATGATGATGAAGCATTGATGATGTTGGAATAATCCTAGATTGTTTCTGTTTGTGAGGGATCATCATGGATTCTTTTTGAATCTGTAGATCACTCATTTTTCTGATTTGCTTTCTTTTTTGTTTTTGGATTTGAATTTAAACTTTGGTTGTAAAGTAAGTGTGTGTGAGTGGCAAAGAGTTATGGAGAAAGAGGGAAGGTTTGTGTATATATATAGGAGAAGATGGGATATGAAGATTTGTTGAGGTTTTCAAGGGTAACTGATTTTAGTAGGTTGGTTGGGACTTGGGAGAGTTTGTTTGCAGTCACACATTTGTAGAATATATAAGCTCAACCAAATAATCACATCAATCTCTATACAGTATTATAGAATTAATATTTTTCTTATCAGCTATTCACAGAAAAACATCTTATCAACTTTTACTACTCTTCACCTCATTTTCTTTATAAGTCAAATCAATATTTTTTTTTTTAAGGAAAGTCAAATCAATATTTGTTTCTTAAGCATGTTTTCTATTGAATTTTTTATATATGTAGCCTCAACATTTAAAATTAATTACATGTTTTCTATTTAACTACAAATTTTATGTTATTATAATTTTTTTCAAGTAATATAAGACTAGAATTTCATCATGAGATTTCAAAATTCGACCGTTACATATTGTAATGTCTCTGCCAACTGAACACTATATTCACATAAATAAAGATTTTTTTTATTAATTATAGAGACGAAAAAATAAAGACTAATCTATAAAATATCATGTTCTTGTACCAAAAATAAATATTATGTTCTTTTGCTAGATTTATTCAAAAGCAATGAAAGAAATACTTTTTTTTATAAGAAAAAGGCTTAAATATTTGACTCGTCCCTGCAAATATGCCTCGTTTGAGTTTTGGTCCTTGTAAAAAAAAAATTCAGAAATCCGTCCTCACAAAATTTTCTGTCTTTTAAAAAAGTCCCTGGGCCCATTGAAGTTGCAAGGTGGCACCCAGATGCTGACGTGGCGCATGCTGACTGTACATAATTGTACACGTGGCATCTGACTTGGCATTAAAATTGATTTAAAAATGTAAAAACAATTTAAAATATTTGGAAATTAATTTTCGAAATATAAAAAAAGAAAACAACCGAATTTAATAAAAAAAAATCAGTTTATTTTTTTAAATAAAAAAATATGGATTTTAATTTTCCAAATTAAAAAAAAAAAAGTAGAAAATATTTTTTTAAAAAATTATAAAAAAAATTCGAAATTAAAATAAAAGTTTTTTTTTATTTTTTTCGGAAATTAATTTTTGTAAATTAAAAAAAAACAAAAAGTTACATAACATTTTTTGAAAAATTTTAAAAAATTAGAAAATTTATCTTCAGATTTTGGTTTAAAAATTAAAAATAATTTATAAATTTTAAAAAAATAAAAAATACATATTCAAAAATCTGGAAAAAAAATTCAGAATAAAAAAACCAAAAATAAATTATATTTTTAAAAAATTACGAAAAAAAATTTCATTTGTTTTTTTAAATTAGCAGTATTTTTTTAAAAAATAATTTGGAAATTATTTTTCATAATTTACAAAAAACAAATTCAAAATTGTTGGAAAAAAATTATTTCAAAAACTATTTTTTTATTTTTTAAATTTTTGGAATTTTTTTCATAATTTTTATATAATTAAAATAACGTTTTTTTAAAAAAAAAACAGAAAATATTTTTTAAAAAAATTAATTAATTCTTTTTAATTTTGAAAGAAAATCTGAAAATAAATTGCCTAATTTTTTAAAAAATTTCAAAAAGTGTTATGTAACTTTTTGTTTTTTTTTATTTACGAAAAAAATAAAAGAATCTTTTATTTTAATTTCGAATTTGTTTTTATAATTTTCAAAAAATATTTTCTAATTTTTTTTCTTTTTAATTTGGAAAATTAAAATCCATATTTTTTTATTTAAAAATAATAATTTTTTTATTAATTTCGATTTTATTATATTTTTATTTCGAAAATTCATTTCCAGAAATTTTAAATTGTTTTTACATTTTTAAATTAATTTAAATGCCACGTCATATGCCATGTGGACAATTATGCACAGTCAGCATGTGCCACATCAGCATCTGAGTGCCACCTTGCAACTTCAATGGGCCCAGGGACTTTTTTAAAAGACAGAAAATTTTGCGAGGATGGATTTCTGAATTTTTTTTTTACAAGGACCAAAACTCAAACGAGGCATATTTGCAGGGACGAGTGTAATATTTAAGCCTAAGAAAAATAATAATATATTGAAAAATTTTACCAGAAGGATTGCAAGGTAAAATATTTAATTCAAGTGGTCCATAAATTCAATCTAAACCTATAAGAATGTTGAAATTGTTAGATTGGATATTGTAAAAAAGAATTTGTCATTTTATCTATTAAAAAATTCAAGTGAAAAATATAAAGAGAACATAATTTATAATTTCTACAAAAAAAAAAATTTAATTTCATAAAAATGAGAAAACATTATTCATCCTCAAACGAAATCGATCTTTCCCAACAGAACACAAACAGGGCAGAAAAACCCTGTTCCAGTTTCTGTTATCCCTTATCAGTGTTCAAGCAGTCGAACTTCAATTCAACAACACACTCTTGTCACTGTAAGTCTCTCTCTCTCTCTCTCTCTCTCTCTCTCTCTCTCAAACAATGATTGTTATCTCCCAGAAATTTTACAGTGTTCAATGATTCTATCCAAACCAATGAAATTTCGGGTTTCTTTCTTTTCAGTGTTTAATTTCATTGTTTGTTCAAAGTTTTCATTTTTATTTTATGCTGGTTTCAATTATCTTCAACTATGTCTCAACCATGTGTGTAACATGATACCCTTTTGTTTATTATGCAGATTCAATGGTACCCATCTCTTAAAAATATGAACTTTTCTGGTACCATAACAAAACCCAATTTCCCATTTTCCCAAACACAAATGCCAATTCTAACATTTGGTCATTCTAAGTTAACTGCTGCTACACTAGCTCTTCAATTGCCATGTAACTGTATTAGGAAGATAAGGTTTATTACACAGCTTCAATGTTCTGTTGCTGGTAGGACGTCTTGTTATAGGACCGATGCTGGTGATTCGCGGGGATCCAAACCGGACTCTGGCGAAATTCAAAGGAAACGGGGAGGGGCATCGTCGTTGTATGCTCGTCCAAGTTTATCTGAAATGAAGAAAGAGAAGGTGACGTTGCGTGAAGTTGTTTACGAGTTCTTACGAAAAATTGGCATTGTTCCTGATGAGCTTGATGGTCTTGAACTTCCTGTTACGGTTGATGTTATGAAGGAGCGTGTTGATTTTCTTCATAGTTTGGGGCTTACGATTGAAGACATTAACAACTATCCTCTTGTATTGGGATGTAGTGTCAAGAAGAATATGGTTCCAGTGCTTGATTACCTTGGTAAATTGGGAGTTAGGAAATCCACGTTAACGCAGTTTTTGCAGAGATATCCACAAGTGCTTCATTCTAGTGTGGTTGTGGATCTGGTGCCGGTGGTTAAGCATCTGCAAGGGATGGATATCAAGCCGGATGATATCCCTCGTGTTCTTGAGAAGTATCCTGAAGTGCTAGGGTTTAAACTTGAGGGAACCATGAGCACGTCAGTTGCTTATTTGATTGGAATTGGTGTTGGAAGAAGAGAACTCGGAGGTATCTTAACTAGATTCCCAGAGATTTTGGGGATGCGAGTTGGTAGAATCATCAAGCCTTTTGTGGAGTATCTTGAAAGCTTAGGTATTCCTAGGCTAGCCATTGCTAGACTAATAGAGACACAACCTTATATTCTTGGATTCGATTTGGACGAGAAAGTGAAGCCAAACGTCAAATCCCTCGAAGAGTTTAATGTTCGGCAGACATCGCTTGCCTCTATAATTGCTCAGTATCCTGACATCATTGGAATCGATCTAGAGCCGAAGCTTGCGGATAAGAAAAGTGTGCTCAATTCTGTGCTTGATTTGGATGCTGAGGATTTCGGCTTAATCATTGAGAAAATGCCGCAGGTAGTTAGCCTCAGTAGCACTCCTATGCTGAAGCACGTTGGTTTTCTTAAGGATTGTGGGTTTTCTGTGGATCAAATGAGGAAGATGATTATTGGATGCCCTCAACTGCTTGCTTTAAACATTGATATCATGAAACTTAGCTTTGATTACTTCCAAAGTGAGATGGAAAGGCCTTTGGAAGATTTGGTTGAATTTCCAGCATTCTTCACTTATGGTTTGGAGTCAACTATAAAACCTAGGCATAACAAGATTGCTAAGAAAGGATTGAAGTGTTCTCTGGCATGGATGCTTAATTGTTCTGTTGAGAAATTTGAGCAACGAATGGACTATGACACTATTGATATGGAAGAGATGGAAATGGAACCATCATTTGACATGAATTCATTGATGCGACCAAGGAGCGATGAATCAGATTCTGATTATGAAGACAGTGATTATGATGAAGATGATGATGATGATGAGTAAGATGATTATCATACTTTAGTAACTAGTGTCTTCCTGGGAGAATTTTGATCTTCTCTTGGATGATCTTTATACTGATAGTTTCAATGCTGTAATGTACCATTGTAAAGGTATATGATTCATTTCCAAATATTTGCATCCTAATTTTTTTTGTTTATGCGATATGGTGCTGTGTTAGCCTTCTATTGTTTAAAGATTTTTGCATGTTATTCAGTTTTAGTCTTTTAGACTTATAGACCTTCTGATCTCATCTTGCACTAAAATATTTTCAGTATTAAAACTCTACAACAACCAAACCTTATCCCGCTAAGTGGGGTCGGCTACAAAATCAAATTACGTCATAATGTTCTATCATATTTAAACTTTGTAGTTATTAAATACATGTTTGGTTTATCTTTGTCATCCTGGCCGTCCTGATCATCATTATTTTGATTTTAATCGGGTGGTTATGAACTGTTCGCTCTATAGCACCGACACTTCAGAGTGGAAGTGTGTTTAGTAACTAGTTTGTCTTGGAGAATTTTGATCTTCTTTTGGATGATCTTTATACCAATAGTTTCAATGATTTAATGTACTATCAGAAAGGTATACGATTTGCGAGTTCACTTGAAGCATTTCCAAGTGTTCGCGTCCTAATTTTTTTTGTTTGTTTATGTGATATGATGTTGTGTTAGTGTTCTATTGTCTTAAGAATTTACGTCTGGCACGTTCTTATTCACTTTTAGAGAAGTGATGCTAATGATCTCATCTCCAGACTAAAATATTTGTAGTACTGAAATTATGTGGACTGTAAATGAGATGTTAGTTGACTAACTAGTAAGCTTTGACAATATGACAGTGATTATGTTCCGTTTAGTAGATTTATATTTGGATTATCTCTATCAGTGGCTTTCCTACATCATCACTATTTTAATTTTAAGCTGATGGTTGTGAATTGCACAATATATAACATCGACACTTCATACTGAAGGCATGTTTGGTGTCAAAATATGCCACTAGCTACTATTGACAAGACACGGACACATGTGATTACATTTAATAATTTAATTTTCTCAAATATTTTACTGGTATAGATGAGTCAATGTGGTGTTCGTTGTTTGTGTCATTGCTTCATAGATTGCACATACCATTAGTTTTGTCCTTATCTCTCAGTATATTGTTCTTAGCTTGTTATTTCTATTTTCTAGTTAACAGAAATGACCCTGCTTCGAGGTTATGATTATCTTATTTATCTTTAAAGAATCCTATCATGTTCTTGTGTCTTCCTTATCCTTCCTATTACAAATAAGTGATCCTGATCCGGGAATCCCTCTTGAATTTTGTATAAAGAAAACCCATTTAATTCCATTTGTATGTTCTAATTTGCACATTTTTTTAGCATGATAGCCTAAAAGCCAATGAAAGACAGGAAGAAAAATAATGGAAAGAAAGTAGGAAAGACACTTTTCAATTGTCATTAAAAATGTGAAAGTTAAGTTAAACTCCAATTCCATTCAATCTGCATAACTTTTTATCACTTTAGCCATCAACAGCTTTATGCAACTTTTTTCTTAGTGGATAACTGATATGCTCAAACTAATAAAGTATTGATGATGATATCTACAAAATGTAGGGTTTCTGTCCACTACAAGAGTATTGGAGTTAGAAGTAGTTTTGTTTTGAAGAGCATTTTCAGTGCTGCAACTAAATTAAAGTTGCTTAACTTCTTTTTGATGTAGGCCATATCATCTCACATCAACTTTAACTGTTTTAGCAAATTTTCATTTCAATGGTGTAAGTTCTTAAGAACTCGAAATAAGTCCCACGAGTTATCTCACAACTTTTATACTTTTTAAATACTTTTCAGTGTTTTTTCAATTATTATGAACACACGTTTGAAGTAGTGAGAAAAGACCGGATCCACTAACTGGATTCCAGCACCAGTCGAAATGCGATGTTGGACGTGTAAGTGTACACCAATCTTCCTCCCATGTCTGAGAGTCTTGACCACACGTTCGTGACTCTAAAATACAAAAACAACAAACTGTTAAAAATAGATTAACCAACATGTTTAACACAAAACAAAAATATATTAACCGTTAAAAAATATACTTTTATCGAATGACGTCTTGACCACACGTTCGTGACTCCAAATCTTGCAAGCAACCCGTTTACCGAATGATGGTAGCAGTGAAAGATCGGAAGGGCCTCCGGAAAAAGCATCCGGTGCTGATGGGTCTACAGGTGCGTCGTGCTCCTCAGGCTGCTCATGGTGCTCAGATTGCTCCAGCCGGTACTGCTCTTCATCCTAGTAGTGCTCCTCTGTGACATAGTACTCGTCCTGAGGAGGATCCACAACCTGAGATGCACCCGTCTGGGAGGTCCCCTCCATACCACTCCTACGACCACGTCCATTTTTAGTAATCGGGTTCGCTGCCACTCTCTCTCTACGAGCACTGTTTGTCATTTTCTCTACAAGTGGTATCCGGTGGCCAAAAAATACGAGGCCCCTATTGCCGATTTTGTGAATCAGCCGACGACATTGTGGTGGCCAGTGTTCCATATGGAGCTAAGTTATTGTCTAAGGAGCTGTTCAGCATGGGTATTAACCTCAAATTTGAAACTGAGCTTTGCTAACAAACAGTCTTATATGTGATATATATCATCTGAAATACGTGGCTTACCTCTCCAAACATATACTAATATGTTCCATCTAATGATTCTTGTACATCCATTTTTTTTTATATCATTACGATTTTAGTTTACTTGTAATTGTCATTTTGTTAACTTAGAATGTTTATATAATTCTTTTGGATTTATAAGCAGTTCTAAACTCAATTGTTCTTTCTACAACTCAATCAATGAAAAATCTGTGACAAGAACAACTAGTTCTTCATACAGTAAATGCTATCAGTAATACAAGGTATGTATGAGAATCGAGAATACTATAGTTGTAAACCTTCAAATTGCTCTTTTATGAGAGTGAGACCAATTATATCCAATGATGTTGCAGCAATCATCATTGTATTTTTCCTTGCCTGTTAGAGAGTTCTATCATTTCACTCACTCTTCTGTGTTATTAATTTACAGAAATCATGAACACTAAAACGTAAACAAGAGTGTTCTCAAGTTTTGTCAAGAAAACATGTTGTGAGAGCATGTCAATGTTATTGGTGAGAACACTACAGTTAGTCTTGCATGATCAGAAAGGGAATAGTCTTCTGGCCATCTACCTTTCTCAACCTCTGGAGGAAACAACACTGCATTTTTTACACTAAAACCAATTGTTTCCTCCTCGTTCTCATCATCATTTGGGCCATCATCTTGCTTATCATTCTTGTTGTCATCTATTTGATAATCTGACACTGTTGGATTCCATACTTGATGCTGCAACCATACAAAACTATGTATTAGATGAAAAACCAACTGGTCTAATCTGTCTAAGAAGAACTAAATTTCTCGGACCATGGTTATCAAATCGAGATTCAAATCATGAATCGAATCTTATTATGAACCATAAGATACATTGCCAATAAAAAATCTTACTTTGAAGTGAAATACAAATGACATAACAAAATTATAAGCTGATATATCATATATGAACCTCAATAATTCAAGGTTCATGTCATATGTCAAATGAAAAAAGAAAAGGGGGTTGGAGCGGTGCCTGTGACAAGGGTTAAAAGAGTTGGTTGGAGCAATGTCTGTGACAAGGGTTAGAGTCCAACTACATAACTTGAACGGATAGAGCAGATGGTCCAACTACATAGCCTCTAATCTTATCTAGAGAAGTAACTCGAACGGATAGAGCAGATGGTTCGAATGCCTAACTTTTTCATTTCTTCCATGTCCGTGCCTTGTGGCACGGCAGCACGCTTACTATTGAAATGGTTTGTCAGTATAGATGTCTACACAGGTGCCTCTTTTTCAAATGGGACTATAATTCCTATTCTTATTCCGTCATTCCCTCTTTTTCCAAATTTGACAGAAAAAGTAGTTGACTACACTAAGATAGGGTTCAATTTAGTATCACACTGAGACGACTGGCATGTATCATAAGACACTGATAACCATGATTCAGACCATGCAATGGCAGGGTACATTACTAGATGTTAATTACTAGTTTATTACCGTATCATTTTTACCTCTACACCTTATACTCTTTATCAGAGTCTGAGACAAGTTTAATCAATGATCGATCACATTCTATAACCAATTACATTTGTCAGAAATTGTTCATCTGAGCTACACATATGATAAAGTAACATAGTTTCATTTTTTTTCTTTCCAATAGCAGGGTTCTGTGGTCAATGCATTGCTATGTGCCCTATGGAGAAAGCATTTAGATTTCAAGGTCACACTCTCATCTTATCCTGAATTTCCCCTCATATATTTGATTACACAAATCTAAATACAATATTTAACCAAAATTAGTGAAGACATCATAGATTTCTTAAATGAAATTTAAATAAATTGTAAGTTCATCTGAAATACTTAACCAGAAATTGTTTATAATCAATTACACCATTTCCATCTATATCTGCTTGGAACCACAAGTCCTTTGTCTCTTCAACACTTAAACCATAGCAAGGACCAATTAAATTAAGCTGCACAAAATGCAAAAACTTTTAACATGAGATTTTATCAAAGAAGAGATCACATTATCTGAAACATTCAAGTACTCACTTACTTGCTGAAGTGCTTTACAGAAACCAGAATATGTAATACAATCTTCACCCTCAGCCTTTAGAAAAGAAAATGCATCACTCTCTGTCTGTGAAGCTCTTCGCATTAGATACTGATAAATCCGAAATGGAGAAAATATTTTGTCAGTCACACAACAACAATGAAATCCATATTAACTTCACTGTCAAATTCTTTTTTCACATAATGAAATAATGATACATGTTACAAGTTATTTCAAAGTTGGTTAAAGATTACCTTGAACATGCCGAATACTGCTTCGCTCCAACTTGATTTTAGTAGTTTGTTATATTTGTCAGGATTCAGAAGCCATATAAAATCAACAGCACATGAGTTCCCCAGATGGTTGCGGTGGCTAATCCACTGCATCAATGATTAACATTGTAAGAAAAATGATGAGGACAGTTCACGCGATTTAATCTAACATATTAAGTTTTGATAGAGTTATCAAAACCATTCTTGAAAATTTATCCAATACAGGAGGGTAATTTTGGTTAAAGGTTACTGTAAAAGTTATTGAAAAGTTATCTAATAAATTCTAGGATAGTTGATTATTAAATGATAATTTTTCCTTTCTCAATCCTTTTTTAAAATATTACCTTGTGATCATCTGCATCAGTGTACTGATGTGCAGTATCGTATGAAGATACAAACCCGTGAGACCTTAGGAACTTGTAAACATGTCCGCGTTTGCTTCCATTCCAGTCACTACAAAATAAGAAATTACATATAAGTTATCAAACACGGACACGACACTAACACGTCAACACTAGTAAATAGTAATAGTTTGAGAAAATGAAATAAATTGTATGTATCCGTGTCAGTCACGGACGGACACCAAATACATCTTCAATTTGAAGTGTCAATGCTACGTAACATAATATAAGTTCGTTTAGTGTCCTTAAACTTAAACTTTAAATAACATTTTAATCGAAGATTACCCGCATAGAATAATTGGTAAAGGCTTAAGTTTGTACTCATTCTGAAAAGATTCTACATATTGAAGTATCTTGTAAACCTGTAGTGAAACAAAATTAAATGTTTATCATACCAAAAAAGTATGCAACAAAAAGGCACTTAGATACCAAAACTACGTGCTTATTATATACCTGGTGCAGCCGCACAAGGCATAGACTTGAATCATGTGGAAATAGTAGGTGAGTATTGACAATGAGAACTTCTTGCCTAATACCACTGTTTTGGCATTGTGAAAGCGGAAATGCTAACTCAACATGTAACAATTGAGCTACTCGATCACCACAATCATTGAAATGCAACTCCTTATAGTTAACAACTGTGAAATATTCCTTTTGTACTGCTATCAGAAGACCTGAAGATTAGAGACTGAAATATTAGCATATGCGCAAACAAATTCAATTTCGAACTTATGCTTATCAACCATGGTCCTATTAAGCGTCTTGCTTGGATAAACAGCTTAAGTATGTGTTTTTCATGTAATTACTTGCGTATAAGCTATTTCTTAACGAAAGATAAATTAAAGTCAAACTGCTTTCCGATAAGCTGTAAGCTGTTTACATACCATCACCACGGTTGTTAGTCCTTCCAAGCTTAAAATGAATATAACCAGCATCACCAAGTCTCTTCTCATACATATCAACAAGTTCTTCATTTCCAACCCAAAATTCCTGCATAATTCCAACATATCAAAAACAGATTTCATCACAATGACAAAAACCAAACTTTTCATAATAAACATAAAAATAGGTCTGTGACCACAATCGCTGCGACGTCAAGGTTTTTGATGTTTCCACAATCGCGATTGAGGCCACATCAGCCACAATAGTTTAACTCGATTTTCCGCAATACAGTTCACTATAGCATGCTGCTATTAGCTTTTAGCATAACCGATAACTCATTAACTACATGATTGGATTGACGATGAAATTGACAATCACGGCCAAACACCGTAATTTTGACAAAAGCTACACTTTATAGCTTCAACAAAATCAAGGTGCCACCGCGAATTTTTCAAACTCATCGTTAATCCAAACATACGCTAAATAACTTAACTCCAATAAATATCATTAAAACTTCGCATAAACGATAATTCCAAACCTGAAGACAAATAATGGAAGATCTCTCAAACAATAACCAATCTAATATCCTTTGATTCCTAGCCAACCAACATTCTCTGTCTTCACTTTCACGGCAACTATGATCCTGCTTCAACGCCAC
The DNA here is from genome assembly GCA_958299785.1 of Medicago lupulina. Classification (NCBI taxonomy): domain Eukaryota; kingdom Viridiplantae; phylum Streptophyta; class Magnoliopsida; order Fabales; family Fabaceae; genus Medicago; species Medicago lupulina. The sequence goes on along the minus strand of OY283145.1, from coordinate 50,185,702 downwards.
CAAAACATTATAACAAAACATGCAATGAAATGAAAAATGCAAACATATTACATGATCAAAAAGAAAAGAAGAACCTCTTGGTTAAGACGCTTGTATATTGGAGCAAGAATGTTAAAAGTAGTGCAACTAATGCTAGGTAGTTGTTGGTTTTCCTGCATTGCGTGAATTTGAGTCCTTCAAATTCTTCTTCCCATTTTCAATTCTCATTCTACGTACAAATATATATATCAAAGCTACTTTATATTATATATATAATATGAAGAATATTTGTCTTTTGCCCCACAAAGTAACACAGTACCAACTAGGATAACTGGATGAGAGGGAATGGCACACGGCCACTAACAGAAAGTGTCACCCTCACTTTTTCTTTTGACCATGTTTAATTTGTGTGCACTCAAACTAGTTTTCCTCCTTTCCCATGGAAAAATAATAAAAATATTCAACATTTTTTTTATGAATATGGATTCCGCCTATTCACACAGTTATGACTTGGTGACTATTGAATCGGAATCACACGGTAATATTTCAAAGTCGGATTTTAATTAAAAATTGCTTGAAAGTTTGATCGTTTGATCTTGATCCAAAGATCTTTGAGGCCGCCACTGCATTCACTTTTTGTTTGAGTTGTCTATAAAGTAGTAAAAGAAAAATGGAGGTGGTCACATGTTTCTCTGGACCAAATGTATTTGGTCTATAATATATCAATTATTGAATGAATTTAAAAGTTACGTACAAGTTAGACCAAAATTGATGGATCAATCTGTATACCCAACTCTCATGTGAGTCGTTGTCGATTAGAATAGGGGATATTGGGATATCTATAAATATTACTACAAAACTCTCCATTTAGTTGTAATTTAAAAATTAAGCTAGCTTGATTTCGTTTTCATTTTGGGAATGTCACCTATAACACAAAAAGACAACAAAATTTGGTGATACACACATGGTTCATTTCCTTCTTTAATTTGTTTTTGCCCCCTCTTAGTTTTCTTTTTTGCTTTTTTATTTTGCGGGTGGATGTTAATGTGTTAATATAGATGTTTTGCACACACTCATTTTTTTTATGTCATGTTTCTCTCATGTTAAAGTACATTCTAAGACTACTATAAGGTGCAATCTGTGTCGCTAGTATCTCTGACTACTTAACTAGTTAACTAAATGTATCTATCACAATTCACACGTGTGTATATCTAAATGGTAGTTTGATTGTTAGTTAGGAAGTCTGTGAAACGGTTATAGATGTAACCAGTAACCACTTACTTCTCTGAACATTTTCTATTAAGTGCTTCTCAAAATATATGTTTGGCCGAACTTCCTAAACGGAGTAGAAAAGATTAGAATAATTTGGGTCAACCACTACTTAAATTTCGAACATAATACAAGTTGAAGATCAATTTTATAATCAAATAATTTTTTGAAAATCGGCTAATTCTTATCGAGGTCGGTCCAATAATTTTTAAAAGTAAGTGGGCTTAAAACAAAGTTGAATATATAAGACAATTTTTATTATAATATATGACGCACTTTTGTTTCTAAAATCTATTAAAAAATAATTATTTGATGGAATGCTTAGAGCAAGTGTTTTGATGGTCTTATCCTTAGACTGGCCCTGAATCTTATAACTTAGTGTATGTTTGTTTGGTATGAAATAACTTTATTATCAACATGCACTTAGTATATATTAAAGGGCAAGAACATGCACGGTAATCACATTAAAGGCAGAGTCGACTTTTCTTAAGCCAATCATGGATAACTATAGCATATACCAAAATATGTACGTAAGTAAAATATAAATGTGACAAAAACTTTGGTTGGAAATAACTATTATCATCTATCAAGTCAGAAAATAATAACTGCAAGTAGTGGAAAGAGAATAAATAGGTTCTACCGTATCTTTAAGCAATGGCAATTGTGTGCACCGTCCCACAGAATGAGCTTTGACCTTTAAACCGAAAGTTAGAATTGATCGATGAGAAAAAGAAGAAATGTTGAACCAATTGGTTTATGAGAATAAATCAATGGTGTATATCTGAGTGAGAAGTAATATTCGAAAGGTTGGAATTTATAATAAAGGTGGTCAAATTATAATAACTTAGGATTATCATGAACACAACCGAAGACTTTCTTATCACTGTCTTATATTCGATGGTTTTTTTTTTTGTTTACATATTCGATGGGGTTTGTTTTTACTTAAAAATATTATTTCATTCAATTTCCTAAAATAATCGAAAACAAGACAAATTAGTAAAATGATAAAGGATAAATCTACAAATAAACTCACAACATCTAAGATAATAACAAAACGGAAAAATACATATACAAGTAAAAAAATGAAAGTGATCAAATAATCATATCTTTACATTTATAACGTTGACGTCCAAGTGTTTAAATCAAAATCAGATGCATTCCGCAATATTTTCCTCAAAAATTACCAATATTTTGTTGACATAGTTTGTATTTTGTTGACATAGATTTTTAGTGTACAAACTATTTCACATTTAGAATTAAATTGTGTTGATAGTTTTTCTTTACTTAATGTTTGTTTGCAATAGCTTTCTCTAATTGTATGCGTAATAGTGAAATTGATTCCGATATTAATTAATTGGTTGTATATCATTTTATAGGATCACTTTTTTTTTGTTGAAGAATCATCTTATAGGATCATGATTCTTGACGCTCGCATTGCATGCTCCTGCATTTAGTGAAAATAAGCTAAGCTAGGAGGAAGAATGGAGAGAACTTTGAGTGTTAATGACCAAAATAACCTTAAAAATAAACTAAATGCAGAGAAATGTAGGATTTATGACTGTAGATAATCTTAGTTTCATCTTATCTAAAATGAGTAAATGGTCGTTTTTGTCTCTGATTCTGCATCTCGTTGTCTCAAATGTCTCTGACTCAGGATTAAATATAAAGTAGTCTCTGAATGTGCAGTTTTGTTATCAGTTTAGTCTCTGATGTTAAAAATTTATGTTAACTAATGAGGTGGTGTGCATGAGGTATCACATGGACTAAAGTGAAAGTAGAAAATGGTCACTTTAGTCCCTGATTTGAAAATCAATATCCCCATATTGAATCCCAAATCCCTAAATCCCGAATTTAATCCCTAAATCTCGTCTAATTCCCTCTTTTGTTCAAAATTAATTTCTTTATTGTTGTTAATTCTCTGGATGTTATGAATTCTAAAAAATATAATTTTTCACTCATTCTATAGTGTAAAGTGTAGTGAAGTTGATTAATATGTTTCTACATGCATGTTTGATAAATGTGTTTTAGTATAAAGTAAGATATGGTTGAATCTATTTTGATCATGTTTAGTTAACCCAAAGTTTGGAGGCATACTCAATTGTTTGACAGTTACGAAACATACATATATTTTTACTAAAATCGTATTTGACATGATACATACTATTAATTATAACAGTCCACATCATATAAACTAAACTCCTTTGATTGATAGCACAACAAATTTGGAGTTTCCTATTGATCGTACCTGATCAGAAGGTGACTATCGGTGCATTTTTGTACGGTGGTTGTATGGTGGTTGAAAGCCTCAGTTGTTGACTAAAACATGGGGTGTACCTGTAGACACCCTGACTCTCAAGTCAGTATGAGATCAGAATGAGGATTAAGAGAGGGAGTAGAGTCTAACCCTGAAGACTGCTGAGAGTCCTCTTTATATAGTGGTGGGTGTTGCAGAGTCGTTGTATGACACACGTAAGGCTCAGTGGTTACGAAATCGTGGAAATCTTAACCGCCGAGTAGGGGGTGTGCTGTGAGTACTTTACCAATTAAGTTATGCTTACTGGAACATTAAATTTCTTTTTCTTTTTTTTTTACAGAACCAAATGTCTTTTTCTAACAACATATAATGCATCCTTCCGGGAAAAAAAAAAGTAACAATTACATAGAGCATCATTGCTTGATTATAGCAACAAAAAATAAAGGCCATATTTTTCAGATTATTAATAAAATTGAAGAAAAAAAATAGTACGCTTTTTATAATTCATAATTGAATTACTTTTATTTTTAAAAAAATAGATAATTATGAATTAATAGATAGATAAAATGTTGTTAATTTTTCATAATTAAGGTGTTGAGATGGAAAGATTGATTTTTTTGTTTTTTTAGGAAAAAATGGAAAGAATGATTGTCAATTGAAACTAATTATAAAACGAATGAAGTGTATAGATATAACTCATTTAAGCACCGCGTTATGTATGTTCTTAAGACATTTGATCACAACTAAACAAATTGATTACGAAGAATTGACGTGAATCAAACTATAACCTTCCCTCATCAAACTCGTATGCCTCTCCCTCTCTCTCCCTTCATTCTTCATTTATCATATTCTATGAAACTTAGTGAAAATAATAGAGAGACTTAAGAGAAAAAGGAAGATAATTCAAGGAGATTTAGAAGTAACCTTAGGGACTCATTACCACAAGAAAGTACTCTTTTTTATTCATTTTTAATCACTATTCTCAATGTTAGTAAATCAAAATCTCTCCCTTGTTTTTTTATGGAAAAATCATGACACTAAGAAAGAAGAAACTATTATAATTTATTTTAAATATCCTTAATTTTAAAAAAACCCTTAGAACATAATTATCGGTTCACTTTCATCGTATCTTTACTCAAGCCAGAGTCAATGTGTTAGAAAGTAACCAATATTTGGCATGCAAGCAAGTAGTAAAACTCAACAAAGTGGTAATGTAGTACCACCCTCTTTTGACAATGGATTACTTTTGTTTATTTTTTTCAAAATAGGTGAGATAGTTTAATAGTAGTATAATTTAATGGAAACTTCTACTGTACACCCGCCAATTAAGGTGTACCGATACTCTTGTTTCAAAAATTTATACATTAACTATCAGTTTTTATGGAGAAAAAAAAAGAGCTATTTGTTGATATTTAAATTTAAAAAATATTATTTCATTGTTTATAAAAATCATACTAATATTTTTTACATTTTTATGAAAAATAATCAAAATTCTCTATTATGAGTAATAAAAATTCAGAAAAATTAAATTTTATTACGTTGACGTTTTTGGTAAATAAGATTTATTTATTATAATTATAGGTGATAGAAAATAAATTTTCCCTACAAAAAATAACTCATTTAACTATTATTTTAAGGATTTGGTGTACCAAATTTTTGATTGTACCATAGAATTTGCCTAATTTAATTGTAAGATAAGTGAGATTCATTTTAGAATTTTAGAGGAGTGGTATGAATATTTATAAAATGTAGTTAAGTGGTTTAACTGATTGGAGAGTGTGAAGTAATATAATATACTATGCAAGTCCCATTTATACCACCCATTTGAGTGGTATGGACGTGGTTGCTCCTAGTGTGTTGGATAACCCCGTATGTTTTGTATGACTTAAACTGCTGTAACAATCTCTGTAGTAACGGTAACCAGAAATTTGGTTTAAGGTAAATTTGATTTTCCTAACAGCTTTTCATCACTCAAAAGTCGTTGTCTTAATCTTTTATTTTTAAATTGAACACTATTGAAACCTCAAAATAATTTTTTTTTATCATATTTGTTAACAATAAACTCACTAATCTTTGATAGTTGAAATTTATAACTAATCCTCAATTCTCTCGTGAAAAGATTTTCCTTTTCACTTTATTACTTGTTGCAACCGTGTAGACTTGCATATCACTATTTTAAAATTGAAACATATGTTTTAAGGGGTATAAGTAAAAATTTCTTACCTAAAGTGGAGCACCGTTAGTACGTTGATTCACTATGACTGGACTTTTTGGTAGGCAAGAGGTAGCACCTCTGCTTACACTAATCCAAAGTCTTAGGAACTTTGTGTCCCAGTATGTGGATGTATGTGATTGTGCTAATGATATATGTTGGTGTTTATTGTTGATTTGTGTATTTAATATGTTATAATTGCCGTTCAAAAAAAAAAAAGTTATAATTTAACTCACTTGAGTTGACCTGATGGTAATTGCTTGAGACTTTAGAATATGTTCTCCTCAAGGTCTCAAGTTCAATTCTTTCCCATGTCAGTTTAGATGGTCTATTTAGCTTCTTCAACAAAAAAAAAAATCTTATAATTCATTGTTTGGAAATGACAACTTACTTTATATGACCCTTTGTGCGGATGTATGACGGGATGACAACACTTAAAAAGGAGATATAAGATGAAGAGAATGAGTGATTGACACGCCTCTATTATCATATGTAGATGTCTATTTTTACGTTGTTAATAAGTCGACTAATGTATATTTTGACTGACATTTGAATTTTATAGAGTCAACTTTGTACAATGTAATAAACTTTGGGCTTGTACTCTTTTGATTTAATAGAACAGTGCTTAATTGCTTATGTTTATACCACGTTTTTAATTATCTGATGTTTTTTATGCTTGGGAGTGTTTTTTAAAATGAACAAATTTCTCACATTTTCTATTAATAATAAATATATAAAATTAAAAATGATACAAAACATACAACAACACCATATAAAAACTACATTTTCAATGGAATACAGAATGATACATAACAACAAATTACATTTTAACCAAAATATAAAATAATATAAAAATTAATGATATAATATAATAAATTTAATGCTTTTGATATTTTTTTATCAATGTTAGAGATTTTTTTCGTGATTGGTTCTATAGTTTATGCATACTAAGTTTTAGTTCACCCTTTACCATGTCATGTTTACTTCAATGCTAGTTTTCTATATAGTTGTCATTATCCATAACAAATTTGGGCATAATGTATCATGCACTAAAGTTGCTATAATATAAGGTCCATTTATCGATGCTATGTTAATAGAGAGGTGGGGGGAAGAGTGGAACATGGTTGGCCCAATGCATTTGTAGGTATAAAACAAATTCTAAATCGAGGTCTTTTAAATGTGTTTACATAGAAACCTAAAAATTAAGAATACTAAAAGTATAATTTTATGAGGCATGTCAGACACTAAAATGGGTATCACTTGCAATTATAGTTGAAACATTGATTCGTAGGATCTAAGAGTTTATATTCTTTTGAACAAAAATTTAGTTTAATTAATAATATATGTTAAAAGTAATGTTTAATATAGACATAATTTACTAGTTGTTAAACCTTAAAATAACAAAGTAATATTGAATTCTAACACATATAAATTACTACAAGTCTACAACTCTCTATTTAACTACCACCCAAACTAGGCGCAAACATGCTTAAAGAATTTGACTTACAAAAATATATTTATTGCAACATAGATTCAAAGGCCTAATGTCAGCCTAAACCTTTTGGGGGCCCAAATCCTTTTCTTCAATGGCAACTGTTGGAATAAAATTGGTTGAATTATGCTCTTTACTCAAATGGATTTGCTCATTCCTAAAGTAAATGATCAAAATACCCTTATGCATGTTAACTCACGCTAGTGTTAAATTTGCGTGAGTTAACTCACGCAGTGATTTACACAGGATTTACACTGGCGTGAGTTAACTCACGTTGAGATTTGCACTAGTGTGAGTTAACTCATTCTGAGAGTAAATGAGATTTGCACTAGCGTGAGTTAACTCACGTTGCGTGAGTTAATTCACGCTGTGCAAGTTAACTCGCGTCGGGACATTTTCGACATTTACTTTGGGAATGAGCGAAACCGTTTGGATAAAGAGCAGGATTCAAATTGGTTTGTACAAGTCGTCTAAGGTTTTGATAATAACAAAGTATTTAAGAACAATTGGATATGTTAATATATGTTCAAGTGTACAGGACCATAGATTAAAATTTAACAAGATTTGAACATGTATAAGAGCATCAGATGCACAAGAGAAGCTCAAAGACTATGGTAGAACCTCATCAAACTCTGAAGACCTCATCAGACTTGGAAGATCTCCATTAGACTTGGAAGACCTCCAGACTCAGAAGATATCGAGGGACCCAGAATCCACGTCTGATTTGTCCTCTTGTGTAGTTGTCTCTATCAAAGTTTGATAATATAATTTGTCATCTTCTTACCACGTGTAGAAATAAACAAAGAACTTTAAAAACAAAGAGAATGAACGGATAATTCATGATTCTGCAAAGGAATTTCAAATGTCTAATCAACGAAACTATTCATATCAGGCAAAGGAGCAATATAATATCCCAAAAATTTATAATACTGTTTAGTGTCAATTATAAGTGATCCTAAATGTGTGAAGAAATTATTAGTAGTTAAAAATAAATTAGAATTAGAGACTTGAGAGTATATTGGTAATTAGACCTAAGAGCATGAGGACATGTTAGTCCTTTGACATAAAAAGACAGCCATATAAGTATAGAAAAGCCACACACTCAAGAATCATATTTTGTGAACCTTCTCTCTTGTCCTTCTCATGCTCTCTCTCGGCCAAACACTCAAATAGCACCACCATCAATTCTTCATCTCCCAAGTTCTCTAATCATTCATGCAATGAGAAAGTAGATTGAAGATAGAAGAATGTTGAAGATTAGGGTTCATGGAGTGAAGGTTGAGAATTGAAAAGAAATCAAGAAATCAATGAAGTTAGGAGAAAGGAAAGGTTGATTGAAGCTTGAATGGTCATCTCCAACCTAGAATTAGAGGTGGGTTCCCCTCCCTCATTCCTCATTCATTAAATTAAGGGTTTTGGAATTGGAAATTAGGGATTTTAATTTCAGCAAGATAAATTATGAAGTTGATAATATCATATGTTTGAATTGTATGAATTTCCATTAATTTATTATGTTTGATGATTATGGTTAAAAATTTATGAATCTATGCTTTCTTATGGATGTTATGTGAAAAGAAAATATTTGATTTATATGTATATTCATGTATGGAGGAAGTAAGTACAACATTGTTTTTTATCCCAAAAGAGACGTTGAATAACATTGCATTTCTATGTCTTTCATTAGTCTATGAATTTAAATGGTGAAGATGATAATTATCATTAGGTTATGTCCAAAATAATTAATGAAAAGAATTTAAAATAATAGGCAAAGCATGCTAGATTAGTAAGGAATGATTCAAATTGGAGTTGGACAAAATATGAATATGTGATTAAGACATATAGATGATTAATAAATTAGATAACTGGAAGCAACATGTTTTATCTACTAGAAGCATTAGTATTAATCTAGATATGATGTTAGTAATGCTTAGACATAAGATACAAATGTGTATTATTACAAGTATGTGGTCTACTAGGTTGTGGAAATCACATCTAAGTAGAGAAAAATTATAATTACTAAAGTTACTAGATGAGCTTATAAGACTAGACAGTGTCACGGTAAAGTGGGGTAGAATTAGAAGCTAATACAATTCTCCAAGCGCAGAGAAAAGTCTTAGGTGTCCGTTACGGTGTAGGCAGGCAATGGGGCGCCACTTGCAAAGCTTTTATAGCATACTACACCGGCAAAACGAATCACATTGGGTAACCCACACCTGAGTGTTTCGTCAGACGCAAGAAAGTGTGCTCATGTTAGTTAGTTAGTTAAAGACAAAGTATGTCTGATATGGAATAAGTTTATGTTGATTTACCAAGGGCAGTTTCATAATAAAGTAAAAGTATTGTATCGTATATTTATATTTTGATATATGTTTTCAATGTAGCATGCTATGTTTTATTCCGAATTTGGGAACTCACTGAGACTGTAGTGTCTCATCCCATTCCGTTGTTTGTTTTTCAGGTTTAAGCCATTATAAAGTCGTTGAAGCCGAATCACAGTGTCTAGTTTTAGGATTCCTCAATTGTATTTAAATATTTTATGTTTTATAAAAAGGATGTCAAATTATATTAAGTTATATGTATTATTTCAAAACTTTGTAGATTGGATTAATTCTACGTAAAATTTTTAATTGAAATTTATGCTTTTAGAAAACTTCAGTTGTGATGGCATTTGTTCTCCAACGTCTCTCAGATCCTTGCCTATATAAGGAGCTTAAGACTTGTAGAATAATAACAACACTCTGCTATTTTTATTGTGTCATTACTCTGCTAGAATCTAATAGCGCAAAACACTTAAGAATTTCTTATCAAAGTTGGTATCTTAGAAATTCTAAAATCTTAAGAATATGTTCTGATTTGTTCAGTTTAAACCTTTGATTGTATATCAAATGTAAGAACACATCATCTTTATTTATAAACACCTAGAAGTCTCTTTCATGCCTGCTTGAGCATTTGAAAGTCTCTTGGAAGAGTCCTTGAGCAATTGTAATCTAGTGAGGTTATAGTGAAATTTCTTGAAAGTTTAACGAGACTAGACTACTCCTGTTTTGTGAGAGAAACAAGTATAAATTGCTTTGTGTTTGCTCTCTCTCAAATGTTTTATAAAAAACTAACACAATTCAACCATTAATGTTTTTCTCACTTTCAACAACCCCCTTGAGCTGGCCCTAGAAAAGAATACGGGGGAGAGAGAGGAGATGAAGGAAAATGCGGAGTAATTAAGAAGAATGAATACTCCCTCCGTCCCATATTATAAGCAAAAAAAAAAATCACACTTATTAAGAAAACTAAAATATAGTAGTTTGTAACATAGTTTTTTGTGTTATTTTTGAAATAAGTTTTATAGGAGGATGTAAAAACAATTTTCATTGGTTGTTGGTTATTGAGAAAATGAAAGAGAGAGCAAATTGAATGTACTTTGCATTTAATTTTCCTTTGGAAAAGATAATTGTTGGTCTTTTTCGCATATAATTTGGGACAAAGAAAATGGGTTTTTTTTGCTTATAATTTGGGACGGAGGGAGTATTTTATTTGGGTTTCTTTATTTTGCTTCATGCACACATCAACATGTCATTTGGTCATTATTAGTTGTCGTGTCATAAATTTTAATTAATTTAACGTTTTTCATAAACAATAAGTACTGATATCACTAACAAAGTGAGGTGCCATTTAGTCGGGGTAAGTGATGTTTTTTTCCATCATGGGAAGGTTGAATCTTTACCATTAGATTAAAAAGGTGTATTGATCTTATCATGGTCTACCTACACTTTATTTTTTCTTTGGATCTAAAATTTTCACGGGAATCCAATCATCTTCCACCTCTCTCTTTTCCACCACCACCACCATCCACCACCACCAAACAAAAGCATTCGCTTCCATCCTCTCTGTTCTTACGCAGCCATCATCACCATAAACATCACAGACTCATAAAACACCATTAGCAACAACTTGTTAACTCAAACAGAATTATTCATTCCTTGAAACCCATAACCATTTGTTCAAACACGTGTGTTGTTTTCTATTTTTAGTTTGTGTTTCTTCTTACCAAATCTCTTGTGAATCATTAAAGAAAAGCTGTTAAAGATTATGATTTGTTAAAACTTCGTTACGTGTGTTTTTCTCACAATACCTATATGAAGCATTCAAGAAAAAGCTGTTAAAAATTAAAGGATGGGGCACACATAATAACAAATTAAAATTAAAGTTGCTGGATTTGTTTGGAGGAGAGTTGTTTATGTGAAACTTGAAATAGATTTGTTTGGAGAGTTGCTGGTTGTGGTTGGAGGAGAGAGAATTGTTGGGGAAGATAGTGTGAAAAAATCTAGTGTTGAGAGAACATTATAAGAATGTGCTTTATGTGAAACTTGAAATGGATTTGTTTGGAGAGTTGCTGGTTGTGGTTGGAGGAGAGAGAATTGTTAAGGAAGATAGTGTGAAAAAATCTAGTGTTGAGAGAACATGATAAGAATGTGCTCTTTATTTAATCAAATGATTAATATCAACTTTCCTATCATGAGAAACTATTTTCCTTTCCCATGCTAAACTTCACCACAAAGTGAATATTGGAGGATTTAATTGAGTTTTCCTCTGAGTCTGTGACCAATGGTACAGTTCATACATTTTTAAGGACTGAAATGATGGTTTGTCAGTAATAATATTCTTCTCAACACGTTTATTTATCTTATTTGTATTATTCTCTATATTGTTATAAAATGCCATCAATCATTATGTAAGAGATTTTACCTTCTTGTTTTTTTTCCATCAACATTACCTTAAATTTGTGGCTGGTAATTGAGATTTTACTCTTTACTCTTTATTGTGATTCCTTAACACATATACAATTAATTATCTTCTTTACTGTAGGACCTATTTATAATTTTTTAGTGACGTTCTAGTTTTCCATATCTTCTAAAACCCAACTAAGACCCATTTTAAAAAAAAAAATCCCAGCAAAAAATCTAAGTATATTAAATTTAATTAAAAGGTAAAATAAATATAAATTGAAATGCTAGAAAATGATATGTGCAAAAATATTTTTTCATAAAAATAAAATTATAGCCTTTAAATTAAGATGAAAATTATTTTTACCCCACCACTAAATTTATTGTTATAAGCAGTGGTGTTGAAAATAAGGTGTGATATGTAGAGCTGTCAAAACGGGCGGCCCGGTCCGTTTAGGCCCGGCCCGGATGGGCAGCGGGTTTTTTAGGGCCGGGCTGAAAAGCCCGGTTTCAAATATGGGCTGAAAAAATAAAGCCCGGCCCTATACGGGCTTCTGGGCTAACGGGCCAGCCTTAGGCCCGTATTTTTTTTCCCTTTTCCATTCTTTTAAGTACTGAAGCAGAAATGTATGCCCTTCTAATGATACGGAGAAACAGAATGTATCAATGTAATAAAGAAAAATAGAAGCAAAAGTTCACTAACAAAAAGCATAAAACAAAGAAGGATATATAACAAAGCTTTCTCATAATTGAAAATAGTTTTATTTAAAACAAACATCTGCACCAAATGAAGCATCAAAATTAATTTATACTATTGACGGCTTTTATGGCCTTCCAACCATACATTAATGAAATCAAATATCTGGCATAAAACTTTCTTTGGTTAATTAGTTCAAAAGTTTGAGACTTAAGAAATATCCAGCAGACACCAAACCAAAAATGACCCACTCTTATTTTTTTTGCGGGCTGCCCTTGGCCCGAACGGGCTGGCCCTAACGGGCTACGAGCTTTTTCGGGCCGGGCTAAAAAGCCCTGGAAAAATTCGGACTGCAATTATTAGGCCCAAGCCTTACATTTTATTCAGGCTTTCGGGTTTTGACGGCTCTAGTGATATGTCTAAATTGGATAACAAGGCGGTACCTCCAAACTTTAGAGAAAATAAGACAATCTATTTTTTACTGTCTTACCATCATCTTAGAGTACATAGTCATAAATGCATTATTCATAAAACTTAACGAAAAAATTTATTGCGTGCCAATTTAATAACTAAATCTTCTTAAAAGTATGCCTCTAATTCTAACTCCAAGCCCACTGACATCTGTGTTTAATACACTTAAAATAAGTATCTGGGTGCGAATGTTTCATAGGTTTTGGACAATCGGCATCAACCTCACATTCTATAATATTTGCTGTAATGAAAAATATAATAAAATAATGTTACTAAAGTATGATAAAAGATTTTGTACAAACTATGAAGCAACTAAGGAAATTAAAAAAGGATAAAAAAAAAAATGTCTTACCACCACCAACTTCCGTTGCTACAAGAAACAAGGAAAGAAGTAGAATTATAGCAAAATAAAACTTGAGAATTTTAGCCATATTTTTTTTTCGTCTTGCATGCACAAAATAGAATATGATTTTATCTCTTTATAATGTATATGATCCATGCCCTCATAATAATAATTAAATGTTTTTTAGCATTTATGAAGTTGTAAAAACTTTTCTATAAAATAATTTAATTACTAAATATCTTTTAAGTGTATCGGAGGTTGTTTCTGTCCCTTTAGAACATCTAGTAAGGATTTCACATGATAGTAAAAGAAAATTGGTTAACCCTTCATGAGATTAAAGGCAATTTTTTCTTTTTTAACCTTTTATTACTCCTAACTTTTTGTTATTTTTTTTTTAACTTTTCATTATAGTAATGTGATGATGGAATAACATATGATGTTTTTGGCTATATTTTTAGTTATTTTATTTGCATTTAAAGGCAAATAAGAGGTCATTTAAAGGAGTTGTCAATGGTTTGAGGAACATCTTATATTGTTTTCATTCAAGTCATTGTAATTCACTTTTATGCTAGATCATGCAACTCCATAGGTGTTTGAGTTTTTTAGTGAGAAATCATGTAAATCGGGAAAACAAGACATCATGTGAAGGATCAAGGATATGAAGAATGAAGATCAATGATTCTTAGAAGGTTTTTTTTAAGACAATACAAGTTGGGGAAAGTTCATCCCAAGTTCCAAGGTATTTCAAGATGGAAGCAAGCTCTAAAAAGGACGAAAAACTGCAAAATTCGTACTCGAGCTGCTGCCCCGTGTGCATGAGGAAGCCTTGGAGGCTGTCATGTGCGCCCCTGCGCTCGAGTACGTAAAAGTATAGTTTTAGCTTGTTTTCCAAGTTGGATCGGAGAAAAAAAAAGCGCAGTTTTCATCTCTTAATCATTAAGTAATGATGCAGTATAAATAGAGACTCTTTCACACGCTTTTATTCATTCAGAAAACTAGTGGTTCAAGTGGAGGGTCAAACATCAGAGTTTCAAGACAGAGGATCTCCATCCTCCTCTTGTTCTCTCTAGGGTATGTTTTTCTATTGTTTTGCAGTGATGTACGTAGCCATGGGTAACTAAACCTCTCTCGATTAGGGTTCTAAAATGTTGCCATTATGATTTGAGTCATATTTTCTTTTCATATGTTTCGCCATTTAAATCTTTTGCAAACTAGGTTAGTGTTCATAAACTAATTATTGTGCTTTAACCGAATCATTACATGACTTTTTTCTCAAGAGTCGTTAATTTATTAGGGACCCTTAGGGTATTAGGGTTAGACATTGCCATCGAGTGTAATTCCTATATATGACAATTTAGGAGTCACACGAGATATTGACGTTGAAGGATATGTCCATGGCTTTCATAATTGAGTTATGGAGGTTACGGAGCAATCCGACATCTATAGGGATATTCTTCATATGAATAAACCATTTTTATATAATCCTTAGGGTTTAATTAATAGGTGCTTTGAATTAATCCAATAAAGACGGAAGGGGGATTTAAGGACACCTTAATTGATGTTACGCATCTGAATGAAACCAAACATAATCTCACATTGGATATGACAATTAAAACTCTTGAACCACTTTCATATTTTCTATTTCAATTTACTTCTAACAAATTCTGCTAATTGCTAAGTTGAATGATAATCCATGTGGAGACGATAACTGCTACTTTATTACTTGTTACGATTTGGTGTACTTGCCAATTTCGTCATCATAAAGGAATTTTTTTTCTTTTTGGACCATGGTAAAGTTGTTGATAAATGTCAAATTACTATTATTTTCCATAACACTTATCGACTTGTTTTTCCATTAATTCATTATAAAAACCTCCAATTTGATATAAATACCGTTGATATTAATAAACTATGTCAGAAAGGTATTACGTATATTTTCTATACATTTTTATAGGTTTTTTTAGAATGACTAGACAAATATGAAGCAAAAGAAGGCCAACACATGCATCATAAAGACAATTTTGGAAATGCCCGATTCGCTAGGCGAGCTTACCATGGTGAAAGCGAGCCAAAACATAGAGTTTCAGAAGGAAAAGCTAGAGGAGGTTCACTAGGTGTGTTTTGGTCTGCTAAACAAACTAAGGTGGTTTTAGTAAAATATCTAAAGACAACTGATTTTTCCCTCCTTTGAAGAAACCCTGGCTCGCTAGCGCGAGCTTGACTACGCCTATCAAATTTAAGATTTCATAACCTCTATAAATAGAGGTGTAGGTCATTTGTGTAGAGTAACTCATTGTAAATTGTGAAACAATATATATATATATATATATATATATATATATATATATATATATATATATATATATAGAGAGAGAGAGAGAGAGAGAGAGAGAGAGAGAGAGAGAGAGAATGAGGGAAGAGTGGAGACGAAGACATTAGAGGGCTACGGAAGCTTGGAGCAAGCTTGTTGATGTTTTTCTAACACTCATCATCTCTCTTGTGTTAGTCATGCATCACATGGGTAATTAAATTTCCTTTTGTGTTGGGATTGGATGTAAATAGCTAGGAATCTATGTCGTATTCTTAATCTGACTGGATGTATATGATTTATGTATTTGATATAATTTTATTATAAATCCATTTTTAATGATTTGCCGGCGATGTAGTGTTTCACAATTATTATTTTGATTTAGTCAGAGCCTAGTCATGCTGGCTATCTAAGGGACATGGTTCAAATTATGTATAGATGTTATCGCTTGAGAGATCGTGGGTAGGTCTATATTCATGTATAACTTTCTGACCTTATGTCATATAAATTGTACTTGCAGTTAGTACAATCTATAAAACTAGGGTTTAGTCATGCCTTGAGAATGATCTCGAGGTGGGTATTTATAGCCCTTTTGGGCTTGTATTTCCGTGACGTAGGCCCAAAGTAACTTAGGCCCTAACTTATGTTTCTTATGCATAACACACACTCTAGATGCTTCTAGAAGCCTATGAAGGCGGTGGCGAGATTTTAAGGGAGAAGGCGTGCCCCAGGGCTAGCAAGCCCTTATGAAAGGATATTGAGCCCTTAATAGAATATTGACGGTCCACAACCTTCCAAGCACGAGCCTTAGGACAAGGCAAAGTGGTTTGTGTCTAAGTTGACGGTCCACTGATGCATCATAAGTAAGTTGTTTCTATGGATCTCATGTCGTTAACCTTAGCAAAAGACGTACACTAAAGAAAGAGTGGAGTTATATATAAAGCATAAAAAATAAACAAAGGATTAAGAGAAAATATACAACTTTATCTATATTGGTTTAAATTTACTTTGATTCACGTCACCACAAATTTCTATGGATCTCATGTCATTAACCTTAGCAGAAGACGTACTCCGTAGATTCGATATTTTAGTTTTTGATAAGAAGCGGCATACTTACTATTGTGTTAAGGAAATCATAAATCCTCTTTTATCAGTTATTTGTTGATATAATTCACCATTTGGGGTGAGAACATATTATGCACAAGTAAAACATATTGTAAGATCAAATTTTTTGTAGATAAAATCATGGATAAAAAAGAATATGTATCTAATTTTGTAATTGAATTATTTGTCGTACATTATAATTCATATTAATTTACAAAATAATTTGGTATTTAATAAAAACCAAAACTATTTTTTGTAATGATATATATATATATATATATATATATATATATATATATATATATATATATATATATATTCTTGTATTAAAAAAATTGATGTGTATTTTATTACCCGTTTTCTATTCAGAATAATCGAAGGTTCAAAGAATCACCTAAAAATTAGATATACGAATGATTTTTATTTTTTTTAGGGACGAAGGAATTTTATTTATAAGTTCATTTAGTAGTTATAAAATACTCCAAATATTCCCTTAAAAAAAGGGAACTTCTACGATACACCTCACAAATTGCGGAGTGCCGGTACTCCTGCCTCAAAAATTTATAATTTAACGATATTTTATGAAATAAAGAATTATTTATTAATATTTATATTTTAGTTAACATCATTTCATTGTTTATAAGAATCATATTAAATTTTTAACATTTTCTCATAAAAAATAATCAATATTCTTTTTTTTTTTAAGGATTAATCAATATTCTTTGTTATGAGTAATAAAAATTTTAAAAAAATATATTTTATTTCGTCGACGTTTTTGGTATATAAGATTTAATTATTATAATTGTCAATGATTGTACCCAAAAAAAAAAATATAATTGTCAATGATGAAAAACAATTATTTTTCTTTAAAAAAAAAAACTCATTTAATTATTGATTTAATGAATGGTGTACCGGTACACTCAATTTTTTAAGTGTACCATAGATTTTGTCATAAAAATAATAATAATAATAATAATAATACTAACTATTGACGCTTCAAAAGATTGACATATAATGTGAGTGTCTAGTGACAAAATAAATTACATCCCTATTGTTACTGCCTAGTGTTTTGACTGTGAGTACAATATATGTGGATATACGGTTTGGGATGATTGGACAAAGATTCATCAAGTTAGAGTCATTTTAAATATATGACTTTGTTATAATTATTTTGGTTAAATATGTTTTTAGTCATTATAAATGTGTCAATTTTTTATTTTAGTCACTCTAAAATTTCTAAAATATAAACTCGTAGTCATCTAAAAGTTTTTCATCTTCATTTTCTATCTCTCCTTTAAAGTAAATTTGTATGTATAATTCATATTTTTGAATAAAATTTTGTAGAAAAATTTATAATATTATAAGAATCTCTCCCAAAAAATAAGAATTTTTTAGCAAAATATAAACTAAATATGAATTTTTATATTTTTAGCGGTTAAAAATTCATACTAAATTCATGTTTTGTTATAAAATTCAAAAAAAAAAAAATGGGGTGATTTTAACAATATTTTATGTATTTCTGCACAATTTCATCAAAAAATACAAAAATTGACTTAAAAATATGGATGAAAAGTAGTGATTGAAAATTTTATAAGAACTAAAATAGAAAGAAAAAAAATTAAAAAGACTAAAACGAAAAGTTGGTATATTTATAAGAACTAAAACATATTTAAGCTTAATTATTTTGTGAACTAGAATTACTGTAAACCGATTGAAATTGAGTACTTAAGGTACCATTGATAAATATATAATGTTTTGTCGAAGTTATTTTACTTAGTGTTAGTAAAATCTTTATTTCGGTTTTTAAAACTAGTATTTAAATTCATTTTGAGCATTAGTTGGTCGAATCTTGAGTGACACTGTAGCTATGTCGGTTAGTTGTAAATATGCATGATTGTGTTTCCAATCAGGGGCGGAGCTACCCCCAGCTAGCCTGGGCTAGTGCCCAGGCTCAGCTCCAACTTTCCTTGTAGCAAGCCTAGTCATTACTAGAATTTTTAGTTTTTCCTGCGGATTTACCTGCAGATTTTTGGGTAAATTCTGCAGAAAACACATTTCCTGCAGATTTTGCCATAGATTTAGGTTCCCAGGTGAGGTAATACTAGGATTTTAGGATCCGCAAGAAAGATATATTTGCAGGAAATGTGAAATTATCCGCAGGAAATGTGAAATTATCTGCAAGAAATGTGAAATTATTCGCAGGAAGGAAGTAACGTTTTGCGATATTTTTTTTGCCCAGACTCTATTAAATTCCTGGCTCCGCCACTGTTCCCAATTGGAAATGTGTTTACCTGCTTTCGGAGAGCTAAAAATGAAAGTTGATGAGAGTTTTATATAATCACAAATACAAATAAGATTATTTAGAAACACACAATAATAAAGAAAATTAAATGTTAAATAAATTAATCACATCATTTAAAATTATTAAACCATTTTATCTTTTTAGAAAAAAAAATTATTTGTGTGAATGTGATTAAATATTTTAGATTTGGGTTTCTCCCTAAGTAAGTATTTCATATTTAGAGAGTCTACAAATATATTTAACTTTTTATATAATATTATTTAGATTTGGGTGAATGTGATTAAACATTTTAGATTTGGGTTTCTCCCTAAGTAAGTATTTCATATTTAGAAGGACTACAAATATATAACTTTTTATATAATATTATTTAGATTATTAATAAAAATTAATTAAATCTCATTAAAATAAAAACTATCTACAATAATAGGAAGAACAATACAAAACAATATAAACAATCTTAGACATTATAAAAAAAAACATATTCTATCCTTATATAAGAAAATATTGTGTTTCGATGTAACACTTTTTCTTTCTGAGTAAAAAAAACACTTTTTCTTTCAATTTTATCATTCACTTCCACTGTTTTACCATTTTATCGTTTTGTGTTCGACTTGACACTAGTAGGTATGAGAGAAATACTTTGAGGACACACACTTCAACAACACCGTATATTACCACCCAACTGTCATCGTTAAGTCTATACGAAACCTAAATCGCATTTAGCAGAACCGAACGCAACTCTATGACCCATGACGACGTGGTGGAGCAACAATGAAGGGTGACACACCACCATCCTCTGGTGCTACCAAATCAGTTTGGATTTGGGAAGGAGGGAGGGAGAGAGGGAGGAAGAAAAAAAGAGTACTTATGTAACATGCAACTATATAAAGATTTTCTCTGTCCTGAACAACTAACGAGTCTCAGTTTAAAAGAAGTAATAAAATATGCACAAGTTGGTCCCATTTTAAAAAGAAATAATATTTTATGATGTAATTTATAATTTAATAAATAAAGACAATGTTAACCAGTGCCCCGGGGGCATTGGTTAAACAACTAAAAAAGGTAAGATTTTACTAAAAAGTTGTGTGACAATTAGTTGGTTAAAAGTAACGGTTTATCTTTCCAAAACAATTTTTCTACTTTTGGATTCCTTAACTAGTACCCCGGGCACCAGTTAACAAGACCCATAAATAAGTTGCATTTTTTGTCAAAAATAAATAAATAAATATATTACTTTTGTATAATGATGTAAAGTTAGTAAGACTTATTCAAGCACTTTTTATTAGAGTCCATTTTAGTGTATTGTCATTTAAGTCATCGTGTCCTTAAGATGAACTTTTATTAAAAAATTATAAATAAACAAGGCATATATGTGTGGATGTTCTAAGGAATATATATTAGTGTATAGACTAAAGGCAAAAATTTGAGGTGATTTTGTTGTTAAAAACAAAAACAAAACAACAAATGTCCCTATATTAAATTGCTTGATTCTACTACTCTTATTTTTTTAAAAAAAAAATTGGAAGATTTTTAAATTTCTTTATTGTTATTCTATATGATGATTGACATAAATTTAGAATATTAGTAAAAAATACAAATAAGATAAATAAATTTGTTGACAATAATAGTTATTAAAAAATTTACTTCTAACATGAACATTTCAAGTAAATAGTTTACACTTGGTAGAACAATTCATCCCACACCAACATGTCATCTCTTCCTCTTGTTAGAAACCTAAACCGACCGAAATATATATAAAAATAAATAAATTATTAATGACAGATGTTAATATGTTAGTTTTTTTTCTGGTTGTGAGAATTTGATTGCCATATTTAAACTTTGTACCTCCAACTCCTTAATCCTCAACTCAAATTAGTTAATCTACATATTACCCCCCACCCCCACCCCCACCCTCCAATTTTTTACAAGCCTTCCTATATTAATCATATACTTAGTGCGTTACAAACTTGCATATAAACTCACAATATAAATTGTAAAAAAGTTAGAACAGGGGGATTCAAACACACGACCAATAAACAAATAAAGACAGCATTTACCAATGAGACATAATGTTTGATATTGTTAAATGGTTTACCATCATATATAGGTTCTAAATGTTCAAATTTAAAAAATTTCTTTGTTGAGTCCAAAAAATTTGATTTTCTTTAAAATATTAATTAGTTTCCTTCGTAATTTTGCCACATCAAAATGGTATGTCTGGAAATGAGGAGAAGAAGAGGTATTTTTTTTTCTTTCTTTTCTTTGAATTGAACGTTGGACGTAATTGAGTCTCTTTTTTAACCCTTTAAGTGTCTTTTAGGCTTCTATGAAATTGATATTGTATCACGATTGAAGTCTAGAATTTTTTTTTAAACAAAGAAATAGAGTGCATTTGCATCACACGGTGACGAAAGCATCTAAGCTAAATATATTAAAATGAAAGGTTAAATAAATTTGTATTAGTCCCTATGAAATTTTTAAAATTTGTTTTTATTCTCTTTTTAATTTTTTTTCAAGTTCAAGTCCTCAACTATTTTTCATCGCCACTTTAATTTATACATTAAGAGATTTATATTAATTCATTTTTTTGGTAGAAATTTATATTAATTCTTTATCAACCTGGTAGCTACATCTGGTCCATTCACCACCGAAGAACTTCCATTCTCATTAAATTGATTACAAAGAGAAGAGTATACTCTGTCAACTTGACTTTACTCTAGTTTTCTCAAAATGTAGTACAATATTCAAGCATTTGCGGGAATTTACACAACTACTCCTGCGCTAAAATACATTATCGTGTTTGGTTTACAGTATCTTATCTTATTTTTCTTAAATGCTCTCATAAGTAAAAACCCTAATTTCTCTTGTACTATGTACAAGGAGAATTTCAAAACTAGAGCATTTAAAAATTCCCACTATCTATGTTCGATTATGAGAATTTTAAAATTTATTCTCTAGATAATAATATTGGCACTCAAAACAGCATATTATAATTTTCCTCTAATGTATTGCAATCATTGTGTTCTTTCCGATGAATATAGGAATCTTATTCGTTATAAGCATTCTGAGGAACAGTTCTAACTTGGACACAATTTTAAATTAAGTTTATTTGGACGCACACTCACAAATAAAAAGAATTAAAAGAGAAAAAAAATTAAATGATGTGATTTAAATCATTTCTTTTTTAACTTTTTATATTTATATTTGTGTGTTAAAAAAAATTAATTTAGGGTTGTTGCCAAACAAAAATTGCTCCATTGTGAGATGGTAGCCGGAAGATGGTGCAACCTTGAGTTAAAGAAACATTTGAATTCTTAGACACCAAAGGATATCGTTAAGTTTAATTGCATTTTTTATCTCTCTATTTTATCGGTCTCGGTCTCAAACCCACTGCATTAGTCAATTTTAAAAGAGCAATGCCAAATGGCGCAACAAACTACATGCATGAAATTGGACGAATCAGTTTGTAGAATTTTAACTAACTTACCGATTTTTTTTTAAAACAAAGTAATTAAATTAGAATCAAAATATCACATAAAAACACAATAACTAGCATAGCATCTCCAGCAATTGTTTGGCCATGATCTTGCACCGTAGGTAGCTAGCCACCACCAACACCTCGCCACTTCTATAAATTGTAACTTCTACCGCAACTTGATAACTTATTATTGCCGTTGTTATCGTGTGTGTCGTTGTTGCTAGTGGCGGAGGCAGAAAAAACAAAGTTTAAGTGAGCCACAAAACAAAAACAATATATATATATATATATATATATATGGCATATCACATTAGAACGAGTATTTTCAATCACTAAGTGTATATTATGTCCAACTTGACAAACAATGAAATAATACATGGATAAATTACAAAATTAACAACAATAACAAATTTATTGATGAAATTAATAAAACAACCAAGGTTTGAATATATTAACTTATCTGGTTCCACATGTTTTTCTTCACCTATAATTTACTTTTTTTAATATAATTAGAGAATTTTATTAATAAAATCAATCCGTGAAGCATCGGCGTAGACAAGCTTTATTCACTTTCTGCAAAAAGTTGCTGAGAGCCTATACTATCATGTGCTAGACAACCAACTAGGGCAAAATATAATCACAAAAAAGTCTGAAGTCTCAAAGTGTCAACCTAGACACCATTAGGATTTAGGATACAACCTCATAAACACCACACTCCTACTAAACAACACATCTTATACCAACGAATAATTAAAAACAAGCATATAATGAATTGTTAAAGTTCTACGTTAGATGAAATATAGTTTGATAAAATGTTGTTATTGGTGTAGTCATTATCTTATAAATTGATTTTAAAATGTGGTATCAGAGCTATTTAAGTACCATTGGATCATCTATTGTCAGATTTATATTGTCGAATCATTTAAGCCACGCTTTTGATACGTGAGGGATGGCCCTATCAAAATAATTGCATCTTTCCATGCTCTTGTCTATGTTATTTTCAGCTTCAGAACTAGAAATTTTCGTAGAGGGATGAATTTCGTGCATTTCATCTTCCACTTCCAAATTCAAGTATATTACTTTCTTCAAATCGACATTCCCTCCAACAACTAAAGGTGGAAAAAGAGATGGTTGTTCAAAGAAGGCCGTCGCAAAATCTGTTAAAGTCGGTCTTCAATTCTTCGTTGGTCGTGTTAGAAGGTTCATGAAGAAAGGTTGTAATTCACAGGGATCTTGAATTGGCAGGTAACGATGCCATAGAAGGTCCGTTTGTTATAGATTTAAAAGAAAATGTTTTCTTTTGTATTTTTAAAAATGATATTTTTAAACTTAAAAAAATGGTAAAAGTTATTTCAAATTTATTTATTACTTATAACTTAAAAAGAATTTTTACATTCATTATTTTAAATATTCATTGTTAAGGATTTTAAATGATAGAAATGGCATATTTTAAAAAATAAAAATATCTTTCAAAAAATTTATGAGAAACTATTTTAAATAGCTTCTTATTTTAGAGATTTTTTAAAATTGTATCATCCAAAAAATGTTGTAAAAAATGATGAAATATTTCTAATGTCAAGCTATTTTTTAAAACATTTTATTTAAAATTACTTATAACAAAAAGATGAATCACTATTTTTATCCAAAAAATGTTGTAAAAAATGATGAAATATTTCTCATTTCAATCTATTTTTTAAAACATTTTCTTTAAAATTACTTATAACAAAAATATGAATCACTACAAAAATTCATTTAAAAAATATTACTAGCAAATGGACTCATAACAAGAAGTATGCGATCAACTTGTGACATGTGTCTCTTGCATGCAGAGATAGTTACGCATGGGCTTCGTCACTTCTTTTTTTGTCAAATAGTCTAGGTCTAATAGCTAGAAACTCACTTCTCGAGTGTATGTGAAAAGGTGAGAAATTTTAAATTCAAAAGATTAATTCTAAATCCAAATATTTGAGATGTCGATAAAAACAAAATTGAACAAGGATTAATAATAAGTGCTTGTTTTTTAGAGCCAGTAACCATATAAAACTTTTCAAAATAAGGCAACATAGCTTGACATCCAAGCAAGTGTTTAAACTAGAGTACACAAGTGATTAATATGTATACTTCATAGCTGAGAATTCATAGCAATAAATCAATACTAACTAATTTCATCTTACAAGCTAGCAAGACCTAGATTAAACAAAGTAATAATAACATTCAGATTTTCTCAGTTTTATTAATATGAAGATTTACACTTTCATTTGGTAAATAACTTGGCACTACAACTGCTGATGATTGAGTCACAGTAGAGTGATCAGCCATACTTGTTGATAATTCTGCAGCTGCTACATTTGTTTGAGGCAAACGAGGTACCTCATTCCTTTTACCCCATAAAAAGTAGTACAATCCCATTATGATCAAAACCATACCTAGCAACCTGCATAAATAGGTTCTTGAATTAGTGATTTTCCTAAGCTTGATTATCAAATAAACCATGCCTAACACACGTTGTCATATTATTCTGTAAGTTAAATAATTAATGATATTTACGAATGAAAATTGTTATATAATGTGAAGAAGGACATGTATTCGTACGTTCCAACCCTTAACGGTTCCCCAAGTATGATAGCCTCTGATATTGCAACGAAAATAAGAGCGAGTGGGTTGAACATCGGAGGGTAAGTAGGTCCTTTAATTGTAATTGCCCATGATAGTAAACAAAATGTAGCAGCAGTAGCCAATGCTCCCTACACAATTCAATTCAATTCAATTCAATTCAGAGTACATATCATCAAAACAATCACAAAAATAGTTTACAATGCTTAGAAAACAACCTACTCTTGGAAGTTTCACATTGCATCATAATATAGTCCAAATAGTTAGAAGTTAGAACTTTCACATTTACTAAGCATAATTTAGTAAATGATCTTACGGAGTAAAGTATAGTAATAAGTTGAAGATTCCACTCTAATCTCCAAGCTTCTTTACTTCTATTTACGCATGCGCCTATTACGGTTGATTGAATCGCCGCCATAACACATGATAGCATTGTTCCCCAATACCTCAACGGAAATACCTTCACCAATTTTACCTGTTTACATTGAAAACATTTATAATCAATACGAATAAAAATCATATTTTCTAGGTTTTCTCATCACTTCCACCATGGAACTAGCTAATTGCGATGAAAGCTTTCGCATAGTAGTTTATTTGTTTCACAATAAATGTTTTAGAAACTTTTGAGTGTCACTAAATTTTTCCTATATTAATTGAGTATGTCAAACTGTGAAAACTAATTACTCGAGTCAATTAGATATTAATACATGGACCATTAGAGTTTTCACGCTCTTGTATTTTTAAAATTAAACTATATGCAAACTCATCTTATTCAAGTGTTTTTAAAAATAATATATTGATATCCTAAAAGAAACAAGCTAAGAATAAAAAAGAGAGAGAATCACATATGAAAAGTGAAAGGAGACATACTTGAAGAATAAACCAAGCAGTGTAAGAACAGCATGCTCCAACCAAAAAGAATGTACCACGAAGCATGTGAGTTTTGTGTGCTGCAACAGCACTAATCTCTGCAGAATGATGAATATGATGATGGCCAATAAAAAATCCCTTCCCTTTGTAAAGACTCGTTGCTAATGCTCCACCAACACACATAATAGCTCCTATACACTTAGCTCTACCACCCCATGTTCCAATCTTCAAATTTTCCATTCTGCAGATGTTAATTCAGAAATTTATATATCTATGACTCTATATATGTCAGATTAATTTATTTATGTAACTAAATTAAATTTATCTTAAATTAATTTAGATACCTGCATATTATAGAGGTTAAGAATGTGCAAATAGGTACCAAGTTGAGAAAATTGACTGAATAAGCAGCAGTGGTGTCTCGAAGACCAAAATAGAATAACCCTAGAGCCATTGTCATCCTGCATATATACATAGGTACTATTACTTTTTTAGAAACTGATGTAAAATTGGCTTGATTTTTAGCATATATAAACTATATACCCGTTTTTTTTAGGGACTATAAACTATATACCCTGTTAAGTTATCAAATATTATTAAAAATAATTTAATTAATCGCAACTAAATTTAAAGATGTACATATGATAATTGGTGATTGATCGACGTCAGTGCCTATTAAAAATTTACCTCTCATAACGCATGTTTTTATAGGCACCGACATCGATCAAAAGATTAAGAAACCTACATGTTTATTACTTCTGCTGCATTATATTGAGATTTTGTTAGGACTGGCATTAAGTGACATTTTGGAATGTTTATCTTTCTTAACTAATTCCTGCCCTATGACTATTGTCTAAGAACACTAATAAACAATTATTTTTCTACTTTTCTTTCAAAAAAAAGAAATTATTTTTCTACTTTTGTTTCCTTAATTGATGCTGTGAGAAACGTGTTAGCTGAAAGGAAAATGGCAGATCATGATGTTGCGATGTTGACATGGACTAGCACTTCAAAATAAAATAATGCTTTTACATTGCATATTTGCATGAGAAGTCAGATAGAGATGGTAAGAATTAAAAGGCACGTGCATGTTACAGGATGTGTTGAGTGTTGTAAATTTCATATTCCAAATTTCATATTCCTATGAATTAAAGAACGATTACATGCGAGGGACTATAATATATGGTCTTGTATTATAATCGGTTGGCAATAATAATTGTTAACCTAAACAGTTAACCATTCTTTAAGAGTTCCATATCAAAATCACCTTCAAATATATAATCTTACTTCAAAATTCTCTATTCTATTTTGACATATTATCTCAAAACTTAGTTTAAGTAGTATATATTGGTTTTGTACATAAAATGGAAATGATTGCTAAAATTGTATTTTGGAGAACTAGTACATATTGGTTTTGTGCATAAAATGGAAATCATTTGCAAAAAAAATCATGCAATATCAACAATTTCAAATTTGAAAATACCATGACTTTGATTCCCAATACAGACAAAACTCTTATGCTAAACCACGTGTTTATTACCATGCGAAATGTGCCAAATGTAAATTACAAATATAATGCACGATGGTCCACAAACTAGATTATGGCATTGGCTAGTTTTACTTTCTCACACTTCTTTACTGTAATTAGAAATAGTGCTAATTGGTTATAAAATTTCAAAAGAAACAGCTCAGATTCACTAATCAAAAGATTACATATGGAACCAACATAATTGGTAACTTTAACCATAACTTTAAGTTTCATGGTGGAAGTAGTTTGAATTATAACTAAATTCTTGATGACACAAAATAGCTTAGGAAGAGTCGTGAATCGAAATGTGATCGATTACTTTTAATATAACCTCTTTCAATAGTATTTATAATAAAGGATGAATTCCGGTAGTATATATTTTTTCCACTAATCCATTCAAGAATATCAATATACAAACTTTTAAGTGAGACTTAAAAAGTTTGTATTTTTGTTGAGATTCTTCAATCGATTATTGGGATAAATATATACTTAGGACTTTATCTTTTAATATAAATACTATTGTACATGTCATTGTATCATTGAGTGGTAGCTCAAATTTAATTTTAGAATGAGAAGATCTAGTTTTAAAAAAAACAAAGAAATATTGAAACTAAAAGAGAAACAAGGAATATTATGCTTACCCAATTAGTCCGTTAAGGAAAAGCCAGAACCAAACCCTCCAATTGAATTTCTTCTCCTTTTCTCTGCAAACATAAGCAAACAATAAATTTCATTTCACCATAAGAAACAAATTGACAAACTGTTTTTATTTAAGCATTAGTATATACAATTAGTTGAAGATTAAAAGCTAGTACAAAGTAGTAGTAAATGTTAATAATAGTCTTGTTTTTAAACTTAGGACTAGTAGATTAAATTAAATACCCCCAGGAAAACAATACACAAGACGAGTTTGCAATATAAGGAAGACCCATATATTCTGGAACTGCAAAAAAAAAATTGTACGTGTAGTATCTAAAAATAGAGAGACTATATTTAGCTAGAGTATTTGCAACTTAATTTGCCTATTGATAATATCATTCCACATAATAGTGCCACCATCGTGATATAGACTCTATGTATCACTTGAACTATAACCCGGAAAAGATACTTATATTTATATCAAATTTAAATACATTTGTCTGTATTTAATATGTATCAGAGAACCTTTTTTACTAGCATATTTTGTAAATGCAAAAAGATGTTTAAACGGAGAGGATAGTATATAAAATAATTTACATTTAAATATAAGGTCAATAATTTTAATTTAAATATGTTTTCTTATAACAATGTTTAAATGAGCCATTATTTACTCTCATACTAAAACAAGCTATTATTTATTATGATATGCTTGTTTATGGAATATAAAAACATTTGAAACCCACATTTGAATAATTACTCGGAAAAACTTATAAAAAACAATACTATATTGATATGGCCATTCCCTTAAAGAAAATGTTGATAAGTTTTTCCGAATCAATATAACGATATTAATTTTTGTTTTTAGAAATCGAAAACATTTTTCCATTAGTTTTCATTTTCTGAAAACAAAAATTAATAATTTTTTACAAACAAATGTTTTCTAGTGTGCAAACACACCCAATATGTTATATTACAAGGACGTTTTTTTGAGAGAATACTTCCAAAGACGTTCAAAATTATGTTATTATTATTAATTAATTAATTGTACATGTTAGGAAACTAAAATAGTTTGTGAATAGGAGGAAAAAAATTAAAGGGCTGGGAAAAATTGAAAGAGCACTATACTAGCTAGATTAATGAAACAATTTGCAAATAAAATATAGAATTGAAAATGAATTACCTTTCAAAATAGAGTGCAAAAGGAGCAACACATATAGCAGCAACAATATGTCGATAAGCAATGAGTGCAAAAATGTAAGTCCCTTCAACCAAAATGATTCTTGATAGAAGTTGCATCCCAGTTGCAAAAATTTGCACTAGTAACATGCTAAGAAGTGCTTGTGAAGATTTGAACCATTCCTTCAAACTTTGAATTCTCTCTATGTTACCCATGTTTGTTATCTTATCTTTGTGATCTCTAAGGAAAAAAAAAATGAAAAGAGAATAAACAAACTATTGTTGTTATGAGAAGAGTGACAAAAACTATATGGGCTGTGTTCAACTCAAGAAATTAAGAGGGCAAATATAAGATCGAGGCCATAATTATTTGGCTTGGTATTTGAATAGTTTTGCTATGAAAAAAACAAAAGTCAGTTGTAGAAATAAATGCTTGAAATAAATTGAAAAAGAAAAGAGTAAATTACACTCCCCTCCCCTCAAAGATGCTTGAATTACACTCCACTCCCCTCTTATGTTAAAATATACATTCCCCTCCCCTCTTATTCAAAACATATTAGAAAAAAATTCATTCCCCTCCCCTAAGAAAAGCTTGAATTACATTCCCCTCCCCTCTTATGTTAAAATCTACACTTTACTCCCTCAATATATTTTTTTTTTTTAATAATCTAGCAAAAAAATAATAATCTAAGACACTTCGAAAAAAACAGTATTGCAAGTCTATTTTAACATAATAAAAAATTGAATACATATTTTTTTGCTATTTTTTATTCACAATTTCATTAACATGTAGTTTTAAACCCTATTATAAAATATGAAACAAGCCAAAATAAAATTAAAATATGTGAAAAATTACTAACGACAATAAACCATGGTTATTTAAAAGTTAATTTTAAACTCTAAATTATAAAATCAATAGCAAAATATTTAAATTTAATTATCATTAACATTTAAATTATAAAGAAATGAATTAATTTTTCTTAAAGGGTGGTTTAAAATTAATATATATCATAAAAATATTTATTTATGTTAAAATAGATTAAAGTGTAGTGCATATTTAATTATCAAGGGAGGGGGTTGTAATTCAAGCATCTTATAAGGGAGGGGAGTGTAAATTTTATTTTTTAAGGGAGGAAATTGTATATTTTAACATAAGAGGGGAGGGGGGTGTATTTCAAGCATCTTTGAGGGGAGGGGAGTGTAATTTACTCAAAAGAAAATAAAGATATTTGGTGACAGGTGCTATGCATTAGAGGAGAACTAGTTTGTGTCAGCATGTCTATGGTCTTGTTTTTTTCCTTCATTACGTGTTATTCGTGAGATGGATAAAAAAACAATCACAACACTTTTTTTTAGAGGCACATAACACTTAACAAAAGTAGAAAAAAGCTCCCTTCATAAAAAACAAGTAGAAAAAATAACATGGATGCTTGTAGTTAAAGAATCATTTATGTTCAGCCCAAAATAAACAAATGATTTCTGAAATTTTTTTAATAAAAAAGTTGTAGCATTTAATAATATGGGTTTTTCAACACTTACTCCTTCCAAAATAAAATATAAACATAAGTGATATTTTTTTAAAAAAAAAAAAGGAAAACGATATTCATTCATTTAAATCGATAAAATACATCAGATACAATAACATCATCAATATCGCTAAAAACGTAAAGGATGGAACTGCGAACAAACTCACAGCATCCAAGTTAATAGCATACAACGACAAAATGCCTACAAATAATATGATCAAATCAAAATCACCAGAATACTCATGCTTCTGGATCTCCAACGTTGGCGTCCAAATCATTGATTGACTGAAGTTGATCTTTCAATAGGAACAAACAAACACCGCAACATGACGCGAAATCAAACAACGTCGCACAAGACGATGAACAACACAACGTCGCACTCAGACAACGAAATCACAAAAAAGGAAAAATCGCTTATGTGAAAATCACTTATTTGATTGAAAGAAAGGGAAAAAGGATGCAAAGGGGTGATTCTATGTCAAAAAATGATCTAAAATCACCTCTCCTCGATGAATGAAAGAGAAAGAAAACCTAAACATAAGTGATACTTGAAATGTTAAACATAAATGGTTAAAAATTTTGTCCATGTACATTTAAATCACAAAATTAAGTGGAATATAAATCATAAAAAAAAAAAAAAAAAAAAAAAACTATTGAGAAGTTGTCTTGACAAAAGCTGAAAATACAGTGTAACCATACATGATAAGAAATTGAAAACACAGTATAACCACATATATGATAAGAAGTTGTATTAACAATTATCACAAGTTATTCCACCTACCATTACCCTTACTCGATCTAACTTTTAAATATAAGCAACATAAAAATGTAATCATAGAAAACAAAATATATAATTTACAACTATTAAGAATCAAAGATAATCTCATTTAATTTTTAGTATATTAAAAAGATTATCGTTGTAGATTGGAGCCCGACTTTTTTTTTAACAAAAAAATATTGGAGTCCGACTAGTGTCTTTCATCCATGTATTATGAGGGGAATGAATTTCCTGCGGTGGAAATCTCTCCTATTTTCTGCAGTGATATAATTTTTAACATTTATATTCTCACATACCTTAGTTTTTAATGGATATGATTTTACTAGATTCTCATGTGACTGGAGAGGATCCAAACTCTATTATGAGCCTTAAAAATTCTCCTACTTTAGACTTAGGCACCGTGCTCTTGCTCGCCTTATAAGTTTTTATTTTAAAAAAATAATAAGCTCATCCATAACCCTTATACCATAAGCTCATTCAACTATTTTTTATCCTCTTTCACAATCTTTTATGTTTAAAAGATTATATTATCACCTATCACAGTTGAATTAGTCAGTGTAATATGACATAATGAGTGCGTTTGATTTGCTAAAAAATGAGGGACATGACAGAACAACTTCAGTTGTCTGGTGTCTGATTTGTAAAACTGTTTTGGGTACAAAACAAACTGGAGGCAAGGGACAGAACAAAAACTGATATTTTTGTCCCTCACCAAACCACAACACAACTTTTTGTCTCACGTACAAGTTGTCTAAAATACCAAAATATCATTTCGTCCCTCAAAAATCGTATAAAACAAAAAAAAACTATTCAATACTATAAAAATTTATCATGTGTTGTTTTATCTTGTGTTATGTTATTCTGTCTTATATTATTATGTCCAATACTTCCTGTATTGCAAACCAAAACCCACCCATATGTCACAAAGTACAATCCCTGTGGAATGGTTTACGAATACACCTTATTAGGTTTCACTAAGTGTTGCCACCGCCAGAGCACTTATATTTGTTTGTAATATGCATTATTCATGGCTTAGCACATTTCGTGAAAGGAATTGTTGTTTGGTGTCGTTCTAAGTTTTAACTAAGAGTTAATGTATTCTAAATAAGGAAAGTGCTTATCATTTAAAAATATTTCTCTCAAAAAAAAAGTTAAAACGTGGAAGAAACAATATTCATGTCAATAAAAGATAATGGAAACAAGTATGGCTGGCTTCTTCAGCCAATATTGGTTAATATGGCAAAAAACAAGCAATGTCATTATAGGATATTAATATAACTTAGGCTTACACGGCTAATTAGACTTTTTTCCCTTCTTTTTTCTTTTTACTTTCAGCCTATATTTGTACCAAAATAATAATAAATCACTTATTCTTAAACCTAACCCTGTTGCCCTAATTTTAACCTAAAAATTTTGCAAAATTTCCCTCCTCCTAAACCTAACCGTGATTTCCTAAATTAATGCATCTCTTATTCATAAACCTAACTCTGTTGCCCTAATTTTAAAGAAATTTTTTTGCCAAATTTCCCTCCTCCTAAACCTAACCGTGATTTCCTAAATTAATGCATCTCTTATTCATAAACCTAACTCAGTTGCCCTAATTTTAACCTAAAAATTTTGCAATATTTTCCTCCTCCTAAACCTAACCGTGATTTCCTAAATGAATGCATCTCTTATCTCTTATTCATAAACCTAGCCATGTTGCCGTAATCTCTTATTCATAAACCTAACCCTGTTGCCCTAATTTTAACCTAAAAGTTTTGTCAAATTTCCCTCCTCCTAAACCTAACTGTGATTTCCTAAATTAATGCATTGGATGCCTCTTATTCATAAACCTAACCCTGTTGAATTTTAACCTAAAAGTTTTGTCAAATTTCCCTCCTCTAAACCTAACCGTGATTTCCTAAATTAATGCATTGGATGCTATTAATCACATATATTAAATCCTATTTAATTCGTAGAATTTTTTCTTGACATAATTTTTCCTTGCTCTGTAGTAAACTAATTTCTCTACTTCTTTGAAAGCGATTAACTATCCTATTTAATTTCCATAATTTTTTCTCACATAGTCAACTAATTTCTCTGCTTCTGCCTGCTTTTATGGAAACAATTTACTTCCAGGGATATTCTCCTTAATCTTATAGTGATTCACGTTTCCCTCATCTTTCCTCCCTTATCAGAACAAAAATATTATTTCTCTGGGGACAACAATATTCAAAACACATTTTCTACATTTTAGTAACAATTACAGACTTTTAGTAACATTATTAGTAACAATTATCTGCTTTTAATAACAAACCATGGCTTTTAGTAACATGAATGAAATAGTAGATTTACAACAAATTAATTGTCTTATTCCCTTCGCATCAATTTTCTTTTTCTCTTATATATCATGAAATTCAATATTGGTCACTTGCTACCAATTAATATATGAAACATTTGGCAATATGTTTAAATTTTTAGACCTATTGTTTAACCAATTATATACCAAATTTTTTATAATGCCGAATAATCCACGACGTAAATAGTTTAGAATATCTTAAACAACCATAATTATTTCATGCTCACTTCAAGCCTTTCCTGTTTTTATGGTAGTTATAAACAAAAATCGTAATTACTCTGATTTAATCAACTAAGAGATTTCATCATCATCTAATTTTTTTTTTGTTGCAGACAATGTGCTCCGCTTCCTCTATTTATGGCAGCAAAAAATCCAAAACCGAATCTCTATGATTGAATCATGTAGTGGATTTCATCCACATTTCTTGCCTAATTAGTTGCAGGTGATATACACCTCTTCAAGATTGTTTTTGTCATTACCACTTTATTTTATTCAAATATTAAGTCAGACTTTGGAAGTCATTAATTCTGCGCCCCTCCCTATTTACACGCCAATTATAAAGTCAAACCAAGTGCCCCAACAAAATAATAATTTCATATTTTCTGTATTAATCTTTATCCTAAAATGTTGGGCATTTCTTAATTTTATTCCACTTCAAGTGCATCAGTTTTGGAATTATCATTATAAGCAATACTCCTTATTTTAACCATCAAACTCTGCTCACACGTATTACACCTTTGTTAAAGTAACAAGAACGATGTACTAGAATTATGGAACAATACCAACGTCTATGGTAATTAACATTATGATTTGAGTTACGACAATTTTGACATTCAAGCGAACTACATTGTTTTATTTCTAACGGTGAATATTAACTTCTTAAAATGACCTGTGCGTTAGCACAGGTCAATGGTCTAGTTTTAAATTTAAAGTAACTAGGTAGAGAATAAATTTGCATGAGATAACTTACTCCTTCTAAAAATAAAACTTACTCCTTAAGTGTGGGACACGTTTCTTGTGTGATGCATAAGTTCAAGTGTTTCGATTCTATTTTCATTTTTCATTGTTATCTTTTTAAATTTTTTTTTTTTATTAGACACATGAAGTTGGAGTTTTCTTGAATTATATAAATCACGTAAATATTATTGATTTGATTCTTTAGATTGAATTACCACATTCTTTGAACAATGCATCAGCATAGTTTGATATATTCAAGAAGTCATGTGTAGGCTGTTAAAATTTTCTCACAATTTTTTCTTTTGTAAAAGAATTATGTGTAATACGGTCTTAGATTTAGTGAGGCATTACATGACTACAAAGAATTAGGTATAGATTGCTAGGAACGTGCATGGTGTTCTTGATAAATTTGTTACTCTAAAATCTTCAAACTTTGTTTTGAGATCCCAAATTTTCTTTAGACGCTCCTCACTTGATATGAAGCATTATTTACACACATAGTTGTACCCGTTTTTTGTAGTAGTATGATTCTACTAAATTATATTCAAATTATATTACACATACATAAAATCAAATTTGTATGATGATGATAGTATAAACTACTGAACACATTAAATCAACAATTTATAGGATCAGGACTAACCTCTTTTACCAAAATTAGAATCGGGCAACTTCAAATGTCTCGAAAATTTATTAATCTGAATTGGTTGAGATATTCATGAGACCCAATTTTTTCAACACGTGCTTGAAGAATCAAATCCAATAAACAGTAGAATCATTTCATCAATCTACAACACAAATGAACGGTATATAAAAACAAGGGTAGAATCAATTTTTTTTTTTTGCTTCGACTATATAAAAATGAAAAAAAAAAAATATTACTAGAAGTTAACTAAAACCAAGTGAATAATATACCTTGAGAACTTAGGTTGGAAGGATTTACATGAGCTCTTGATTTTGTAACCAACCAATGCATGGGTTATATATAAATGAGTTTTAGCTGAAATGAAAAGAAAGAACGGAAGAGATGGCAAAGAAAGAGGTTTAGGTTAACTACGTAACCGAAGAGAAAAAGAAAACCCTACTGTCTTGTCAAGTTTGTTACATCAAAAGATCGTTGATATACTATAGTGATAAACCACCTTGAAGACAATCAGTCACAAAAAAAATATATATTAAACGAAAATAAGGTACAATTAAAACTCTATAAATTAATAATGTCAGGATCGGAGAAATTTATTAATTTAGAGAGTTATTAATTTATCGATAAATTAATAATTATTAATTTAAAGAGTTTTTAAGTAATTATATTGTACATACTAAACAAAAAAATAAATTAGTATACGCCTCTTAGAATTACGTTGGAGCGAACCTTGAGACTCAACGTAAATGAGGAACTACTGTGTTCATATGCATTGGAAATCAATAATGACTTTAGAAATACAGACAACTATTGAATCATATTTCAATAGAGTTGTCATACCCCATTTTTTGACATAACCAAAGCTTTCTTTCTCCTCATTTCCTAAAAAAATTTCAAACCCATTTTTTGACCTAACCAAAGTTTTCTTTCTCTTCATTTCCTAAAATTTTTTCAAAAAAGTCAACATTGACCAAGGTCAACCGTTAACCAAAGTCAATCTTTGACCAAGGTCAACAGTTGACCAAAAGTCAACTTTACAAAATAAACTTTTTTTCCCTCACCAAATGCAATCTCATTAATGTTTTCCCCTTAGTTATTTGTTTTACAAGTTAACTTCAAATTTTCTTTTTTTTTTTTGTTTTTTTTTTTTACATTTTTATTTTGTTACTTCGTTTTCAAGAAAACTCAATTTCACTACACTAAACATTCCAATTTCAATTCTTCTCTTTTCTATTACATTTCTAAACACAAAAATCACAACTTTACACCAATTATTATTTATTTTTATTTTATTATTTTTTCTTTCAAAATTCAAAAAACACTATCTTTCACAAATTCACACAAAATACACATTTCACTCCCATTTCATTTCTTTCCCCACAAATTTTGCATCTAGATTCTTCTTCACATATAACACCTCATCACTATCCTACACATCATCATTCACCACCAAAAAAGTCACAAAAAACTCATTTTTCACAAAAATTTCAAACTACCCTTTCTTACTCCCCACTTAACCTAATTCTTCACACTTGGTGACCAAGTTACTCCCACTATAAGTACCAAACAACAACTCAAGAGAGGGAGCCGAAATTTTGAGAGAACAAAATCACTATTTTCATGAAAAATTCCAAAATCTTTATTTCTCCATGAAACTTCATCATTCTTCAACCAAAAGTTAATAAACACTTCCAACAAACCAAAAACACACAAAAACTCAAGAAAAAACATCCAAAACCGTGAATTCAAAACCACAAGTTTTCAAGAAAAAGTGAGAGTGGGTTAGACCATTTCAAGGCATAAAAGGTTTTGATCAATTCATACCCCTTGAAGAGTTATGAACCTTTTCCATTATTTAATTTTGCTTAATTCACTGTTTTTTGTGTTTTCATTTTTTTCAATTCGAAGTTGTTGTTTACTTTTCTCTATGCACAAACCTCCTCTGTGAAATCTAAGCATAGTTTTATAATCAGCGCGAAAAACCAAGCAAAATGGTATATTCGTTTGTGAGATTTGGTGCCTTTTTGAGATTTTAATTTTTTTGAAGCATGTAGTGTTGTTGTTTTGTTCATACGGTTAGAGGAAGAAGAAGGAGTTGACCTCCTTTCTTCCTTGTTGACCGCAGGTCTCACCTACCCTTTTGTTTTATATGTTGTTTGCTTTGGCACCCATATTTTGCTTGTTGCACCCTGTTTTCCTATAAAATCTTCTTCTCTTTATTTTCTAAAAATCTTTGTTGATTTTAATTGTTTTATTTAATTATTCTACCTTTTTTCCTTTTTTTTAGTACTCATACTCTTTAGTTTATTATTATTGCATCTCTTTTATTTATTTTGTTTATTTAGTCTCTAGTTTATTTATTTTGTTTTTGACTTAGTTTACTTTCTTTGTTTTTTTTAGTTAGTTTAGTTGCTTTTATTTATTATTTAGCTTATTTTTATGCTTATTAGAATAATAAACATCTCATACATTTTATTGTTTTTTATTACTTCATGCATTTGTAGTTTTAATATGTCATCTTTTATTTTTTTGTCATTTTTATTTTAGAGTGTTCTTAGGTCATATTGTAATTTAATTTATGTACTTTATTTTCTTTTCATTCACATTTTGAGTTGTAGCATGTACCTAGGCACAATGTAAATATCCAATAATGAAAATATGCACCGACACCACACTTTATTTATCGTTTTATGTCATAACCGCAATCGAGGACCAAAAATGAATTAGTGAGAAATTAGGATAATTATTGGACTCTAAAAATTTTCTTAAAATTAAACTATTAGTAATTTTAGGTTCACTTCAAACTTGAGAATTTGCTTAGGATCCAACGTCCTTCGTAAATTTCTCGCTTTTTATTACGTCGTTACGCTTAGTTTTTTTAGTTTGTGTTTAACTTAGAAAAATCATTTCAAAAAAACATTCAAATATGCAAAAATCACAAAAACATTTTCTTAGCAAACCAAATGAGCCTTCCTTTCTTTACTTTTTTTCAAATCAAACTTCAATCAATTTTAATCATTTAGACTTTCTTTTCTTTAATTAAAATCAAACAAGATCACATTTTTACTCTTCTACGCCTTTTCGGCCTCTTGTCCTCTCAAAAACATTTTTCAAACTTTTAAAATCAATTGAACTCACCAAACGAATTTTTTGAGGTGAACTACATGATTTTGATGTCACTTGTGGGTATGTAGACAAAAGACTTATGTCTTTCCAAATCAATAGAAACAACAAAAAAAAACATATTTCTTCTCCCTCCATTCTTTCACTTAGACTTTAGACAATATTTTACAAATAAATAAGCAAGTAATTAGCACAAGATAATTTAGGAAAGAGGCTCATTCGGAATACCAAAGTCGTTTAGGGTGCTTAACACCTTCCCTATTCGAAACCAACCCCCGGACCTTGATCTCATAAAGGTTTTTACTCACTTTTTCCCTTCCCACAAATAAAAGTTAAGAGTTTAAAGATTGAAGGTTCAAAACCAATTAATGGATTGATACCCGAAAATCGCGAGCATAAGAGTGTAATATATTTTTTTAAGTTTCTAAGAATTATTAATTTATGATTTTCTTGGGACCGAAAATTATAAAGGGATCTCCCGAAAAATTATTATCTTATTATTTTATCGAGCTTTTCAATTTTTTACATTGACCCAAGTCAAGACCGGACAAATTTATTATTTTAGAGAGTTTATTAATTTATCGAGAATTAATTTAAAGAGTTTCTACTATATATCACAATTCTAGTAAAAAAAAAAAGGGTCTATCCAATTGTATTATTCTTTTTGACACTCGCATGTGTATGTTTAACCTTATTATTATGGTTTTAAAAAAAAAGTTGTATGTTTAGTTCAACTTTTAGAGGATCAAAATTGATTATGATATATTTGATTGTTGTTAAGTAAAATTAATTTTATTTAATTCTATAATTTGTAGTCTTTGATTTTTTTTTTTATCATTTATAGTTTTTTATTCTAGAATTGATTTTTACACATTATTTATAATTCAACTACTTTTACACGAATATATATCTAAACACAAATTATTTTTAATCAAAATTAATTTTCTTCATCACATACTATTTTAGAGTATCATCTGTTGCCTAACAAGAAAAAGTTTTTACTCCATTAAGCATCTCTGTATATTTTCTTCTTAAAGGTGTTTGGGATATATTCAGTGGCAGAGTCAACAATAATTTTTATGGAGGACCATATTTGTACAATACTAGTCTGGTACCCGTGCGCGACGCACAGATGAAAATAAGATGAAAAAAGACGGTATATAAAGGTAGATATACTGAACCAAAAGACTATCATTATTTGAATGGATACCATTCTTAAACATTACAACCAATTTTTTTTATAAAAAAAAATGTAAAAACAAGTACTCCCTCTGTTTTAAAATATAAGTAAAAATAGGTCAACATAAATTGATGTATTTGGTAAAAAATTTGAACAAGATATATTAATTTTCGTTGACAAAGTTTTACTTATATTTTGGGACGGAGGGAGTACATAACACACACAATATTCAATAAAAAGTCAATGGACGAATAAGAGAAGGCACAAGTGAATATCATCGTTCTTTTCCGAGTCTATATTGATTGGCTTCAAACTATCTAGACAATAAATCAAATTAGAGAAGCTACATACAAACGATGTCAAATGATAATGATGATTGAACTAAAAAGGATAATATTAGAAATAATTAAACATAGTACTACCATTCAACGAAATATACGATGTATAACATTAGAAATAATTATTTTTCTAGGGGAAAATTGAAAAAAAAAATTAAGTAAAAAAGCTAAATATTTGAATAAGACAGTCCAATACATTGTGCATATCAGACAACAACAGATTACTAACACAAAAGAACAACGTAGGTTTAAATTATGTATGAGTAAATTAAAGTTCAACAATAAGAAATAGCATCTAATTTCTCAACAACAAAAAAAAAAAGGAATCCAATATTTTTTTCTAACAAATTGCTATTAATACCACCCTTTTTGGTGTGCAACCCCATGCACTAACCACCAAAATTGGGCCAAGCCCATTCTCTCTCTTTTTTCATATGCTTTTAATGAGTGAAGAACATCTCTATCTCTCTTCTTTTTTTTTAATTTAACTATTGTTTCAGATTTGGAACCAAGAAATCAAATGAAAAACTAAACCCTTGCATGTGGTTTATTAACTTAATCTAATATAATAACTTGAATAAAAGATTGCAATTTTTTTACGAATCTACATTGGTAATTCTTAAGCCTCTTGTTAAAGGTATTGATGTTAAATTTAATATTTAACAAATTATCATGTGATGAATGTGAATTAATATTCTCTTTCCCTACATCTTGATCAAACCCTATAAATAACTTGTTAAATAATTGTAGGCTAATTATGTGTTTTTCTCTATATAAAGAAACTTGTTATTATTATATATCTTAGTTATAGTTAGTGAATTTGTATATTGAGAGCTTCATCTTGTATTTGTTTTGTTGCACAATCTTTTTTAGACTCATATATGTACAAATAAAAAAAATTCAATATCTATCTTGAAATTGTATTCCTTCTCGGAATTTAAATCTGGAATTTCATTTTTGGTGACAGATTGGACTGTTTTTTGTTTTAAAATTTCTTCTAAGGTTCTAGTATGATGCAGGCAAGTGTGCATATGTATTATGGCTTAAAATTATGGGTTTGTTTCATTTTCTGATGGTTCCTTCCCAACCAGTTTTATCACCACCACAATTGATTATAAGGTGAGAACCAGCTATCATTTTGGTGATAGAACATGAGATATAATGCAAACATAGAGGCTTTTAATTCTACCTTTTTTGGACTCTTGGTATGTTGTAAATCATTAACCATTCTTGAATAGAATGCCCACACTGCTTAGAAAATATGTTTCTTTTTCAATGTGGTTAGATAGATTAGATTTTAAAATAAAAAACAATTTAAACTTGAATAAAATGTTTTGCTAGTAGGGTTGATTCAAGATGCTTAGAATTCAAATCATCAACTTGAATCTAACATAAAAACTGCTCCATAATAATAATAAAATCACTGATAACATTTTATATTGTTAAGGTGTTTTAGCACTTGGTTTAAACTTTAAATCTTTCCATATCACCAAAATAAAAGAAAGTTTGGTATTTTTTTATGTCCAAACATGTACTATCTCTTTGCATTTCTCTAGTTCAATCTGCTTGTCTTTATCTGATCAGTGACTCATAATCTATACCTTCAGTGCTCGGATTACATTGTAAAGGTAAAGCCTTGTTTGAAGCATCACTACCATTTCACTGTGGAGTCTCAAGATTACTCACATGAAGGCTGGTATTTTAATGCACTGTGTCCAGAATTGCAGGTAAAATTTCATTTCGGTGTTCAAATAAATATTGTGTTTGAATTGCAATTAAAGACCTCTAAACTTATGTTTGAACAAGAAACATTATTTTCTTCGCAATTTCTGCCTCAAATGTTAGTTAAAACCGCATCTACAATGTTCGCAAAATATAGTTAAAGTCAGCAAACATTAATCTAAATAGTTAAAGCAAATCAGTTTGCACCTATTTTTATTATATGGAAGAACTACTGATTTTGTTGTCTTGCTTATGAGGGCTTCCAACTGTTGTTACGATTTAAATGTGTGTTTAGATAGATTGCAGTTTATAATAGAAAATACAAAATTTAAACTTGAATATAACATGTTGCTGGTGTGGTTGCATCAGGCATTGCTCAATAACTAATAGACTGAATTCTTGAATAAACATGAGAACCTTGTTGCTCTATATCCTCCAATGGACCACCTGCATCATCACAAATTTAGATCATGGAGCAGACATGAAGATAAATCTTAGAATGAAGGACAAATTTTTCAGACAACATGAGAAATGCATATAACATGAGATATGCATAAATAACAGTAGTTCAATTTGCAAAGAGAGTATGAAGGGTTCAAGTAGGGCTGGCAATGAACCGAACCAACTCGAAAATAGTTCGAGACTCGATTCGATAATTGATTCGTTGAACTTGGTTCATGAACCAAATGAGTCGAACTTGAGTTAAAAATTATGCTCGTTAAATAAATGAGTTGAACTTGAGTTGAGTATGGTTCGACTCGTTTGGTTCATAAACCAACTTGATATATATAAAATATTATTTTGCATGCTTTTATATAATAAGTAATTTATTACAAGCTTCTTCTAATAATTATGTACTTTTCTCATAGGAATTATTACTAATTTGATTAAAAATCAACAATAATTGAAATAATAGAGGAAAAAAGTTAATACCTTTTGAAGGCTTTTAAACAAACATTTTTACACAAATAGTCCCACATCGGCTGTTTTGAAAATATTAGAGAAGAAGAGTATATATATATAAGAGAGATGCATGATGAATATAATGTAAAACATGGTATGCGCTACAGTACTAAATGCTACTGCCTTTCTACCTTCATAGTTTTATTTCAGTTAATTTTTTATTAAAAGTCAAAGACATATATTTTTGACAAAAAAAGTATTTTTTGAAGAAAAAAAAGCTTTTGAAGTATACAATTCGAGCAGACGAGTTGAACCTAACAAGCCGAACCGAGTTGTTCGTGAACTTTAAACGAGCCGAACTCAAGCTAAAAAAAAGGTTCGTTTCAAACTCGAGTCGAGTTTTGAGCTGAACCAATTCTTATCGAGTCGAGTCGAGCTCAGGCAGGTTCGACTCGACTCGACTCATTTCCAGCCCTAGGTTCAAGAGATACACATATCTATCCCAAAGAGAGTATGAAGGTCTAGGAGCACAAGGGATGAAATGCACTTCAACAAAGGCAACATATATAGAAAAATAAATCCAAATAAGACAAACTTATATAGTAGGTTTGTAACCTATATAGTAGCTCTGTAGGTATTATATGGGGAAGGATTATTTAGCAAGTGGATGCAAAACATGACAAACCATTGCAAGTGGATGTTAATTTAATCTGATTTAATTCATTGATTGAAATAACATATTTTATTCGCGTTTTTTATTTTATTCGCGTTTGAACAATAGGATTTTAACCAGGCTGTGGTTAAGATTATTGATATACATATATTTTCATTAAATACTTACTTATATATAAAGTTGTAGCTCAAGCGGTTTAGGTGTTTTTATATTTAGGTTCCTTAATTGTGGTTCATTTTGCTCACAGGGATTAAACTCATGACAAATAGCTCATAGGCATGCTGCTTCACCACTACACGGAATGTATATGTTTGAAAATGGTATATATTAATAGAGTTAGGAAATCTTCCGAGCATAAGGTGTACCAAGGAAACCCTTAATAAATCAAGGGGTTTGACCACCACGAACTAAATCCAAAAACAAAGTTAGCGTTACTAGCCTTAAGCCACCATAACGAATAGTGTTTTACTTTATCTAACAACTGAGTTATGGAATTTTCTACATTATTAAACAGTCTAATATTATGATCATTCCATATAGTCCAAGCACAAAGTAGCCAAACTAGCTGCAAAAATGAGCGTCTTGCACACAAACCACCCGCCGATTGAGTAAACTTATACAAATGATTTGAGATGCTAAGAGGGTCTGGTCCCGACACAGCAAGTCAGGACTGCACCGCATACCATAATGAGTCATAAAAGTCGCAAGATAAGAATAAATGTTGAGAAGTCTCCAAATGATCACAACCCGTCAAATAGCCCACATCAACATCTGTGATAATGTTGCGATGCAACAGGTTTGGCCT
This sequence comes from Medicago lupulina, assembly GCA_958299785.1. NCBI lineage: Eukaryota > Viridiplantae > Streptophyta > Magnoliopsida > Fabales > Fabaceae > Medicago > Medicago lupulina. Next base: position 50,141,260 of record OY283145.1, on the reverse strand, counting down.
TTTAGGCAACCGATCCCGCAATAACCTCAAAGCAAAAATTGAAACTTTTAGAGGAACTTGTTTATGCCAAAATAAACATGTCGTGTGATCAACCTGAGATGTGTCCTGAGATGTTAAAAGCTGGTATGCACCACGAATCGTATAGCCTGCATAAGGATCTAGTTGCCACCTCTAATAATTTGTAACATTGAACTGCAAAGAAAGACTGCGAAGTAATGTGACACACTCTCCTAACATATCCTCCTCTCAAACCCACAACCGTCTCCTCCACCTCCAAAATACAACAATGTTAACTATCTTAAAAAAATAAAAAGAAATTGTTGTTCATTCTAATCTCATTCAGATCACAGTATTAATCTTTGCATTTGCGTTCGAAAAGGGGTGTATAATTACAAGGGTTTGTGAATATTAATCTCCTACTTCTTTCATACACAACATATCTAAGGCCCGATTAGAGTGGCCCAATAACAATATTTTCACTCTCATTATAACCCTAACCCTAAAACTTTATTCACCAAAGCTTCACCACTGCATCCCCGGCGGCGGCGAGAGAGAGCAAGATGAAAACCATCCTCTCTTCCGAAACAATGGACATTCCCGAAGGAGTAAGCATCAAAATCCACGCCAAGCTCATCGAGGTTGAAGGTCCACGGGGCAAATTGGTGCGTGATTTCAAGCATTTGAACCTCGATTTTCAGCTAATTACTGATGAAGAGGGGAAGAAGAAGCTAAAGGTTGAAGCTTGGTTTGGATCAAGGAAAACCTCTGCTGCTATTCGTACTGCTCTTAGTCATGTTGATAATCTCATCACTGGTGTTACTAAGGGTTACCGTTACAAGATGCGTTTTGTTTATGCACATTTTCCTATTAATGCTAGCATTACGAATACCAATTCTGCTATTGAGATTCGTAACTTCCTTGGTGAAAAAAAGGTACTTTTTGTTTGTGTTTTTGAGGTGATTTTATGATTATTAGTGTTATTGTTTTGATTTTAGGAATGGGTTGTTTTTTGGTTGATGACCCATTTTAGTAGTGATTGTGCTTTTGTATACGAATGTATCATAATTTTTTAATGATTAATGTATATGCTTTAGGGTTGTTATTGTGTAATTGCTTAGTTGAGGTTAAGAGATTGTAAGATTATTCATAATTGGGAAAACTAAGATTTTATTTGAATGAAATTGGTTTGGAAGTTTTTATGTATTATGCATAAGCTTATGAAAATACAATTAGAACTTATGAATTAACATAAAAGTTTATTTATTTGCATAAGCTATTTTTCATATGCTCAAAAATAAGTCAATCCAAACAGGGTCATAAGCTGAAAAATAAGACCTGTTCAAATAAATATTTTTGTATGTATTCTTAGATTTTAGATTTTTAGATGATCAGTATTATTCTTGTACATGTTTTTTGACTTGAGAAAACCCATGTTTTTTATTTGGTGCAGCCTTGGTGTTTTTCGTTTTGGTTAATGTAACATTTTTTGTCTGTGTTTCTTGTATTTATTTGCTTGATTTTTTTTTAACAAGCTAAAGTATCTAAGAAGTGGTTTTCTCTATCATGATGAACAATTGATGACGAGTCTGAATTATTCCATTCTTAACCTTGATGACATCGAGGCATTTGTCTGAGAGGATTCCACTTCTTTGGGTTTCATAACAATGTATTTTCTAAGATTAGATCTATTACCTTTAAGAATTGGGATACATAATTATAAATCTTTATTAAGCTGAAAAAGTTTACCAAGATTCTTGTCTGTGTTGTTGTATTTATTTGCTTGATTTTTTTTTAACAAGCTAAAGCGTCTAAGAAGTGGTTTTCTCTATCATGATGAACAATTGAAGACAAGTCTGAATTATTCCATTCTTAACCTTGATGACATCGAGGGATTTTGTCTGAGAGGATTCCACTTCGTTCTTTCAAAAATTGTGTGTGTTTCACAACAATGTATTTTCTAAGACTAGATCTATTACCTTTAAGAATTGGGATACATTTCGAAAATTGGGATACATAATTATAAATCTTTATTTAAGCAGAAAAGGTTTACCAAGATTTTTGTCTGTGTTTCTTGTATTTATTTGCTTGATTTTTTTTTAACAAGCTAAAGCGTCCAAGAAGTGGTTTTCTCTATCATGATGAACAATTGATGACGAGTCTGAATTATTCCATTCTTAACCTTGATGACATCGAGGGATTTTGTCTGAGAGGATTCCACTTCTTTCTTTCAAAAATTGTGTGTGTTTCACAACAATGTATTTTCTAAGACTAGATCTATTACCTTTAAGAATTGGGATACATTTCAAAAATTGGGACACATAATTATAAATCTTTATTAAGCAGAAAAGGTTTACCAAGATTTTTGTCTGTGTTTCTTGTATTTATTTGCTTGATTTTTTTTTTAACTTCTTTCTTTCAAAAATTGTGTGCGTTTCACAACAATGTATTTTCTAAGACTAGATCTATTACCTTTAAGAATTGGGATACATAATTATAAATCTTTATTTAAGCAGAAAAGGTTTACCAAGATTTTTGTCTGTGTTTCTTGTATTTATTTGCTTGATTTTTTTTTTTTAACAAGCTAAAGCGTCCAAGAAGTGGTTTTCTCTATCATGATGAACAATTGATGACGAGTCTGAATTATTCCATTCTTAACCTTGATGACATCGAGGCATTTGTCTGAGAGGATATCACTTCTTTGGGTTTCATAACAATGTATTTTCTAAGATTAGATAAGTCAATCCAAACAGGGTCGTAAGCTGAAAAATAAGACCTGTTCAAATAAATATTTTTGTATGTATTCTTAGATTTTAGATTTTTCGATGATCAGTATTATTCTTGTTACATTAATAGTCTTGTACATGTTTTTTGACTTGAGAAAACCCATGTTTTTTATTTGGTGCAGCCTTGGTGTTTTTCGTTTTGGTTAATGTAACATCTTTTTGTCTGTGTTTCTTGTATTTATTTGCTTGATTTTTTTTTTAACAAGCTAAAGCGTCTAAGAAGTGGTTTTGAAGTGGTTTTCTCTATCATGATGAACAATTGATGACAAGTCTGAATTATTCCATTCTTAACCTTGATGACATCGAGGCATTTGTCTGAGAGGATTCCACTTCTTTCTTTCAAAAATTGTGTTTCATAACAATGTATTTTCTAAGATTAGATCTATTACCTTTAAGAATTGGGATACATTTCAAAAATTGGGATACATAATTATAAATCTTTATTAAGCTGAAAAAGTTTACCAAGATTATTGTTGGAATGAATGGAATTCAATTATATATGTTGTTAGTTAACTCAGTAAAGATGGAATTCCTTTTAGTTGTTAGACTCTTTATTTATCAAATTTAAATTTGTATTTGGTCCTCACCTTTGCAGGTGAGAAAAGTCGACATGCTTAACGGAGTCACTATCCTTCGATCTGAAAAGGTGAAGGATGAGTTGATTTTGGATGGAAATGACATTGAACTTGTCTCCAGATCTTGTGCCCTTATCAACCAGGTCTGCAGTTCCTTCCTGTGTATACTTGCATGTGTGCTTTACAGTCATTTCCATTCTCCTGTTTTGATTTTAACCGTCTCAGGTTTTAATTTTAATTTCTTGCTTTGATTGTAACAGAAATGTCATGTTAAGAAGAAAGATATCCGGAAGTTCCTTGACGGTATCTATGTTAGCGAGAGGGGAACCATTGCTGAAGAATAGATGGTGGGTAAATAGGAACATTGATATTAGTTTGATTGGGAACATTTTTTGGATTAGTCCACAATTTTGTGTTGCCAAAGTTATCTTTCTGAAAGATGTTTCTTGAAATTTTTAATTGCTATTGATATTACATAATGATTTGGTGTTATCACTTATTTCAGAACTCCTTGTCTGCAAAACTTTGTAGAACAGGTTGTCACACGCCCAATACTTGTCATCTACATTTTGCAATATAAAATTATTTTAGTTGAAAGATGTTATGACAAACCAAACAAATAATTGCCACATCTGTTTCTTGTCATCTACTTTACCTTCAGAGAGAAACTTCTATCCATAGATGTAATTATCTAGTTATGGTAGTTAATGTGACTAATAGCATCTCAGATCGTCTTAATGCATATATTCATATCATTTATCTGTATTGTCAAGTTAATCGTGCAGAATTTATTTTTGCCATGCGTTTACTTTTAATGTTAGTTTGTTTTGCATGTTCAACTTCATGTAGTGTTGTTAATTATTGGTGGTTTTGATGTATAATTCTTCGTGAAATAGAAAGGGGATTGATGTAAATCCTATGCTCTGTGGTCAAATTCTTCGAAAGTTAAGAGGGAGCATTTTAAATGTGCAAGTAAAATTGAATTGGATCTGGACCAGTTTATTAAATAGGTGCACCGGTTTTTTTAAATATGATTACTTTTTCCACCTATGACTTTCTTGCACGGTTTATTTGGATTTTAAAATTTGAAAGTTTCAACGTGTTTTAGGAGATTTTAATGTGACCATTTGAAACTAGACAAAAAGTTTTAACACTAAATTTTGAAACTAGACATCTTTTATGAACAAAAAAAACACATTTAAACTAAATTATCTCATGAGTGCTAACGTAATCCTGATCGTGTATCCCCGTAATCTGAAATAATTGAGATAAAAATAATAAATATTCTTCCTCCCCAATATTTTTATTTTTTTTAATAAAAAAACCTAAATTATAACTGCACCAATCAAATACCTTAAAATAATAAAGAGGAGATCTGCAGTTCAAAAAATAAAATAAAATTAAAATAATGTACCAGGTTTCTGCTCCGCATTTATATATATCTCAATTATTATTATTTATTATTATTATTATTTTTATACAGAGAATTCGTGCTAAGAAAATATTATTGTATAGATAATATAGTGAAGAAGATTCCTTTACCACGTGTCACTAGATCTTAGTTTATTCATATCTAAAAAATAATTGTTTGCCTCCTTTCGTTTTCATTAATGATAGGATAGGAAAATCGTACACGGATCTAATCACAAAAAATGAAATCACATTACTACATGAAGTTGTAAAGGTTGGTTATTTTGGTCATGAAATAACTTGTCATGAAGTAAAAATGTACTCAAAATTTATTGAATGATGTCAAGTTATTTTGTTTTAGGGTATATGATGTAGGTATTAATTGCATGTGACAAACACACATGTAAGTTAATTCACTATCATATAGTAAGCCAAGTTAAAATCGATTTTCTTTTTATTAGCAAATGAAAGTATGAAACAATAAAAAATTTACAGGTTCAAAACAGTTAAACTTCAGTCAAAACGTTAATGATGATTTAGATTAAGAATTGTATTAATTTAAAATAGTACTTTACTTAATAATGTAGTGATTATAAATTTTAAAATAAGAGTCAAATGATTTAATTAATACAAAAATTAAACCCTTAAATATAACAATCATTCAATCATTACATTAATTTAAACCAATCATTCACTATACTATTATCGGAGTTTAGTTTAATACGTTCGTTAATGTATAATGTATGTGAGTGTTGTAAATCCCAGAATCCATCCAAATATCCATACTCATGAGAAAAAAAACTAACAGAAGATTTATACCAAAATTTAAACGTGTGTGGACCATGAATTCTCAAAACCAATTTTGCACCTCATATACTTCTTCTGTCATACTCCACACAGAGTAGGTTGTCTTTTTTGTTGCTATTATCATTTGTTTGTTTCCTCAATATTCAAGAAATCATAATTCAAAACTTAAAAAGTTCAAATAACAAATTCTATTTCAAGTGGTTGTGTAGAAAAGTAATAAGAACATCTTTGTTCGACTCCGGCACAACACACTTTCACTGTGAGGTAAAACATTTTAACTGTGACTAAATACGCGAACATATATTAGTCTTATAACGGATTCAAAGAACCTAAACTCATGTAGATACTCTAAAAACAAAATATAAAAATTTATTGTCTAGTCAGATAATTTGTATTATTCATTTTAACTCCACTAATAGTATCACCTAATTTTAAACCTTCTTATCTTTAGTTAAGCATTAGCAACAGTATAAACTACCTACTGAATTATTGAAGTTTTCCATTATCCTCTCTCATGCAATGGCTTCCATAAGCTATATCCTCCTCCTCATATTTTCCTTCTTCAATCTAGTTCATTCAGCTAGCAATGCTTCAATCAATGTAACCAAACACTTCTACTTCCATGATTTCAGCTTGACCAATAACTCAAGATTAGTCCATGATGTGAAGCTTCTAGGAAGTGCAAAGTTCTCAGATGAAAAGGGTTCACTTCAAATCCCAAATGAATCAGAAGAAACAGATATAAGACATCAAGCAGGTAGAGGTTTATATTCCTTCCCTATTCGTTTGTTAGATCCAATCACCAAAACACCAGCTTCTTTTCAAACCACCTTTTCTTTTCAGCTTAATAATTTAACTACTGCTTCTGATATAAGTGATTATGGTGGTGGTAGTGGACTTACCTTTATCATTGTGCCTGATGAGTTCACTGTTGGAAGGCCAGGACCTTGGCTTGGTATGCTTAATGATGCTTGTGAGAGCGATTATAAAGCGGTTGCAATTGAGTTTGATACACGAGAAAATCCAGAATTCGGTGATCCAAATGATAACCATGTTGGTATCAATTTAGGTAGCATAGTATCTACTAAAATTATCAATGTTTCTGATGTTGGTGTTTCCCTTAAGGATGGTTTTGTTCACCATGCTTGGATTGATTATGATGGTCCTCTAAGACGAATTGACATTCGTTTGGGACTTGCAAACGATGAAGTTTATCCTACTAAGCCTATTTTCTCGGAGATTATGGAACTTTCACCTTATCTGAATGAGTATATGTTTGTAGGATTCTCTGCTGCAACCGGTAACCATACACAAATTCATAACATACTTTCATGGAACTTTACTTCCACTAGCCAAGCTTTTCTTCGCTACCCTTCATCTGAAACATGTCAAGGTGAGATCATGCTTGAGAAAACTACTACAGAAACAACAGCTACCAATGAGAACTCTAAAAGAAACGAAACTCCACGTAGCTTTTTAATTTTTATGGCTGCTGTAGTGTTGGCTTTAGTTGTTTTGATTGGTTTTTACTTTATCAGTAAGCATAGAAAAAGGGCTGCTAAATCAAACACTTCAATAGATGAAGAGATTCATAGGCCAAGGCCTCCTAACAAACCGCGCAGATTCCGTTTTTCTGAACTTTCCTCTTCAACTAGATCATTCAATGAGATAGAGGTACTTGGAAGTGATAATAGAGGAGTTTTCTACAGAGGAAAGCTTGCTAATGGAAATCAAGTAGCTTTGAAAAGATTCTCAGCCCAGTTTCTCAGTACACACGGATCCGATAAGAAGCGTTTGTTGAAGGAAATCAAAGTCATTAGCCATGTTCGCCACCCGAATTTACTTCCTATAAGAGGCTGGTGTCAAGACAACAACGAAATCGTTGCGGTCTATGATTTTGTTCCTAATGGTAGCCTCGATAAATGGTTGTTCGGAGCCGGGGTTCTTCCGTGGACGAGGCGGTTCAAAGTCATCAAAGATGTGGCCGACGGCTTGAGTTTCTTGCACACTAAGCAGCTAGCTCATAAGAACTTGAAATGCAGCAGTGTGTTTTTGGATGTTAGCTTTAGAGCTGTTTTGGGAGATTTTGGATTTGTGCTAATGGGAGCAGAATCAAAACAGTTTGAATCAGTAGTGTGTAATGGTGCTGATGTGTTTGAATTTGGTGTAATTGTGTTGGAAGTTATAGGTGGAAGGCCAAGGGTGGAGGATACAGAAGAAGGAAAATCAGAAGAGAGGAATTTGTTGGATTTTGCATGGAACTTGCATGAGATTAATGACAAAGTGAAGTTGGTTGATAGAAGAATGGGATCATTGATCAATTTGGAGCAAGCGATTCGTGTTATGGAAATAGGGTTGCTTTGTACTTTGAATGAGAACAAAGGAAGACCTTCAATGGAGCAAGTTGTTGAGTTTCTTCATAACATGGAAAAGCCTATTCCTGAGTTGCCAAAAACTAGACCTGTTGCTTTGTTTCCTTATAACAGTGCCAACACTGGACTTTGCAATAACTACTCTTGCACTTTGAAGCTGTGATGATGTTACCGGAAGATTATTGATTATGTGGCGATTAATTTATGAATAGTATTGTTTTTTCAGATGCAGCAAACGTTTTAGATTTTAGAATGATGTGTGGTTGTGAAGATGGTAGATAAACATTGTATTGCATTATTATTCAACCTTGAGGGAGTGTAAAGATAGGTTTGTGAATATGGGATAGTGCAGGAGAAAGGGTGATTATATGTTTTTATTTTCAGTATGCTTTAGTATTTCAAAGGAAGCTCCACAGCCTCTATGGAGGAATGTGTGATTCTGTAGATTCTTCTTGTTATGTTGTAAGTGAAATTGGATATTATTGGTAAACAATGGGAAATAATTTTGTTCTATTCTTCTATTATTATATTTGACAGGAAAAAATTAGATTCTCTTTGAAAACATGGTAGAAAAATAGTTTATATGGAACATAAGCTTGGAAGATGTAGTTTCTACGGTGGTTTGCATTGTGAGACAAGATTATATTGTATTGTAAATGTGCATATGCTTCCCCCATAATTTATAGCCTGAGACAGTTTGACCCCCTTTAACAGATTCATGATAAACCAGGGGCAACAAAGTTATGTTTAAAGTTCACATAACTTTGTAATGTTAAAATTGTGTCCAGCTCTATTTTCATAACTTAATATATTTCTTTGCAAGAACATCATCATAATGAAATCGAGATGATCCACTCTCAAGATTCAAGATAACATTTTCTTCTTTAAATAATGCCTTCCAATACTCTCTTCATTGGAATTCAGCTTAAAGAATACCAGGCAAGGGACAATTCATCTTAACAGTTGTCACATGGGGACAATAAATTTGTCATTTCTGATAAGCCACAAAAAAGAAATAAGATGATAAGTTCAAAGGAGGTTTCCTCAGTTTTGATAACCACAGATTATAAAAGCAAAAGGCAGAAGTGATCTACAAGTATGGCAAGTTGAATTAATTAAATTAGTTAAACCATTTGTGAATGAGAAATCCATGAGCTAGCCTAGCTCTACAACACACACATATACACAAGATGTAATCAGAAATCCCGTTTCATTCTTATCCATGTTTTCTATAGCTAGGGATTACCAACATATAAAGCATGCCATACCAAGCATGAAACAAATAAAGGATAGAGTTTCACCATTATCTCATAATCCTACCAGTAAGAGACAAAGATTGCAATTTAGTCCCAAGATTTTAGGACTGTATCAGTATAGCCGAGTGCCTTACATTAACAATAGTATTTCAAAATGATCCCTAAAATTATAAATTGTTAATTTCATCCTGCCATTGGTATTTATAGAGACTATAATAATATTAAGTTGGTCATGTTGGGATAAACTAACTGAATACTGTCAGGAATTTCTTTGATATCAGATTCAAATAGAGGACAAACATGATGAACATTTTACAATTTTAGGGATCATTTTGGAGTATAGATAATGTGGATGACTAATAAAATCCTACAAATTCAAGGATCAGATTAAATATTTAATTGTTCTTAACTATAAACAGCAACACCACCAAGCTGTAAAAGACAAATGTTCATTGACAAAACTAGGGCATATTAATGGAATCAAGGTAAAAACTAACACAGTTAATAAACATTATAAACTTCAAAATATAGTTAGAGCCGGATAATAATATAGCATACAAGAGCAATATAGAAATAAGTCGGTCTATTTTGTCACAAGCAATACAGCATACAAATTGAGTTCAATAACAAAATCCTTTTGCTGAAGCCATCTACAAAATAACCAATAACAAAGATTCAACACAGTAAAGTTGAGTAGTTTCCTGGGGTGAAAAGATCCATATGAAACGAAAACATATTCATGCAGTGTAGGAATTGGCCAACTGATCAATTAACATTATAAACAAAAATCAACATCTTCAAAACCCCCTTATAACACACATGAATCAAAACACCCAATTAAAAACAATGAGCAAAAGAATTGTCATGTTATCTAAACCCAACCCAGAAGATTAGACAATACACATACAAACAAACAACAACATGAAACATGCAATACCAAGTAGAAAACAAGGATGGAAATAAAGGGATAAGGGTTGTGAGCTTGTAACTGCATGCACTGATGCGCATCTTGGCTGTCCGATCAAGATTGGATGGTCTAAATTTCAATCTTTATTTTTTAGATTAAAGAAAATCAAACTCTGATTTAAAATCCAAAATGAAGGTTGAAGTTTAATAATTATCTCATAATTCAACCATAAGAGACAAAGATTGCCAATAGTTCTTAACTAGATACACCAACACCCCCAAGCTGTAAGAGAGAAATGTTCATTGACACGAACAAAGCATATTTGATGAAATCAAGGTAAAAACTAAAACATCGAAAGACCTATTTTATGAATTGGAAATCAAATCTTATTATGAATCACAAGATACATTACTAATAAAAACAAGCGACATGGCAAGCCTATAAGCTAATATATCATTGACTAATCTCAAATCAGAGTTTATGTTGTAAGATATCAATAACAACCCAGAAGATTGGGATATCAATAACAACCCAGAAGATTGGACATATACAGAGTACAAAACAAACGACATGAAGCATGCAACACCAAATATATGTATGAAAAAATGCTCGAAATTAAGGATGGAGTTATACCATTATCTCATAATCTAAGCTGCGAGCGAAAAAGATTGCCTATAGTTCTTAACCGCACACACCAATTCCCCCCAACAAGTTGTAAGATACAATATTGACAAGACCAAGGCATATTGATGGAATCAAGGTAAGAACTAATACATCATACAATGGTTATCACATCAAGATTCTAAACGTGAATGGGAAGAACTACTTTCTGAATTATGAATCAAATCTTATATTTTAAGTAAAAACAAACTACATAGCAAACCTATAAGCTAACATATCATATACTTATCTCAAAAAAATTCAATATATAAATCAAATGAAAAAATAAAGAGGTTCACTATACTAAGTTTAAGCAGTAATTTATTTGATTGAATCAAGATTCATCGTAATGAATTCGAACCCAAGACGAAATTCATGTCCAACATAGATACATACTAAAGATTCATATCGATTGTGTTCGGTTTTGTGTTGTATTCATTGTGTTCAGTATTGTAAGATACCAATAGCCATGCATCAGACAACACCGGAAGGAAAATAAATTAAAAAACTTCAAAAATCTTGTTAAAGGCAGATAATAAGAAATACATTTATATCAATGAAGACAATTCTCTGTATATAGAAACAGGTTTATTTTATCACAGGTGCGATAAGCATACAATTGAGTTCAACAGCAAAATTTGTTTGTTGAGCCGTGAGCCCATCAACAAAATAATCAATAACAAATATTGTAATTTCAACACAATAGTGGCAAGAAGCTTCCCAGGGTAAGATCTAATATGAAATGAAATATTATACAGCATAAGAATTGGTCATATGATCAATTAACATTATGAACAAAAAATACACATCTCCAAAACCCCTTATAAGACACATGAATCATATGATTCATAACACCCAATTACATCAAATGAGAAAAAGAATTGTTATGTCACCTAAACCAACCCAATCCAGAAGGGTCGAATATTATACTACAAGGCAAAGCTCAAGTGTTTTCATTTGTGCCCCATAATTTATAGCCTGAGACTGAATTTTTGCCCCTTAACAGATTCATGAGAAACAAGGGGCAACAAAGTTATTTACCCTTCACTTTTATGTAAGATGGTAAGAAATAGATTATGTTTAAAGTTCAGATAACTTTACAATGTTAACATTGTGACCAACACTCTTTGATAATTGTTTACTCTTTTTATCACTTTTTTTTGTTTTGTTGCAAGAACATCATAGTGAAACTGAGAGTATCCACTATCAAGATTCAAGATAACATTTTCTTCTTTAAATAATGTGTTCCTATACTCTCTTCATTGGAATTTAGCTTGAATTCTAGGTAAGAGCCAATTCATCTTAACAGTTGTCGCATGGGGACAATAAATTTGTCATTTCTGATAAGCCACAGAAAAGAAAGAACATGACAAGCTCAAAGGAGGTTTCCTCAGATTTGATAAGCATGGATCATGAAAGGCAAAAGGCAAGTGATCTACAGTTATGGCAGGTTGAATTACTTAAATTGGGGGATAGGCGGCTAGCTCAACTGGTTTGAGTAAAGGGTTAAGAAGTTGAAGATCCGGGTTCAAACCCGGACAGAAGAGTAAAATATTTATCTAACAACTAACTACTAACATTTATCATTCAAAATATAAATAAAATAAAATTAGATAAATCATTTACGAACGAGAAATCCAGGAGCTAGCCTAGCTTTACCACACATGAGTTGTAATGAGAAATCCCCTTTCATTCTTTATCCATGTTTTCTATAGCTAGGGGCTACCAACATGTAAAGCATGCAATACCAAACATGAAACAAGACTGGAATTTTAATAAAGGATGGAGTTTAGTCATTATCTTATAATCCCAGCTCTAAGACACAAAGATTGCCAATAATTCTTTCGTGAATACACAATTTGGTTCTAAGATTTTAGAATTCTATATCCTAGTGCCTTACACTAACAATGTTTTAAATTGATCAATTATAAATTGTTAAATCAGATTCATTCATCCCACCATTGGTATTTATTTAGACTACAAAAATATAAAGTTAATAATGTCGGGTTAAACTAAGTAAATACTATCAGGATCCTTAAAAAAAAAGTGAATACGATCAGGAATTTATTTGGTAACACATACAAACAGAGGGACAAACTTGATTAATATTTTACAATTCTATGGATCATTTTGGAATATGGATAATGAGGATAATAATATTGATAAAATCTTGCAATTACGAGGATCAAATCAAATATTTAACTGTCCTTAACTATACACTCACCAACACCACCAAGCTGTAAAAGACAAATGTTCACAGGGCATATTGATGGAATCAAGGTAATAACTAATAGATTTAATAAACTTCAAAATCTGGTTAAAGCCGGTTAATATAGCATACAAATTGAGTTCAATAACGAAATCTTTTTGTTGAGGCCATCTACAAAATAACCAATAACAAATTTCAAAGTTTCAACACAATGAAGCCAAGTAGTTCCCAGGGTGAGAAGATCCATATGAAATGAAAACATTATTCATACAATGTCGGAATTGAACAAATAATCAATTAGCAGTATAAACAGATCAAATCAACATCTTCAAAATCCCTCTTATAACACACGTGAATCAAAATACGCAATTAAAAACAATGAGAAAAAAGACTCGTTCTGTTATCACTCACCCTAGAAGATTAGACAAATACATAGTACAAAACAAACAACAACATGAAGCATGCAATACCAAGAACGACACCAGGCTGGAAATAAAGGGATCCAGGTTGTGTGCAGTCACAACCCTGTGAGACTGCATGCACTCACGTGCATCTCATGCATCTCGGCCATCCGTTCAAGTTTTTCAGATTTAAAAAAATATCTTATTTAAAACAAGGACAGTCCAATCTTGATTGGAAGCTCGACATGCGCATGGCTGCATGCAGTCACTAATCCAACTCCAAAATAGATGATGGAGTTTAACCACTATCTTCTGTAACAGACAAAGATTGCCAATAGTTCTTAACTACACACACCAACACCACCAAGTTGTAAGAGACAAGTGTTCATTGACAAGAACGAGGCATATTGATGAAATCAAGGTAAAAACTAATACATTGGAAGACCTATTTTATTAATTGTGAATCGAATCTTATTATTAATCACAAGATACATTACTAATAAAAATATGAGATTTTAAGTAAAAACAAGCAACATAGCAAACCTATAAGCTAATAATATATCATCTACTAATCTCAAAACACTAAGTTTAGGTAGTTATTTATTAGATTGAATCAGGACTCATCATAATGAATTGGAATTCAAGACAAGGTGCATGTCCAACATAGATACATATTTAAGATTCATATCAATTGTATTCAATTTTGTATCAAATCAAGACACAATTCACACGTAGACTAAGATATCGATGACCACACATCAAACACCAGAAGGAAAATAAATTAAAAGCTTAAAAAATCTTGTCAAATTGTTAGGACATGAACAACATAACCAATAAAAAAATTGGAAATTCAAACAAGAATTAGAATACACAATAATGGCAACTAATTTCTCAAGGTAAAAAGATCCATATGATATTAAATGATTATACATACAATATATAAGAATTGGTCAAATGATCAATTAACAATATCAACAAAAATACACAATCTCCAAAACCCCTTAAAATACAGATGAATCATAAGATTCGTAACACCCAATTACATCAAATGAGAAAAAGAATTGTTATGTCACCTAAACCAACCCAACCCAGAAGATTAGACAATCAACAACAACAACATCCTCATAATTACATAAATTTCCCTTTTTTTCTTCAATAATATCACAATTTTCCCTTTAAACTAAAAAAATCCAAACAATACAGAAAACCCTAAAACAATGAGCCATACAATGTGAACCAAAAGAAGAGCCTGACCAGGAAACGTTGCAGATCCACCATTCCCAACTTCACAGAAACCCAATTTAGCAACTTTAGCTCCGGCACACGCCGCTTCAGCGCAACCGCACCAGTATGTTACACCATCGGCTCCGCAAACGGGGTCTGTTCGGAAGCATTTCGCAGGACACGATGACGGCGTTGTAACGGAACAGACGTTTTGCGACGGTAACCGGAGAACGGATGATTCTTCGTGTTCAGCTGTTGTAATGATTGGGAAGATGATGATGAGAGCGATGAAGGTGAGAATGATGGAAAATTTCGGCATGGTTTATTGGCGAAGAAGCGAGCTACGATGGCTCGCTGGGTGAATTGGAGGAATCAGTGAAGGAAAGTTTTGGGATTTGGAGTGAATTTGAAGAATTTTGGAAGATTGGGAATTGGAATTGAAATTGGATTGAACCCTAATTGACGAATTTGGGGGTTTTGATGAAAAGTGAGAGAAAGAGAAAGAATCTTTGTTGCCGTTGGTTGTAAAAGGAGAATGTGTCTTTTTTATGTTTTGTTTTCTTTTTCAGTTTTTGTGAAAATGAATTTACACCTAAGTTTAGAAAAACTGAATAAAAATTAAATGAAATGCCAAATTTCTCTGTTTGTAACGAGAAAAGTTCAAAAAGAAAAATTCAGAATTATTTGGGAAAATAATAATGGTGCTGTACGCGTTGGCATTGGAAATAGAACGTGTGGTGGTTGGAAGTTAGTTGTGTTGCGAAACTAAAATTTCACCTATTTTCTATAGAACAAAGTTCTCAAACCATACCTCATACTTCTTTAGAAATAAAATCTAAATAAAAATGGTAGTTAAAAAGTTAATGCATGTGGATTTAATTTTTAACTATGTATATAGGTATTTTAACTATTATTTTTGTTTATATTTTATTTCGAAAAGGAAGTAGTTACAAATCATCATATAATATAGAGATCATCACATTAGACATGAAAGCTGAACTAATAATATTGTAGATATCATGTATAATTCAACTTCTTATCAATTAAGTTAACTTTCAAATATCTTATTACAAATTTATAAATATTTTTGAAAAGGTTCTTCTTATGAATTTTGAAAACGAATAATGAAAACAGGAGAAATAAGAGTTCTATGCAATGTGTTTGGATTGTATTATTCTCTTTATTCTTAGACTTTTTTTTGTGAGATCTTTTTTTTTTTTTTTGGTCTAGTTTTGTGAGATCTTTATTCTTAGACATCTCATGCAGGTCAATTTAAATTTTCACAACTTTAAAAAGAAAAACACGTAAATAATGGATTGATTATATTTTTTATAGGGTTATTTTTATATGGGTTTTTGTAACATGTGCAAATTTGCACATGTTAAGAACTTTAAAGTGGTAAGTGTATATTGAAATTTGTGTATTTTATATTAAATATATAATTTTTTTAAAATAATTGTAGTTTTCAATAAAAAATTGTTTGTTTTAGTATTCTTAACATGTGCAATATTACATAGGATACACAAACTCTTTTTATATTTTCCATAAAAATAGTTGGACAGCATTTACACAACCTTTTTTGACAGGTATATTTTATTTGTCCTGTATATCTAAACTAGAAAACAAAATGTCTTCATCTTATGTCTCGGTAATAACTTGATCATATATGACGTTCCATTCTATTTTACAGGCATGATTAATTGAGCTGGCTTCTTTGTTCATATAATTCTAATTCTTTTCAGGGGCTCTTTGTTTATAAGATTAAACACTAAGAAAATTTTATTTAAATTAATAAATCCTTATATATTGAATTAAAGGGTTTGTTTATTCTATACAATATTGCATTTTTTTTGTTTATCTTTATAGAACAATAATTTTATTTTTTTGAAAATTCAATATTCGATCATTCGTCTCAAAGATCATTGAGCTGGTTTCTTCATGTTGAAGAGCTCGAAATAATTGTACTTAGGGAAAATGGATGATATAGCCACCTTATTTCATTTGTACTTGGAATCTGCACATACAAATTAAACTTCTTGAGTGTTGATTTTCGTATACTTTTGCATTTCTTGATCTTGTTGTACGTAAAGCTTAGTAACAAGTACAATTACTTCAAAGTAAACGACATGCCAATCCCATTGATGTTTATTTTTTGCTTGGTCCAGTTCTTGATCATCAGTCATTGCTAGAACGCGGAGTTTCGGACAATGAAATTGTTTGCGTGAGGTCAAAGATATTGAATCTGAATGTGATTCCATTGGCATTGAGGATGCAAATTGGTATAAAGATGATTTTTTTTTTTTTAAAAGATGGTATAAAGATGAATTTAAAAGTTCAAATAGAGTATTGTGCGAGAGCTACACAAGTCTTTCTTGCATGGTTAATTAATACTGTTTGTAGAATGAGTTCCTTTGAGGTTAAAATTTACACCTTTGTAATTACCAACTTAAACACTTAAAAAAAAACAGATTTTAAGCGAGAAAATCAAGTTAGCAAACAAACGGCTTTAGCTTAATTTACAGAGCTCGGTGTTATAACTTTAATTTAAAAGTGGCTTTTATACTAAAAAAAAAATGGTTGGCCAAACGCTATAAATCAAAGTAGTTTATCGCTATTAGTTTATATGCGTTCAATTACATCTCAATTTTTTTAGTAATCCTAATACAATGTTTTACATTATAATATAAGAATATAATATATTTCTTAGCAACAAAAAAGTTAATATTTGACATTTTTTGGTTCATCTAAAAGTAGTATTGATGCGCTTTAGGATGAGTAGAGTATATAATGAAAAACAATGGAACAAAGTAACCGTAGGTTTAGAGGAAGTAGCTAGACCAACATTAATAATTTGAATATATAGAAGTAAATGTGTTAGTGTTGTGCCGGTGTCTACACACCCGCAATGTGAAGTGTTGGTGCTATGTAGCGATTATCATTTTGATGAGAGCTCTATAGCACAAAGTAGCAGACCAAAACTTATACCAGTTGACAGCAAAATCAAACAGAAAAGGTAGAGCCATATATAACATAAACCACGATCTCTATTGTGTCCATTAATTATATCATCCCAGAAGAACATATCTAAACATGATATGGCACTCATTAGTTGTACAATAAGAAAATTCCTTCCGTCTCATACACGGAGTATGAAGTATGTATACTAAATTGGATCTACCGATTATCCTTTTGATGCTAGTGAATCTTAAAATTTGGATCGAGTTTAATTCAATCTTACAAAACTAGATTGTAAGTGACACCTCCCATCTAACAAGCCGGCGTGCATGATTCAGTGATGATACATAACTTATACCGTTAACATTTTTAGATAGCTCCATAATCTGTAACAATGAAAAATATGTGTCAACATAAAACTTTTAAATTTATTTCCAATATCTCCTCTGTTGTAATTATTATAGAATAGTCAGAAAAGGTGCAAAGAAAAATAGTTACATTACATGGCATGAAATAGTAGATGGTACCTTGATGTAGCAAAGAACTATATATGATTGTCTAAAGTTCAATGAAGACACTGTCCACTGTCTTGAGTTTTTCCATCTCCTCCTCACCGGCAATTCCAGGATCAACATAACACAGCTGCAAAAGAAAAAAGAACATCAATCCTCATCAACATCAACCCTCATCTTTCAAAGGTGCAAGACATTGCAGTTTTTTGTAAAAAGAAGTAAAACCTGGTATTGTTGCTTCCTCAGTGTGTGCACTCCTCTTTTTATGAATCTCTGCCATCCATTTCTCTCCCTTAGTGATCTTTCTATAGCTGCCGTTCTCTATAATGATAAGTCACAATATTTGAAATGATGTCATGCCATCATTACTACACAACATGCCGGTTCCAGAATAAACATTTAATAACAGATAGAAGTAGGAAGAAAATATATCCAGGGCTTGTTTGTATGAGCATCTTAATTAAGCGCTTATCATATAACTGATTATGTATATGTTATTTCTATAACAAAAGATAAAATAAAGTCAAACTGTTTTCATATAGGCTATAAGTTGTTTTCAAAAGCTATCCTGAAAAGCTTATGCAAATAAGCTGAAAACAGTTTAAAACGTGTAATAAGTTGTTTCCATAAGCTATCCCAAACAACTGTTTCACAAATGTTTGTCAGTAGATAAAATCAAATAAATCAATTCAAGCAGACATCTAATTTTCTAAACCTACTTGCAATTGCATATCCTTACTTCGAGAGCTTGTACTAGCCCAAAGAATACAACTAATTACCACAAAAACTAACGGTTTTATAATAATACCACAAAGTAAGGATTATAATGTAGGTTGTGATTAAATATTGGTTAAGCTTAGTGATGAACTTGGTTTTAGTTGTTCAAGAAACACTCATATGATATGCAATCAGACACAGATATTTAAATAAAAAATAAGAAAATATACAACACACAAATACATTACATGACCAGGATCAAGAACTAGGAGATTATATTGCAGAATTCCATTTCGTTGATGTCTGACTTGGATTCCAACTATTGTTCTCGAGTGTCCATCATGTTGAAAGTACAAAGGCCTGTCCAAGAAAGCGTTCAAAATTTTAAACACCACAATAAACAATATCATTTGTTTGGTTAGAACAGTCACTCACGTTTTTTCGCTGAAGACAACACGCCTATAGCCAAATTGAATCGAGTTTTTATTTGAAAAATAATTCCACACATAGTCCATGAGAACTTGATGATTTTTACTTTGTTTAGCAGCACTTTTCACCACACACTCACCACCACTTTTTTTGTCCACAGTAGCATTAATAGAAGAACAGGACTCTGCATTCTTGCTACAACTTGTTTGAGAAACACCACCGCCACAACGAGACAGATATCTATCCATTGGTCCTGAAACATTCGGTGCTTTCCTCTTCCTTTCATCACCAATTCTCACTAAATCCTGTCCACCAACACTTGAACCAGGGACAGACAGATAGAGAGATTCAGATTCCTTAGGACCAAAATCCACTACCCTTGATCGGAGACCAAAAGAACGCAAAAGCGCAGCACATTCGGTAGCTCCTATCCATTTTTTAGAGCCATAGATAGCGTGATTGAATTGATGAGAGCCAGATTCATCGAAACCTCTTTCCCAAGCAATCTCAAGCCATCTTTGGAGTGATGGAATATCAGGAACAAATCCTGAACCACCAAACAAGACATCTTTTGTTTCTCTCTTTTGTGCCAATAAATGTGAGCTAAGCATTTGGATATTACGCCAACCGCAACCCCATCCAACATCTTCAAACTTATTGCTTTGGAAATGATCAACATAACCTGATAAAATGCTTCTTGAGTTGTCACCATCAGACTCCAAACAGTTCCTTAACAAGTTCATCAAACCTCCATTAACATTGTGAAATTCACCCTTTATCTGCAAATCAACCAAGCAAGACATCTTCTCATCCATATTCCACACCCCATTATCACTACCAATACTACTGCTACTACCACCACCACACCAATTGTTACAATCTCCAAAAGTTGTATTAAGATGCAAGTTACGAACTGCATTTTGAACCTGCATATGAAACCATACAACACAACACAAACAATAAATTGAGTGGAAATACCTAGACCATGTTTGGATAAACACTTTAATTACGCTCTTATAGCATAAACATTTATCATAGAAGTGCTTACATGAAGCACGGACACCGGACACGACAAGGACACTGACACGCCGACACAGCTAATAATTTGAAAAAATCACATAATTCAGTTTAACTACAAGTGTTGGTGTCATGTCGGACACCGGGACACGCCTAATCCGAGGAGTGTCTGTGCTTCATAAAACAAAGTCATCTTGTTTACAATACAACACACAATAAATTGAGTAGAAAATGCCTAATGTGACTTTCTTCTCTACTCAAAAAAGAAGAAAAATAGCTAACTTTAGAACATAAATGTCAAAATTTACATTTGAACAAAAAGGGTTAAGTAAAATATAATCATTGGAGTCTAATTGATTGCAGATATTGATCACAAAATCACCCTACTTTCAAAAAGGGGAGAAAACACAAAAAGATTAAATTTTTATTTTGATTGCTTATTTATTTTGATGTTTCTTAGGTTAATTTGAAAGAAAAAGGGAAAAGGGGTACCTGAGGAGAACGAAAATCGTCATCTTCGAAGTGGGTATTGGCATGCCTGAAATCGAACCCGTGTCATCAAATCAAATTGTGAAACAAAAAGAAGAAATATGAACAAAGAAAAGAATTACCATTGAAGTTGTGAGGATGGAAGTGATAAGAAACAGAAGGGGCAGGTGGAAGAATCATCATCATCCATATCCATGTTCATCGAATTTGAATGTTAATGGCGGAAAGGCTTTTCCAATTCAAATATCAATTCACCTAAATATGGAGAATTTTCGTTTTTACCTAAAACATTATATTTTTTTAGACTTTGTAACATTTTATTTTTAAGGATAAAAATGTTGATAGAATTTTTTTTATATGGATTAAAAAAATGCTTCTGAATTTTTTTCAACAACTAAAAGTGTGATTTTTTTAAGCACTAAAAGCAAAATTCTAGATAATTTTTTTTTTAAGAAGTTAAAATAAAATATATTAACTAATAACTTAGTATCTCAAGCACAAGAGGTGCGAGAAAAAAACTAAGAAAAATATATGTTACACCAGGTTACCAGGAAGAAATGAGTGTTATAGACACATAGTAGACACGCTAAAAAACACAAAAAATAAATTGAAATTAATTATGAACTCTCAAACATAAAAGAGGATTAAGCCACCACATATAGTAATTAAAAGCAAAATTCAGATGGTTTGTCTTCGGCCACCAGAAGCAAAATTTTAGATATTTATTAAAATCATTTAATTAATTAACCTTTCATTAAATTAGATGTATTTTTGTAACCAAAAAAAAAATAGATGTATTTTAGTCTTGATAAACTTAAAAGTTATCTAAAACAAAAGAATAAATAAAGACAAAATTATTATTGATTGATAAAAATTAATGAGAATTTGACATTTTTTTAAGAAGTTAAATTAGCTCACTTAAATTGACATCGGAAGAATCAAACCTCAGACCTTAAGGAGAAGCGCACTCTCAAGTCTCAAGTCAATACCATTAGACCAACCCAGGTGGGTTAATGAGAATTTGGCATTACCTTTATACCCCTAATATTTAAGTATCTTCTAATGTAAATATATGAGTTTTTAAGTTCACATAAAAAGTTGATGTTGAGGATAAGTGGATTTGACAGCTTGGTCCGGGAGCAAGTTATACAGTGCGCGAAGCGTACCCATCTTTCACCAGTCGGGAACTACATCATTATATTGTTGTTTCTGATATTATTTGGCTTAAGGATGTTCCCTTGAAGATCTCTTTATTTGAATGGCAACTTCTCCATAACAGGTTGCCTGCCAAGGGTAATTTGTGTTAGGCGAGACATGATTCATTCTGATTTCCAACTCTGTGTTAATGGTTGTGGCAAGGTTGATTCGGTAGATAATTTGTTTTTGGACTGTAATGTGTCAAGCTCTCTTTGGTATCTTGTGCTCAATTGACTTGGTTTTACTTCGGTTGATCCCCCTCGATTTCAGATCATTTTGTTCAATTTGGTAATGCAGCCGATGTTTCTAAAGCTAGGCGAGATGTTGTGCACTTAGTTTGGCTTTCTTGTTCTTTGGTAATTTGGAAGACAAGGAATGAAAAGTTTTTTAACAATAAAATATGCAATACTTATCGGCTTTTGGAAGGAAAAAAAAACAAGTTTCTTTCTTTTTGGTGGTTGAAGGCCAATAATGCTCATTTGTCGCTTGTTTTTCATAGTTGTTGGCTTTGCCCCTTTTGTTTGTATGAGCATTGACTAATGTATTTTTTTTTTTGTGTTTTTGGCCGAATTGTTTTTTCTTTGGCTTAATCTCTTTTGTTAAACTTTGACATTCTTCTCTGGTACGTCTAAGACTAGGCGGATTGTGTTTTTTGATATTATACATATTTTATTTTGGTTTGTTAAAAAAAAAATTAACTTAAAACTGTGAAAGTGCAATCAATTATTTCCGAACCAATTACTTATATTTATCAACCAGTGGACATATTGTGTGGTGAGGGTGAAACATTCGATAGTTAAGGGTGTGTTTTTTTTTTTTAAGTTATAATTGTAGATACATGGGAATAAAATCATAAAAACATACGTGCCTATGTTTGTTACAAATTTACTAAATTTAATTCTTTGATATAAAATATTCCTTTGAATAGAAAAAAAATTCCAAAGAAAACGGTAGGAATAAAGTTCCCATAGAGACGAGATAATTTCATGTATAATTACATATTATCTCTATTTTTAAGGTTCTTTAAAATATTATAATGTTAAACAAACATTTCTTTTCTAAATACCTTAGAATAAAATTTACATCTATATATTCTAAGGAATGTTATTCCTAAAAATAAATTTGGTAAAATTGAAACAAACACATCCTAATTAATCTCAATCGTTCATATAATCAATTACTCCCTAACAAATTACTATATGAGTGAGTAACTGAAAATTATGATCAAGTGGACCCCAACTAGTCGTTGATGACCCTACCCCAAAGACGTTTTATCGCATTGTTTAGTGGTAGTACATAGAAAATCACTTATCTTACAAGTTACAACACAATTTCATGCTATTGAAACTTATTTTACAGTCAAAAAAAGAAAACTCGGCCTTAATTAATTAAGTGTACATTTAATCCAATAATCATGATATACAAGAATTGGATTTTTCTTTAAAAAAAAAAAAAAGAATTGGATTTTGTCAGATGGTCGAAGCGGAGTCTATATATTTATGCTGAAAGAGTTTGGATGCAACATATTGTTCGAGTCAAAATTTACGGACTACATTTCATTTTTTTTTTTTTTGAAGAAACAGACTACATTTCATATTCACCTTATAATATTCACCTATTTATTATAAGAAGAAGAAATAAAAAAACATTTTTTTTAACATTTTTAGACGTATACGTTTATTTAAAAAGTTGTAAAACATTAAATATACCTTCAAATATTAAGTAGTAATAACTATACCTTAAAAAATGTGGCATCCACAACTTTTTTTTAATTTAAAAAAATTGTTGGAACACTAGTTGAATCTAGTGAGATATTGGATAAGGAAAAACACAAGAAAGAACTAGTGTGTGTGTGTGTGACTTAAAAATGTCCCACATTGGAGGGTCACCCCAACTAGCAAGTGTTTATATAAGGGAAAAGTGACCTCCAAGGGTGTGCCCTTGGGGTACCCACTTTTGTGAACGGGTGAACGCTTACAAAAACATATATATCACGCGCGACGACCGGCCGGGCCGGGCCTGGGTCAAAATGATATTTATTTTTTTGTCACTTGAAAATGTTAAATTAATTAATTACTTTATCATTATCCGAAAGCGTTCCGTTACAACCCGATCCAAAACTAAACGCGTAATCCGATAAGAACAAAACAAAACGCGGTTACTTGAGGATCAGAACGAATTGATCCCCAAGTCTCTCCGTTTTTGTTACGAGCTCTGCCTATAAAAGGAGAACTCGCCCCATTCATTCTTCACACCGAAACTCGCAGTTGATGCTTCCTGCTTGTTTCCTCTCTTCTCCCTCCGATTTGTGTTAACGAATCATTCTTCTGCTTCTACTCCTTTCTGTCCCTTCGGTTTCGATAAGAGTGGTTACGTACCATATTCGAGTGGCTTTAATCTAACGATTAAACCATATAGAGGTGTATTTTCTCGAGCGAGTGCATACTGTGCAGTACGTACTCGTAACAGTGATCTGGGCTGTTTTATCCTGGAGGCGGCGCGGTTGTTAGTCTACCTTGCACAAACTTGGGTAGTGCCGCGAAACGTCTTAAAGAAAGCGACCTGGTCGTGACTCACCCCGGTAACTTCGTTCGGTATACTTTCAAATTCGAAAACAACAAAAATAATAAGAAAACTTCCATCCAAGTGAATAAAATGAACTCCATCAAACTAAAATGAAATTAAACTTTCATCCATATTATAAAGTCAGGTAATATTGTTTAACTTTGACTCAAGTGGTCCATATAGTCTAACAGTGACGCTCTCAATAAATATTAATCTCACTCATCCCATGAAACTAGAACCGTTGGAAAAGAACACGTATATCAATCAATCTCCATTGCACTGAGCTCTAGGGTAACTCTATCATGCTTATTGCTTAAAGTACCAACAAGGTATTTGGCTAGAAGAAGAAGGTTTCAATGTGATTATCACACTCACACTTTTCATGTTTTTTCTTTTATCATCTCCAAAACTTATATCAAAATGCATGTTACCAAATGCAATTTTACCCCGCATATGATAAACAATACCACACAAACAATTAATTGAGTATAAAATACTTAATATGATATTATTTTATCAACAAATGAATAAAACAAATAAATCGTCAATTTAGTCCATGAACTATTGTTGCTTCTTCAACATGGTCCCTTAACTAGATAAACATGACATGTAATCCTTAAACTATATTAAATCCATGTTCATCGAATTTGAATGTTAATGGCGGAATGACTTTTCCAATTCAAATATATGGATGTAATTTTGTTTTGATAAACTTAAATGTATATTTACGAAAAAATAAAAAAGGAATAAATGATTATCGATTAAAATAAACTATGATCATTTGACAAACTAGGAAATTTAGCATGTGTTAGGTTATGTAAAGGTAAGAATTAATTTTGATAGAATTGATTTTGCCTAAGTTGATTTTGATAAAATTAACCGTGTAATTATATCCCCCACACAATGGTACGTTTTTCTAGAATAACACGAAAGAATGTGTTATTCTTGCTAAATGTAGGCTCCTGAGTTGTTTTTGTAACGACTCTCAGGTGGACTACTGAATCTATCAAATTAATCGGTCCTTAATTGAATATCAAGTTTTTAAAATATAAAATAAAATTAATATTAACGTTTTTTATGTCATGATTTTTTTTACTTAGACCCGATCCACAATCATGTGGGTCAAATATTGATTAATCGATGCGGCCAGTAATCCAGTGATTCGATGTCTTAAATAAGTCGATCATCGGCCAAATTTTTAAACACTGCTTCTAATGGTTTGTTTGCTAGATTTCTCTAACATGCATTATTTTTTCTAATAAAATTTTTAGATGAGTTGTGTCACATGAGCTCATTAGTGTCAGACATGACTCATGTATCAAAGAACGCTTATGAAAGTAATTATATATTAGTAATTATCAAAGAGCATTAATACTAATTTATTTGCTACATTATTGAAAGACTTTTTTTTCATATAAAATTATTTAAAAACTTGGAAATAATTTTTATATAAAAAAAAATCATCAAGTACTTGACAAAATTAACCTTCATACGTTTTGGTTATTGAAAGTAAAATATGCTACTTTATCTTTTGATTACCATTCTTGACGGCTATTACTTAATTTGTATTTTCTTTCCCTGTTAGGTACTTTTTTGGACTTTGTAACATGTTGATTTAGCTTTGATTAAACATACCTTTTTTAGTTAACCTAACTTTATCGTAAAATTTTAATTTTAACACTAACACCTATTTGTGTTGGGGTCTAGTACTTGTAAAGCATCTGCACATCTTATTTATGCACATTATGAACTTATGTACAATTCATTTTGTTTTGTAAAAACAAAAACTAAATTTGAACCTTCTTTAAGCGTAAATTTGAACTTTTGACTCAGTTATTATACCATGTCCACGAAAAGAATCTTATACATCGATACGCTATTTTCATCAGTGAAACAATTTCTTCAACATATAAAAACAAAATTACTCATAGAGTCTTTTAGTAAGGTCAATTTTCAAGTTTATAGCAGATATTCTATAGCTTAAAAGATTGTATGATTAAAATGGAAATGATCTGTAACAAAAAAAATTCACAAGTTCAAAACATATTTTACTAGCTTATACTATTTTTTGATAAACTTGTTAAGTAACGTTTGAATTTTTAGCGTATACTATAATTTTTTGTCAATTTTATGTAAATAAGTAACTTGTATTAATTTTTTATAACATGTTCCAATTAATACGAGGATACAATCTCATCATTTACTTTTTTTATAGGGAAAATCTCATTGTTACTTGCGGGGGCAATTAAAGTCAGAGCAAAATATTGCATGAAGTAACATATCAAATTTGACATAAGAGAAAATTAAATCAGAGACTTTAAAAGAAACAAACTTTAAAATTTAAGACCAACACCATTAAATCAACTCAAGATTAGTTAATTAAATATTATATTTTATCTCTATAAATTTGCAGATTATATTATTAGTTTCGCCGAAACAAAAAATTAAGAGTTATATAATTAGTTGTTCAAATTATATGTAAAAAACATAGCTTCGTTCGTCTTTCAATAATACATAATATTGTAGGAGTCGAATTTTGAACCTCATTGACCCACTTATTTATATTCAAAATGAATTACTTTAGCCATTAGTTGGTCAAACTGAACCATAAAATTGCAATCAATTATTCCATAACAAATTACTGAAAAATATGAAGTATTGTGAGGTGAGGGTGAAACATGACCGAGAAAATGAACCATATTGTTTCATCTGCAGTGTGTGGTGAGGGTGAAACATAAGGGAGAAACTGAACCATGCATAATTGCATATTTTTTGTTTCGACGAGATGTTGTTTCATGTAATTTCTCTTTTGATGGCAATCAATAACAAACTACTAAATGAGTGATCAACTGACAATTATGACCAAGTGGACCCCACCAGTCGTTGATGATCCGCCACATGGTTGTTTTATTGCATTGTTATGTTTAGTGCCGTTACACATGGAGTATCTTGCTACACAATTGAAACTTTGATTTACTCTGAAAAAAGGGGAAAAAATGAAAGAAACTTTATGCTATTGAAAAAACTCAAGGTATATATATATATATAATCCATTGATATTTACAAATATTTGTGGATTGTGTGTGGATGTTTTGGCGAATATGACGTGCAGATACAATTTTCTTTTGATTTTGTATGAGTATTGTTCTGTTCAAATTTCTTCTTTATTTTTAGCTAATTATGTCGGTATTTAAACACAACGGTTAGTTAGACGGTAGTTGTTCTTTTATTTGAGTTTCGGCCCTCTTGCAAACCTATAAAAACGTATTTTTAATAGTCCATATATTATCTAGAATTTCGTTTTTAGTCCTTATAAATAAAATTGTATTTTTTAGTCTTTGTAAAATTTTCCATGGCATTTTTCTCTATAAAATTTTCCATCAATATTTTTTGTCTTTATAAAATTTTCCATTAACAATTTTATTTCCCAAAAATGTTATAGGAATTAAAAATTATGATTTTATTTTATATAAATAAAATTATGAATAATTACAAGGATCATTTATTTAATTAACCAAAAGAAGGAACATATATGTTATTTAGTTTGTTAATTGCTGCTCAAAAGCTCAAGTTAAGGGGTTGTTATGAACATATCAGACCCACACAAGGGTGTTGAAGACAAAATTCACTCTTAGAAGACAGGTGGCCAAATGAGAATGACGGATTTGATTTGATATCTTTTCGTTGTGCTGCTTGGCGGTTTGAGACACTAAATGTTTACCTCCACTCCCTACTTCTTCATTACCACCTCATGCTTTCAACCAGTGGCGGAGCCAGGAATTATATCGAGTCTAGGCAAAATTTTGACCGCAAATTCACATAAAAGAGGCTCGTCATTTTGTCGATAAAAGTACAATTTGAAACAAGAGAGATGAAACATAACCTGCCAATAGTGTGCTAAATAAAAAATAAAATAAAATAAAATTATGGAGTTAAATTTCTTGTAGCAATACAAAGAAAGTATGGGCAGTGGCTGATCTTGAGTTATTTTCTTGGGGGTGCCAAACGTTTGTGAAATATATATTTAGCTGTTTGTAAAATATATAAAAATTGTTAACTGGTTCAGAGGCAGATTTTGATTGATTGCATAGAAGGGTGTGCTTGTTCGATTCCCGTCCAGGACCATTTTTTTGCACAAAATCGTAAAAATATAACAGAAACATAAAAAAGAAGAACATGGAGGAGTCGAACACGCGACCTCCTTGAGAAAATCAAACCAACTTCCCACTGCGCCAACAAAAACATAATGTTATTATTACGCCTAATCTATATATATAGAAACCTTGGTGGATGTCATGCCTCCCATAGGTCCCAAGGAAATCCACCACTGAGTATGGGTTGAGCCCGGGCGCGTGCCCAGGCTAGCTGGGCAGTAAATCCGCCCCTGCTTTCAACACAACCATTTCAAGTTTCAACCATTTCCATTTGAGTAATGATACATGTACAACTATTTTGTGATAATCTTTTTTCTTTTTTATTGGTTAAAAATAATAGAGAGAGAATAAAACACAATATCGGTATGAGTGAGAGTGTGAGTTGTTCAAAAATTGTCACAAAGTGATTGTACAAATATCATTTCTCTATTGACATAAACCTACTTAGTTATTTGATTATTCATTTTTCTAAATTAGTTTAGTTGTGTTTTCTTCAAGAGATAGTTCAGTAGTGTTGGAAATTCAAAATATTAATGCAAACATAATTTGTTTTTCACGAGGAGGCAATGGATAATATTAAAAAAATGTCGATTTTATGATGGTTTTGATGATCACACTATTATTGTCCATGACACAAGGACGTGTTTCATTACCATTAGGATATTCATCACAACCACTACCACCATCAGTCGTCTGTTCTTCGCCACCCTATCCATTCACAATAACTCCCCCACCATACCAATTCATAGCAGCACCTCCTCCTCCATCCCAAACCGACAAAAATGATTTTGGGGATTCGCTGGTCAATATAATTAAAAACTGGAATAAACTTATTTATGTTATTGTCTCGGTAGTGATATTCTTCACTGGATTAGGGTGATGCGGCAGATGCTATTATCGGAGAAGAAAACGTCTTCAACATCTTCAAGATGGTGAAGATGTTTTATCTGTAATATCAAATGTGTAGTGGCATAATTGGTTTCCCAACATAACTAGTGTTTTATTTCTTCTATATTACAGTACCTAATAACTACAAATAATAAAACAAACTACATGATATGATACAAAACTACCAGAATTAGTCTTAATAGTTCTGTGATAGTTTTAGGGAATTACTTGTAATACAAGCAATCTATCTTTTTGGATTTAGCATTTGAGATTGAATATATTAGAAGATTGAATGAGATAAACATTTCATGTTACAATATTTGTATAATATCTATTTCAGATATTTCAGTGTTTTAGATAGAAATATACAATACTCTTTTTTTCCTACTATGATATTTTACAGTTTAAGTATTTGTATGATTATAACTCTTTCATTAACTTATGAGTTATGAGACATGAACGAGGAGTAATAATCAACTAGTTTGTATCCAAACAATACATCATTTATGAATGTGGTTAATTATGTTTGTGAAAAAAATAAAAAAAATACAATATGTTTTCTGTTCATGGTTGTTTTCTACTTTGATCCGATTAAAAATGTCTTGTAAGAACAAAGTTATGGTTATTAAACTGAAATTATGTATGAGCAACAAATTCTTTTGGTATAATGTTTCTTTGTTTATGAATCATAAGTTTCTCACATATTTTTTTAACAAATGCATATGTGATATGTTTATTGAGAATGTTAGTAGTAGACTAATATACATTTTAAAATATATAAATTGTCATACCCCATTTTTTGACCGTTTGTTTTCTTTTTACTCGTCATTTAAGCTCGTTTTATCGAGTTGTTTTCTCCAATTTCTACATTTTATTTCACGGTATTATATCAGTTTTTTCTCAACATTCTACATATATATATCTCAGCATTTTATCTGTACGCTTTGCAAACATTTTACTCGTCTTTTCTCAAACTTTTATCCGCTTAAATCTCATTTTTGTCTTGTCGTTTTACAACATTTCGCTGCTATTTTCTCATTTTTACTCGCTTTTATAGACCGAGAAGTCTCGTCATTTTAGACGAAATTCCGACAGAGATGTTACTTTGAAGTACCTCATTTGGTTCTGAAGCGACAATTTTAATTTTATCTTTTTATTTTGTTCCATTTTATTATTTTGGTATTTTTATTAGTTTATTTTTCATTTGTATTTTTATTTTATTTCATTTTCATTTTAGCATTTATATGTCACGTGAGTGACATTGTTTTTTTTCTTTATATAAATTTTATTTGTTATTTTATTATTATTTTTGTTAAGTCTTGGTCTTTTGTTTTGGTCCATGTAACTGTCCAGGCCAAGGGCATTTTGGTCCAGATTTTTTTTCTCAGGCACAACCTAGTGGATCACTATTTATAGGCTATCTAATCATTGAATGTCTGAGACACACTGCCCAAGACAACAACACTGTAGCCGCAGCCACACAGTTCCCAACCACAAACCCTAGTTTCCATTTCCATTCACAAATCCAGAATCAAAAACGACAACAAAGAATGAAAAAACTCATGAACACAACATGAACAAAATTTCCAGAAAGCCATCACCTAAAGAATGAAACCCAACAAGCCACCACACAATCGAACCTGAAACGGTCTCAAAACAACACATACACACAGTGAAGAAGCCATAAACCACAAGAACGTACACAACCAGCTTTCACGTCACACACTCAAGGCCGAAGCCGAACCGGAGCAAAGGGGGGAGAGGAGGCCAAAACCGACCCGAAAAAGAAAAGGTAGTTTTTTTTTTCTTGAAACTTAAACTTTAGATCTACAGTTGGGTGGGTATTTTCTTGAAATTTTGAAAATGGATTTGTAACCTACGCGAAAATGGATGTCTAAAAATGGAAGAAATTTTTGAATCGGAGTAGTTTGGGTGAGTTCCAGCGGCGGCGCCACCACCCTAGGGTGGCCGGCCACCGCGCCGGAGAGAGGAGGAAGATGAATATTCATCTTCATGTTGTTTTCGTTTTCCAGAAATTCATCATAGAGAGAGAAGAGAGCTTTTAGTTAGAGAGAGGGAAGAAATGAAAAGTGAACAAAAAAAAACAACAAACCTTTTTATACCATGTAGCCGGTTCGGTTTTATCTTGGACCGATCCAGGTGAACCGAACCGGGTCACCCACCTAAGCCCAATTCTTTCCTTTCCTCCTAATCTATCTCTACAGATTTACTTACAAACCCCCCTTCATGCTCACTGCACCTCCCTGTTTCTTTGAAAAATCTTTTCTTTTACATGTTAATTTTAACTATTTTCATGCATTTTATTCAATTTAGTTTTTTTTATATTATATTATATTTGTCATATCATTTAGTTTACTTGTGAATTTAATTTTCATCACATGCATTTTAATTCAAATCACTTTTCATCTCATGCATTATTTTTTATCTAAATTCATATAATGACCATATCTTTAACTCATGCATTTTTAGACCAAAAATCATTACATGCATATTTAGTTTATTTAGCATATGTGTTTATTTTATGAGGTTGCATTTTATTTTTGTTATCGCTTTATTATCTTTATTTGTTTAAATTTCATGATATTAGCATGTATTTAGGACTTATGTAATTTAATTTTTCGCATTTTTATTTTTCGTCATTTACTTTTGCGCAAGACCTTAGAATGTACTTAGGAACTTATGTAAATATCCAAATGAATGAGAATATACACCGACACATGCACCGACACTATCACACACTTATTTATCGTTTTTTACTTTACGTCGTTACGCTTAGTTTTTTAGTTTACGACTTAACTTACAAAAAAATCATTTTCTCAAAAACATCAAATAACCAAAACACAAAAATATTTTCTTAAGAAACCTTGGCTCTCAATCCAAGTGAACTTTTTCCCTTTATTTTCTTAATCAAACTTCTAATCAATGTTTAATTATTTAGACTTCTTTTTCTCTAATTAAAATCAAACAACCTCACATTTTTTATTCTTCTACGCCTTTCGGCTTCTTGTCTTCTCCAAAACATTTTTTCAAACTTTTAAAATCAATCCAACTCACCAAAAGAAATTTTTGAGGTGAACTACATGATTTTGATCCCGTCTTCGGGTATGTAGGCAAAAGGCTTATGTCTTTCCAAATCAATAAAAATAACAAAAACATACATCTTCTCTCTTCATTCTTACACTTAGATTTTAGGCAACATTTTTACAAATAAATAAGCAAATAATTAGCACAAGATAATTTAGGTAAGAGGCTCCTTCGGAGTACCGAAGTCGTTTAGGGTGCTTAACACCTTCCCTAATCGAAACCAACCCCCGGACCTTAATCTCTTAAAAGGGTTTTTTACTCGTTTTTTCCCTTCCCACCAATAAAATAGAGAGTTCAAAGATTGACGGTTCAAAGCCAATTAATGGATTGACACCCGAAAATCGCGAGCACATAAATCTTAGACAATGAAATCTGAATAATATCACCATATGTACGATGACAGCGAAATCTTATTTATATTTATATTATGGAGTTGCTTCTTTTAAATTTTTTTTACGGTAAACAACATTTCATTAAATGAAAGAAACCTCAAACATTACAACACATATAGTAGGTTATGATAAAAAAAATTATTTTTACAGTTACATGTTTGTGTTTGATATACACACAGAGGATGATTAAGGTCAATATGAAGCCTCTCCAACTCAACTAAGTAACATGAAGAGAGATGAGATAACACTTCTTAACACTTATGGATCACATTTGTGATTTTATAAACATCAGATTTAGATTTGCATATTGCGCGGTTTGTTGTTGTATTTTTTATGTTTTACAAATTGTGATAGTGTTATATCGTGTGTATAGATGTTAGATATAACATTTAACCATCTAAAGACAGTTTTAAGTGAGTTTTCACATCCAAATTTGTATTCAGTATAATTGATGGTTGTAAGTCTTATCCCTTACTCTAAATGCTTATTAGATCATGTTAAAACTTAACCTAATTTTTCCCTCTTATTGTATAACATTAATTGTAATTTGTCACTTGACCCTACATATTTTCCCTCCACAAATATGCCTAAGTTGAAATTCAAAATGCTTATTGTTGTGACTTCCTGAATTTCAGCCTTCTAATATAAAACATGAGATGCATATATTCACAAGTGTGCTATTTAATTCGACCTTTGTCATACCCAATGCAAAATAAATCAGCTACCCACTTCTCCATATTGTTTCTGTTTCCAACATATCTCTTATACCCACAGTTATTAACTATATATACCCAACATACACCATGTATATCCTCATTCAAATTTCATTTTGCTTCTTTCAAATTCCCTCTTTCCTATTTTGATTTTCCAATGTATGGCCGCAACCTAGAAACCATGCTCTCATTCCATTGCTTGACTGGTTTGGATTTTAATTTCTGAATTTTATATTTTGTTCGTTTCCTTTCTTTTGTTTACGTTTCTGTTTGATTTTTTCCTTAAGTCCTTTGATGAACAATCCTGTTTGTGAGATGGACAAGGCTGTCAACAAACTAAGATTGAAATACAGGACCTACATAGTAGAGTATGATGTCGAGGTGGGTGTTGTCATGTTACCAAGCAAGTTCGCCAATGATTTCAGTGACAAAATCAATCGTTTCGTGAAACTAATTGACCCTAAGGACAATCACTTTGAAGTGTAGGTTGAAAACATCAATGGATCCTTTTTTCTCACCAAAGGATGGAAGGCTCCCATGATTTTTACGGTATCGGCGCACAATCTTTATGAAGGTGTATGAGTCAGGATTGGAAGCAACCAGACTCTCTATGTTACTGTCATAACCAATTGAGCTTGCTATTTATTTCATGGTTGCTGTTTAAAGGATCTTTGTTGAAGGATTTCTGTTTTCTGCTGTCATCCAATAGTTGTTTGCGTTCTTTTTTATTTATTTTTTTCTTTCAAGTTTTGATGCTTCAATTTTGCAAGATGTCAATGTAATGAAGCATCAAATTTCCTTTTTAACATTAATCATCTAATTAAATCGTTTGGCAATGAAATGAGTTTTGTTTTATGTTATAATCCAGTTCAACACTTTAATTGTTTGATATAATAAATGTGTGTTTCTCGCCACAATCTTCACATATATACCAAATTGTGTTATTGCCTATAAAATCTAAATCATCCACAAATAATTATCAATCCATTGGGAATGACCTTTTAAGAATTATGTGCTGTAAATATTACAAGATGGTATATTGAAGTGTTACAAGAATGATGTGAAGTATATATTACAAGATAGTAATTTCTGAATCATCTAAGGACGTTATTTTGAACTATAGTTGCGACTAAGTATTGAAGTGTTGTCCATTTTTCTGTTTATGTTTGCATGATTGATTTCTCAATTTTTCTTTTTATAGGAACATTTTTAGCCTTTCGTATAAATAAAATTTGACAAGTTATTTACTACCTTAGCACGTTGTATGTTACATTTAAAAAAAAAATCAAAATACGAAGCAAAATTCGATATTATTTTCTGATGTTAACTTATTTAGTTTCTAATTTGATTGTTAAAAAAAATAAAGTGTCGTGCAACTGTAATCTAAAATCTAGGTGATGTCTTCAACTGTTAGCTAATTATTAGGTGTTTATGTATAACATGTGCCTCAGGTAGAGATTTTAAAAACTGAAAACGTAAATGCTTATGTATGACATGTACTAAATGTCTTTAATATAATATATTAACAATTGTGATACTTTATGCTACCTTCCTGTGTTGCATACTACACATCCAAAAACATAAATGTACTAGTATGAGTTGAAATACTACAACAATTGACCAAATATTTTGTGTTTTTTTTGCATATTTGGTTATGACTGATGATCGGCTAAAAACATATACGCTTGTAGATATTGAAGTTCTCCTCCAAAGTTCTGGCAAAAGTTTGTCTGATTATCCACCTATACCAATAGCAGACACTGCATTAGTATATGATTTGCAAAACCATCTAATTCATGATGAGTTGAGCTATGATAAAGTAGATTGGACAGCGAGCATGATCGTTTAATAGCGACGATGACGGATGAGCAGAGAAATGTATACAATAGGATAATGAAAAGGGTTAACGAAAACAGTCCCAGTTTATTTTTTCTTTATGGATACGGAGGAACAGGCAAGACTTTGATATGGAGAGCCATGTCAACAACGATAAGATCTGCAAGTGATATCGTTCTAACAATCGCTTCATCTGGCATAGCTGCATTGTTAATTCCTGGTGGAAGGACAACACATTCGAGGTTTTGCAACCCTCTACTAATTAATGAATCTTCTACGTGTACCATTGAACCACATTCCCCCCTTGCGAAATTAATTATGAGAGCCAAACTTATAATATGGGATGAAGCACCGATGATGCATAGATTCTGCTTTGAGGCCGTTGATAGAACATTTAGAGACATCATGAAGGAGTTGGACAAGAAAAATAAGACAATTTAATTTGGAGGGAAGGTTGTTGTATTTAGTTGGTGAATTTAGACAAATTTTGTCGGTTATACCGAAAGGTACAAGACATGAGGTTGTACATGCGACATTTAATTCATCACACCTTTGGAATTATATTGAAGTTCTTACTTTAACAAAAAACATGAGGCTACTAAATGGTGCGTCTGATACAGATATTGATCAAAGAAGTTTATTTTCAGAATGAGTTTTGGGAATAGGTGACGGAAGAATTGGTGAAGACAATGAACTTGATAAAACAGTTATCATAACTCCAGATTTTCTCATCCCTAGCTCAGGCGACCATGTTGCCTCTATCGTTGAAAATACTTATCCAAAACTATTGGAAAATATAGATGACATAACCTACTTCCAAAATAGAGCTATATTGACCACTAAGAATTCTATTGTTGAGAAAATCAACGAACACATGTTGGATATGATACCAGGTGAAGAGAAGATCTATCTGAGTTACTCATAATTGTATCTGAGTTATGATTACATTGTAATACATGTAGTTTTGAGTATCTCCACCTTTTCTTATTTTATTTTTTTAATTTAGTGAGACAATATCATCCAAACTTTCATAACTATCGACGTATCGGTTTATTGTTATACTTGCAATTATATATTATAACTTTCAGCTTATAAGACTCGTGCTGCGCACGGGTCGGCGTTCTAGTGAGGTTCTCATTCTATAGATATCATAGCAAAAATCTTGGGACCTTCATGTAATGAATAAATAATTTGTACAAATTTGTAACTATGTTCTACAATAAAGTGATTTTGATAATTTCACCCCTTTAATTTCATTGGTTGGTAAGTTATAACTTTTTTTTATATTTAAATTTTTGGAAATTAAAATATGATGTTCTTGCATTCTCAATTCTAGTCTTAGATTTTGTGTAGGTATGCCAACGACATAAACTTAAATGGTTAGTTGATCACTCATTTTTCTAAATTAGTTCTTGGAAATTCAATTTTTTAATGCAAATATCATTCGTTTTCAGGAAGAGGTAATTGTCATTATCCAAAAAAGATACTTATTATTATGATGTGTTGATGATAACACTCTTGTTTTCTGGGTCACAAGGATGCTCATCGTTACCATTTATATGTTAATCATAACCCCCCACCTCCACCACTTATGGTTTGTCCTCCAACATACCTCTTTCAGGCACTCTTCCACCATCCTTAACTCGTGACTTGTTTTTGGGACGCGTTTGTTTATACGATTAGAGGCTGAAATATGGTTATGACTACTATTGTCTCTGTGGTTATATTTGTAACACCCCGATTTCCCAACATAATTAAATATACGTAAAATCAGAGTTTTCATCGCAAAACGGAATGTTACACTACTTTTCAAAAATTCATAAATAGAAAATATACTATTTATTCAACAACATAGATTAATCTCGTAATATTTTGCAGCGGAAAAGTCTTTTTTAAAATATAATCAACTTTAACAAAATCTTGGCACAAAGGCCCCAACATAAATAATCATTTCAATAATCCTCTTAATAATAAATAAATGTTCCAACAATATAGTTCCAAAATTGATACATAAAGGAATGAAAATTCAACAATTAACTCCCATCCCGTTACGTATCAGAGCCCTAGACACTTGAGCCAAAAATCCTATAAGCCTTGGAAATCTGCACTTGCCCACAAGGCGACAATTCCAACAGAAGGGGTGAGAAACACATTCAATTATAATAATATATAATTCATCAAATCGATGAAACAACAACAAATTATACCACAAGTATCAACAAGTTCATATATGTATGTATATATATATATATATCTATATATATATATATATATATATATATATATATATATATATTGCAACAACAACGTTATCAACATCAACGACATTTAGCAAGATACAACAACAATAAACAATCAACAACAACAATATCAACAACATCAACAAATCATCACATATAACGAAAACATCTCAAACATTCACAAGTACATCATAACATCATAAATACTTCAACACGTCATAAATACATCAACAAGTCACAATTACACCATCACGAATACATCATCACTTTACAAATTACATCATCACTTCAAAATTACATCATCACTTCAAACGACACGACACGACTATGCAACACTTAGACCTCATGCATGTGGTACCATCAGGGCATTAAGCCCCCATCGCTAAAGGTCAAATAGGACCTGTCAGGCATTAAGCCCCCATCGCTAAGGTCATAGAGGACCTGTCAGGCATTAAGCCCCCATCGCTGACTATGTTATGCAACGACACGACTCAAATGCAACGACACGAGTAAAGACTCAACAATGCACATCTTTAGATGACTCGACAAATACACATCTTTAAATAGCATCATCGTCAAATATCACATATTTGAATATGACATCTTTATATAGCACATATTTAAGTCACACATCTACAAACAACACATCTTGATATAACACATATTTAAATCACACATCTCCGGAAAGCACATATACATTAATCAACTACATCCATATCAAACCAAAACATTCTTCAAAAATAAAGCAAGTTGATCAATAAAACATAAGCCAAATACTCATAAAACACTCCGACTAAATCCCTAATACTTAAGTTTGAAGTTGGGAAACCAACCATAAGTTTTGGACTAACTTGGGATTAATTAAGCTAAGTTTTCTTAAAATTTTCTGAAGACCTACTTGGACTATTTTTATCATAACTCGAGATTTACAAAACATTTTCGAGTCAAACCAGTGCCATTAGAAAGCTAACTCAATTATCTACAACTTTCATGTTTACACCTAAGACCAATTATGTATCAATCAATACCAGTTTTCATTTCAAATTCGGACAAAGTTGTGCTGAAATTCATAAAAATTCACTGTGACCTACGTTCAGTAATTTGACCATAACTCAAGTTCTATAAATCATTTTGACGTCAGACCAACGGAATTAGAAAGCTAACATTCATACCTACAACTTTCGTGTTTACACCGAAAGCTAGTTCGAAACAGAAACTGATGCAAAAGACGCAACAACATGAAACAGGGTATGCTGTCAAAGGTAGCTCTCGGGAAAACTCTATTTTTCACTCAAAAACCCAAATTTCATCTACCCAAATCCCAAATTTGATAGAGAACAATGTTTACAGGTTCTATATACAACATAACAATCAAAACAACACAGAAACATGCATTAAACAACACAATTCATCACATCATATCAATTATCATAAACTTTCTACCCTAAACCTAGAACACAATTTCATCAACAATCAAAATTATATATACATACTATTGAAGGAACCCCACCCTTACCTTAGATTATGATTCCTGAATTAAGCTGCGTTCTTCTCTCTTCTTCTAGCCTCTTCTCTTGGTTCTAGGTTTTCTCCTCTTCTTCTCTCAAAAACTCACTTTCTCTTTTTTTTCTTCAATTGTACGTAAAACTCTTTTTGACTCTCCTTTTCTTTTTATTGTAAACTATAATCCCCTCTTATTTCCTTAACTCCCACTTATTCCTCATAATTATACTTAATTCCCTTTAAACCAAATAATACTATTTTCTACCTTTTTATTAAATAAATAAAATAATCAAACAACATTTATTTAAATAAAACACAACACCATAAATCATATAATAAATTATCATCACACCAAATATCACACAATTCATACCAAGTCATATATTTCACATAAAATCATATCTAAATCATATATGTCAAATATAGTCATATAAAATCATATAAAAATACTCAAACATCAACTAAAAATAATTAAATAAAAATGGGGCGTTACAATATTCTTGGGTGGATTGATGTGTTGTGGTAGAAAATATTACCAAAAAGGAGAACATTTTCAAAATATGAAAGACATTATGTCTGCAATATCTGATATGTAATTCCTCATTTGTAAAAGTGTTATCAACACATAAACATATATTCTTAGTAACTTCTGCTCCTATTTGAGAGGATAACCAAAGTTATCTTTTAAGTGTTTTAAATTTGAATGCAAATTTTATCAAAACATAAAAGCATATATCCTTAGTTTTGTTGTGTTATTGCTACCATTTCAATCTTATGATATTTCTTCTAGAATCTTAATATGGATGAATATATTAGGTTCTTAGTAACTGAATTTGGTTGTTGTTTGAATAAGCATGTTAACCTTTAAAATAAGAAAAATGATGTAGTTTATATCTAAATGTTACATAAGCAGTGTTCTTAATAAGTATTGGTTTTCTTACATGAGTAGAGTAGTTTTCAGTTTCTTCTATATAACATGACATGTTGACTACAAATAATAAAGCAAACTATGACATGGTACAAACTACCAGAATTAGTCAACAATTTTGTGATAGCATTAGGAAATTTCTATGTCCACATAGGTTCAAGGTAGTCAAAATCGCGATCCAACTCGTGGGATCGTACGATTTTGCGATCTTGTTACCCCTTGACGTGCTGGAGTATGGCTGGAATCGAAATATGGTGGGCGCGGCCAGGATCGCCGCGGAAAATCATAGATACGGCAGAATCGTACGATTTGCTGATTCTGGTTGTCTTCCTTAAAATTCGGGTTTCCAGGTTGGACCCACGGGCCGGTTTCATCAAAACGGGTTTTGTGCCTCTTTTTTTACAAGTTTTTTCATTTCTTATTCCCTGAAACGGTTCGTTTCATTAAACCCATTAATTATTTAGTCAAAATAATAACTCAATTTGTTATAGAAAATCATCCCAATAAACCCACTAAGCACTCCTTCTCAAACCCTAGCTGTCACCCCCTTTCTTCTTCTTCTTAGAGGGGTGATTTAGGGTCAATTTTGACCCAAAAATCACCCCTCCGAGTTGTTTTTCATTATATCCTACTTGAATAAGTGATTTCACATATTTTCTGTTTTCTTTCGTTTGTTTTTGTGATTTCGTCGTCTCTGAACGACTTTGTTTGTTTTGATTTCCCGTCTTTGTGCGGTGTGTTTTTTATTTCCCGTCTTAGTGCAGTGTTTATTTGATTCAGGTTGAAAGGTTAGCTTTGAGCAGGTGCATATCCGATCAATGACAATGACTTTGGCGTCGTCAACGTTGCAGATCCGGAGACATGAATATTCCGGAGACTTTAATATAGTCATATTAGTCATATTTGTAGGCATAGATACTTTGCCGTTTTATGCTATTAACATGGATGTTGTGAGTTTGTTCACATATTCATCCTTTTTGTTTTTAGCGAATTTGGATTTGTATTGTATCGATGTACTCTATCAATTTGAATGAATGAATATCATTTATTTTTGTAAAAAAAAAACCACTAAGCAATAATTGTGGAAACTTATCAATACTCCCATAATTTGAGGAAAGCTACCAATGCAATTCACCCAGATTCATAGCACTCACGTTAGTTATAACCTTTTAATACTTTATTTTATCAATAATTAATCTGTGTTTTCTTCTTATTTTTCTTTTCTTTCAATAATGTGATTTTAAAAATACATGCACATAAACACAATAATATTAATGATAAAAGAAAATACTTTTATGTTATATTAAGTTTTAATTAACAAGTATACAATTTGTTTCTTTATTGATCAAGTAATTACAGTGTATTTTTTACTTATATATAATATATTTTTCATTTTTTATGCTTCCACATGAGTTTTTATGCATATATATATATATATATATATATATATATATATATATATATGTCAATATGTGAATTTGGTAGTATTTTACGATCCGTGTTACGATCCCCTGATTCACGATCTTGTGACCCCTCTCCGATCTTGCCTAAGATCTCGATTTTGACTGCCTTGCATAGGTTCATATGGGTAACGTTTATAACGAAAAGCCAGGTTAGTTCTTTAAGTTTTAATACCTCCCACAATTGTTTTAAGTAGATGTTTGTAACAAGTTAATCATCGAAGTTTTTTATGTAATAAATTGCATCCATGAAAAGAGTGACATATACAAAATCAATCTAATGGTCTTTTAACTTATTTTTCCTGACTTGTGTTTTTACTAAGTTAGACATTTAACTAGTAGTATCTATTTTTTTAAAACGTCGTTATGGTATATGATATGCATTTTATAAAGAGGTCTTTTATTAAAGGCACTTAGATATATAAACGATTTAGAACATGAATAAGACTTAACTATTACGTAATTCCAACAATTAAATAGAGGGGATTCGAAGAATCCCAACTGCTGTTAACATTCTGCAATCAAAACAAGTAAAATTTGCTATGTTGCAAAGATATTAAATTGCAAAACTCTAAACCTTTTATCTCTTTTATTAATGTGAATTGTTTGGTTAAAACGACAATCCATATATATATACGATATTCTAATTATCACTTTAATACTTAGGAAACAATTTGGTATACTTGTCTAAATCCGAACATTAGTATCCACCAATAAGAAAATCATTGTTAGTGTTGTTGGATTTTGTTCTTCTACTTTGTTGAATGTGAGCCTCCAAGTTACTTTCCATGTGGATTGAACCTGATGGAATATCCTATTGATGGTCCATGATTATGACATCATCATTCCCTTTTCTAATTTCCATCGTATCTATTTTAAAAAGGCTTAAATATGTAAATCATCCCTGTAAGTTCGCGTGTTTTTGCTTTTCGTCCCTGTATCTTTTTTTGTTCTAAAACAAACCCTGTAAGTTACAAACGTTTTGATTTTCGTCCCTCCCGTCAGCATCTGTTACAAAAACGCTGATGTGTCTAACGGTGGCTGACGTGGCGTTGTTTGACGTGGCAAAACAAGCTTATGTGTCCTTCCATGCAAGATTACAGGGACCAAAATCAAAAACCAAAAATTACATAGGGACGAAATTAAAAATAACTAAGTTACAAATTTGAAATTAAAAATCCTTGATGTTTCCAGTTTCTCCCTCTATCATCCGTATTATTATTCTTCTTCTGCTCAGACTCTCTTCACTGTGAAATTATAAAGAAACCATTTGTAACTTCTCCTGACTTTGTATCGTGATTTCTCCATTCACCAAATATATACTTTATCATTTTGAGGCCAAAACTTGTCCCATTTTTTGTCCTACGTCACATGAATGAGTTGGCTTTGAAAACCTAACTAGTTTTCAATGCACAAATTTTGGTTTTGTTATTCAAGTTTTTTTTTTTTTGAAAGTATCACTGCTGGAAGTGTCACTTTAGTTCCAATGTTGTATTGTTGTTGTTCGCAGATGAAATAGAATGGGTTACCACAATGGAATGCAAGGAAATAATGTTACAGGTTCATGTAAGAAGAATATGAAAGAGAGAGGAAGAAGACACACAGAGAGATGAA
This sequence comes from Medicago lupulina, assembly GCA_958299785.1. Taxonomy (NCBI): domain Eukaryota; kingdom Viridiplantae; phylum Streptophyta; class Magnoliopsida; order Fabales; family Fabaceae; genus Medicago; species Medicago lupulina. Next base: position 50,097,942 of record OY283145.1, on the reverse strand, counting down.
AAAGATGGAAAGGTTTTTAATTTCAAATTTTGTAACTTAGTGATTTTTAATTTCGTCCTTTTGTAATTTTTCGTTTTTGATTTTGGTCCCTGTAATCTTGCATGGAAGGACACATAAGCTTGTTTTGCCACGTCAAACGACGCCACGTCAGCCACCGTTAGACACATCAGCGTTTTTGTAACAGATGCTGACGGGAGGGACGAAAATCAAAACGTTTGTAACTTACAGGGTTTGTTTTAGAACAAAAAAAGATGCAGGGACGAAAAGCAAAAACACGCGAACTTACAGGGACGATTTCCATATTTAAACCTTTTAAAAATGTTTATTTTATGCATTATTGATGGATTAATCAAAACCATTAATCTTTCTCCTCAAAATTTTTTAATATCAAAATCATAAATAAGAAATAATAAATTATTTTCCTACAATCATGCACATATAACATAACATCATCAATTTTTGATAATTAAGACAACATTTCCCTTGGCACCAAGAAAGGTATATAACAGTGTAAATTATAGCTACCGTATAAATTAGTTGTCATCTTTCCAAACGACATTTCAATTTACATGAGTTAGTATTTTTGTAACATAATCGAAGATTCACAAAGAGCATAAAATCAAATATACAACCAGTTTTATTTCACTTATCAAATTTTATTAAACAAACTTGTACCCATAACAAGGTGAGGCAGGGAATATACATGTAAAACCACATCCAGAGGAAGGAAAAAACAAGTATACCACTATGCTGCCTTATTTTTATTATCTAACAACCTTTGACTTATTGTGTTCAGTTGTTAAATTCAATGGAATTTTTAGAGTTTATATCAAATGTGTTGGCCAAACATTGACCCAATCAATGGAACTTTCTACCATCCACTCGATGGATAAATTAATTTAGATACCTTCAAACGAATATTTTCTTCATTCAAATGAGCCATTACAAAGGATTTTTTCTCATCCTTTAACTATGGTTGGTAGATATTAGTATCATCCAGGACCGACTTTAAGATATTTGGTGTCGAAACAATAAATGTACCCTTTTAATTATTCTAATATTTTTATTCTTGTATTTTTTGTTGCATAATATTCATTTATAATTAAAGTTATATAAAAATATATTTTCAATAGAATTAATTAAAGCAAATTAAAAAGAAATATATCTATATAATACTGACTACTAAGTAAAAATAATAATTTTAGTGTCCTTAAAAAATGTTGGCCTAAGCTGTTTATATATCTTTCATCACAGTCCTCCTCTAACAATTACCTAGGGATTTCATCTTTCTTGATTTCTTTCCACCAATTTTTCTATAGAATATAGAATCAGGATTGTGCTCATACAATATATGTCATAATAGTTTGATCGCTACCGATTTTCAAAGGCTTTTTCCATAATAGTTTTGAATATTCTTCCAAACTTTGTATTTCATGTAACAGAATAAAGATTTTTATTTCTTCCTATCATTGATGGCCTCTCTAGGTACTTTCTAGTTCCCAAGCAATCATTCACTCCTATGACATTTATGATTTTATCCTTGATCACTATTCACATCGGAGTTTTTCATTATGCAATAAGTTTTAGACTTTGACATGTTGATGATTTTTCATTATCATTCAAATATATTTCATACAAATGGATTCTTTTTCCTCTATCGTTAAAAACTAAAATAATTTTCAAAAAAATAATAAGTGTGTAAGAGGGTAGGCCCTATACACATTTTGATATCTGAATGTCTCATCTTGCTTCATCCCTCTATAATATTTCTAAGCCCTTTCCACATAGTATAAACGTATATGGTGACAAAGGATTGCCTTGTCTGAAGCCTCTTCTCAAGGAAACAGTGTCAACATTAACCCATTACTTAACAAATTCTAGGTACACACTCATCAAATTATGCCATTTAGGATAGAAGCCTATCTTATTCAAAATCTAGATCCAATACCTTCAATCGCCCCTAACATAAGCATACTAATGTCAAATTGAAGGGTTACTTTTTTTTTTAGTCTTACATTTCATATAGTGGAACGTTTCCATCACAACCATGACATTATCCAATATGGATATATTTTCGAGAAAAGAATATTTCTAGATGAAAATATACCCAGGGAGAATATGCTTTAATCTATTTGCCAAGACTATTGAAACAATATTCTTGTATATCACATTGAACAATAAGATACTGATGAGCAAGTGCTTAAAAATTAATAAAGTGATAAGTTATCGTCTCTACATGGATTGTCGTTCAACTATACAATTTACTAAACTTATTTGAATTAAAAGAAATAAAGAGTTTATGAGTTTATTTTTTTAGAGGAAAGAGTTCATGAGTTAGCAAGTTTGATTGACAACACAATTTAAGATTAGGTTTTGGTTGATTCATATGTTTAATAGCGGTTAGGTTTACTTTGAATCCATCTATCTTTTTAGTTGGAATTAACTTGAGTTTCTAGTGGTGATGATCTAGCCTTGATAAACGATGGTTTTGATATGAGACCGTGATGAATCAGTGAGAAGTTCTAGTATTTGTGCCTAGACAACGATTATAGTTTTGACTTTCCTTAAAGATGAATCATAATCATAATATTATACTTAAATTCAATATTTAAATTAAATTAAATAAGCAAATTTTACTATTCTTGTTAAGGTGAGAGCAAGATAGTCAATCATATACCCTAACATATAGATCAGGTCAACCACTAGTTGAAGTGAATTATAACATTCATAATAAATAGAAATTATATAAGATTATGAATACAATAAAATAAAAAAACTATTAATTATACAACAAATAAATAGAGGCTTATCGTGGAACCCTAATCATAGGGGTTTAGTTACTCATGGTAACCGACATCATAACAAAATATAAGAAAAACATACCATAGAACAATTGGGAGGAAGAAAACACTCTATGATGCTTCAAATGTTTGACCTTTGATTTGTATCACCAACTTTATGAATGAATATAAGTGTGTGCAAGGATATTTAAGAGTAAGGTACCTAGATATGTACCTCGCATAAACAAAATTCAAACAAAAACCAAAAAATAAAAACTAACAAATAAATATTTTATAAAGGGAACATGTGATTTGGATTGACTTTTTCATTGTTCAAATTACCTTTAAACAATATTTTATAATAAAAAAATAAGAATTTATATTATATTTTATATATTGTTGGTGTTATTGAAAAAATAAACAAAATTTGTTAGGTTCGTTATAATTTGAAAGTAACAAACATATATGCAAATAATTTTAATCAAAACTAAAATTTTATAAAAAGAATCATTCATAATATACAAGTGTTAGCCCAATAAAAAGAATAAAAACATATGTGTCATACCCTCATTTTGGACGTAAAAATACATATTCAAATATTTCCTGCTATTTTCTAATCCTTTCAAGTTCACCGTATTTTCTACTGTGCTTCAGCTGCATACATTACTGTTTCAGTCTTTCAAATTTTTGCATAAAATCGTACAAAAGGGTATTTTGGTCTTTTTCTACGAAGGAACCCATTTTTAGTCCCTGCAATTTGTTCCTGAGTCTTTCTGCATAAATCTTTAATCAAATCTTGTACGAAAATCATCTAGTTTGCATCTGAGTCAGTCTGAGTCGTTTTTGCCCCAGGGGCATTTTAGTCTTTTCACATTATTTGAATTTTGGGCAGAGAGGTATTTTAAAATACCTCATTTTGGTAGTTTGTTCGTTTTAATCCGTTTTGTCAATTTTAAACGTTTCACTTTACGTTATTTTCAAAATTACATTTTTTATCCAATTTTATTACTTTTTGCATTTTAGCCCAAATCTTTTAAAAAATTGCATTTCAATCCAAATATTTTGTTTTTTGCAAATTTGTCCCAATTCTTTTAAGAAACAGTCAAGTTTTTTTTTCTCTTTTGAAAATAGTCCCATTTTTATTATTTTGCGAAACAGTCCCAAATTCTTTTATTTTGCAGTTTAGTCCTTTCTTTCAGAAACAGTCCAAATTGCCACGCAAGCAATGCAGTCCAGGTGTCACAATGCAATTGGCCCAGATGCACACATGGCAGCCTATAAAAGGCGCAGTACTGTACAGTGTCAGGATCAGATACACAATCAGTGCCAACTCACAAACAGAATAATCTTTCTCTCTCTTGGCAGTTAGGATCAAAGCAAAATTCATCAAGAACACTACACAAAAACCCTAACCGTTTCCAGAAAGAAAAATTCAAGCTACAGCCATGGAATTAGCGCGAGCTCTCAGAGATTCAAGCTTGAATCTTCATCATTAAGCCTTGTTCGCTGCAATTCAAGCACTGAATTCATCACCAGAGGCGACGAATTCAGAACGATCACAGCGAGAAGATTGAGACGAAGAAGAAAGGGAAATTTCGCAGAATCCGAACCGGTCAAGGGAAAGGAGAAACGTTTACCGATTCAATCCCGGATCCAAGCTAGAAACCAACAAACAGAACCGGATTCAAAGAGTTCTGGAAGATATCAGCTCGAATCTCCAGTTAGAACACAGGTAAACGCGTGAACTCATCTCCTTCTTGTTTAAAAGCATCAACACAGCCAAATCAATGTGAATCCATGAAAGTTTGAAGGTTTTCATTCAAAAAAACAACGAAACCCTAACGTTTTCAAAAGAACGTAAAAATTCTACGATCTACAACGAATATACACCGCTGTAGATCCATGAATTCACAAAGTTTTTCATTCAGAAAAGATTTAAGCAAAAAACGAACCAAAACAATGGAACCGTAAACAAATTTCTTCAAGATTCACATCGATTTGCGTTTCACACAAGGTTTCTGGAAGCGGACTTGAGTTTAGAGTGATGAAACATGGTGATTGAGGGAGGTTGGAGCGGATTCAAGTAGTTTCAGGCCAGTTTAGGTTTAGGGTTTGTAGAAGAGAGAAACGGCGCAAGAGAGAGGGAGAAGAGAATGGAAAGAATGAGTGGAAACGGGTTTTTTCCCCTTTATATGTGTTTTGGGTCGGGTCAACCCAGGACCCGGTCCATGTTCCCTCAATCTTGAGCGTTGATCAAGATCCTGATGGATCTGGATCAATCCAACGCTCCTGGAGTGTTGGTTTGATCCGGATCCATCAGATCTGTGGGTTTGGGCCTTTTACCCACAAGCTTTTGATTCTCTTTCAGTTTTTTTTTTTCTTCTTGCTATTTACACCTTTTTCTTGCTGTTTGAACCTGCGTGCTTTAATTCTTTTTCTCAAAAAAATTCCTAAAAATTACCATGTGTTTCTTGATATATTTTCATTGTTTGGTGGTGTTTTCATACTTTAAAATGAATAAAAAAACATGTGCGCTAATTTTTATTGGATTCATATGTTTTGATATTTTTGTGAATTTTCTTGTGCTATTTTGGATCTAATTTTTGCTCTATGAAGTTGATACTTGATGCATGATTTTTGTGATGTGTTCATCTCTGAATTCATGTTATTTCTACATTCTTGCATGCCTAATTTGATAAATTCTTTAGGTTTCAACTTAATGGATCATTTCTTGCTTTACAAGTTAATTCCTAGTCCACTAGTTCAAGTGCTCAATAATTTCACAAGTTTGCATACAATCCATATTGCTACCATTTAGTTTGTTGATCTCTCTTTGCAAGTTTAGTTGAAAGCTTCACTTTGGTCAAGTTTAATTGTTAATTTTGCAATATAATTTGTTGTTGAAATGTGTTGATTTTAGGGTTAAGTGTGACTCATAATTTCTCTTTGATTCTTGAAATGTTTTCTTTGAAAAGGGGTGCTGTTTTGGTAAAGGTTATAGGTCATGAGATTTGGTGTAGATTTTAGGTTTTAGTTTGGTGTCATTTGCATCATTTTTCTTTGGTGTTTGATCTCTTGCATTTTGCTTAATGTTTTAGTTATGTTCATTTCATTTTTTCAATTAGTTTAGTGCTTTGTTAATAAATTTCATCCACTACGCATTGCTATTCATGCTATCATTTCTCATTTCATTACTAACCTTTTGTTCTATGTCCCATGCACATTGCAAGCATTGTTTCACTCTCATTTGTTTTTCTCCCTTTAGTCACCCTTATGCAATTTTTCATTGATTCATGTAATGTTTTAGGTTTAGCTTATTTTCTTTAATTTCATGCAAGGCTATAGAATGTAAAATAGGACCCGATGTAAAAAACTATGGACTATAATGATGTACACCGACACATGCACCGACACACGCACACACGTTGTATGTTCATCGCTAGGTGTATGTTTAGGATACGCGATACTTAGAAAAATCAATCTTTTGAAAAACAAATAACTCCCATCACTTCAAATCTTTTTCAAACAAACCTCGGAGTCAAAACTCCGAGGGATTTTCCTTTTATTTTCTTAATCAAAAAATCAAAACTAGTGCTAATTTCCAACTTTAAACCTTTTTGTAAGTAATTGACCAACCTCATTCGTTTCCTAATCTCAAGCCTTTACGGCCTCTCACCTTTTTTCTTCAAAACCATTTTCAAAACTAAAAATTGAACCAAACTCACAAAAATATTTTGGAAGAGAACTACATGGAATTTTGATCCCTTAAAAGGGTATGTAGGCAAGAGACTCAAAATCTCTCCAAGTCCAATAAAATAAAACCCCATCTTCTCCCTCTCATTCTTAAAATCAATTGTTTTTTTACAAGTAGTAAAAGCAAAGTATAAGCATAAAAGCGTAGAAAACGGTTCCTATAGGATACTATAGCCATTGCGGGTGCCTAACACCTTCCCGTAATGGAATCAGCCCCGAACTTAGGATTTCTAAGGTTTTCTCAATTTTACCTTCCCCAAAAAAATAGAGACATCAATGATCGAAAGGTTCAAATCCGATTAATGATTTGACACCCGAAAATCGCGATGACAGAAATGGCGACTTCACTGGGGAATAGTTAGGGCTACGCCTAGTTTTTTCACGCTTTTTATTTACACTTTGCTTTATTATTACATGTAAAACTTTCTTGTGTACGTGTGGGGTGAGAATATCAAAAGCCCTATACCCGGGCTGAGTGAACTTAAGATTAGGGGAGATATAATCGACAATCCATTCCGGGGGTTGCCTCGTGCATTGGATTACGCGATCAATCTCACATAGCTGAGGCATTTTGGAGGTGATGTTGTCGGCGTGTGTTGTCATGCTTAGGCACTTTACTTCCAATCGACCGATGAAGGCTATGAACCGTAGTTACCAAACCCATCCTTGGCCTTTCTTAGGACGTAGTGCGGTGGCTAAACCGAGCGTTGCCTCGAAATTTAGTCGTCACGCGATACTACACCCAAACTAAACCTTCTTACGGATAATCATGGACGAGCGTTGCTTCGTACTACCATGATATACGGAAGAGAGGTGGTGGTTTGGGAACTTTGTAGAACCTTGGTTACTATTATCAAAAGCCTTAGTTTCACCGGACACCGTGTCCACTTGTTACCTTAGCCCACCGTGCTCTCCCATTAATTAAACCATGCATACATGCATTCATGCATAAAATTTTTTTTACATGCATTTATCAAGGGGTATAGACAAACTAAAATTCTTTGCAAATATGATCAGGCATGAAGAGGACTAAATCCTACAAGTTCAAGGAAGTCGATCCCGCTTCCTTTCGCTTAGCATTTCAAAACGATTTGTCTTGACGGCTTTCTAATCTCGTCATCTTGCTAAAAATGTTTGCAAAAGTTTCTAGTTTGTCTAAAACTCTTCGATAACGAAAAGAGTCATTTTTGCATCTGCATTTATACATATCATGCATCATATGCATTATTCAAAAAAAAAAAAAACAAAACACACAACAAAAACTTCCGAGTGCTCATTGCCTCCTGGTTCTTCTGCCGCAGTTTGAAAAATGGCTCGTGCTCAGAGGGTTAAACCCACGTTTGTGATACCGGGAGGCATTGCAAAGAACTGGAACGTTATCAATCTCCCTGTACTTGTGCATGATTCTAAGTAATATGTCTTGCTGTTTAGGCTCTATTTTCAAAATAATAATCCTTCCGCCTTGCCCGAGGCGGAAGTGACTCTTTTGTAAAGGGCATGTTTGTTCCGACATCACCATTATCAATAAAAAACGTCGTTTCTTTCACGACTCTCTTTTCTTTAGTGCTTTTCCCTTGGAAATAATGGTAATGCCAGAAAAAACCAAAACGTCTGCATTTTTTTATTAATTTTAAAGGTCTGCATGAAAACCATTTTCTAAAAAAATCATCCAAATCATGTCACGCAGATCGAACCACAATGAGCCCGTTGAACACAGTAACTCTATGCTTCTCCAAACTGTTGAATCCCCGGCATTCGAGACCGAAGATGAGGACAATGATGACATACCGGATGAGATTGCCCGATTGCTTGAGCAAGAAGAGAAAACCATTCGGCCTCACCAGGAAGAGATCGAACTAATCAACTTGGGTACTGAGGATAACAAAAGAGAGATCAAAGTCGGTGCCGCATTGGAGGAAGGGGTCAAGAAAAGGATCTTTCAGCTTCTCCGCGAGTATTCAGACATTTTTGCATGGTCGTATGAAGACATGCCAGGTTTGGACCCTCAGATTGTGGAACATCGGATACCGACAAAGCCAGACTGTCCTCCTGTCAGGCAAAAGTTGAGACGGACGCGACCGGACATGGCTCTGAAGATCAAAGCGGAAGTGCAGAAACAGATTGATGCGGGCTTTCTCATGACAGTTGAGTATCCTGAGTGGGTTGCTAACATCGTGCCAGTACCGAAGAAAGATGGTAAGGTTCGAATGTGTGTTGACTACAGAGATTTGAATAGGGCAAGCTTGAAGGACAATTTCCCACTGCCTCACATTGATATGCTTGTTGACAATACTGCCCAGTGCAAGGTGTTCTCTTTCATGGACGGTTTTTCGGGCTATAACCAAATCAAAATGTCACCCAAGGACAGGGAGAAGACGTCGTTCATTACTCCGTGGGGGACTTTCTGTTGTAAAGCAATGCCGTTCGGTCTAATCAATGCTGGTGCTACCTACCAAAGGGGGATGACCACTTTGTTCCATGACATGATCCACAAGGAGGTTGAGGTGTATGTAGATGACATGATTGTCAAGTCGAGCGATGAAGAACAACACGTCGAATACTTGGCTAAAATGTTTGAAAGGTTGAGGAAGTACAAGCTCCGGCTGAACCCAAACAAGTGTACATTCGGTGTTAGGTCTGGGAAGTTGTTAGGCTTCATTGTCAGCCAAAAAGGCATTGAAGTAGATCCAGACAAGGTCCGGGCCATCCGCGAGATGCCGGCCCCGCAGACGGAGAAGCAGGTCAGAGGGTTCCTCGGGCGTTTGAACTATATTTCCAGATTTATATCCCACATGACTGCAACCTGCGGGCCGATTTTCAAGTTGCTCAGGAAGGACCAACCGGTGGTATGGAATGACGAGTGCCAAGAAGCCTTCGACAACATCAAGAATTATTTGTTAGAGCCTCCTATCCTCGTTCCGCCGGTGGAGGGAAGGCCTTTGATTATGTATCTGTCAGTGTTGGACGAGTCCATGGGATGTGTGCTCGGTCAGCAGGATGAAACTGGAAAGAAAGAGCATGCAATCTATTATTTGAGCAAGAAATTCACCGATTGCGAGACTCGGTATACAATGCTCGAGAAAACCTGTTGTGCCTTGGCTTGGGCTGCCAAACGCTTGCGTCATTACTTGATGAATCATACGACTTGGTTGATATCCCGCATGGATCCAATCAAGTACATCTTTGAGAAACCAGCTGTTACTGGAAAAATTGCACGTTGGCAAATGTTGCTGTCAGAGTATGATATTGTGTTTAAAGCTCAGAAAGCCATTAGAGGGAGTATTCTGGCCGACCATCTGGCTTGCCAACCACTCGATGATTATCAACCATTGAAGTTCGATTTCCCCGACGAAGAGGTCATGTTTTTAAAGTCAAGAGATTGTGAAGAACCACTGATCGGTGAAGGTCCGGACCCCGGTAGCAAGTGGGGATTGGTTTTTGATGGTGCTGTTAATGCCTATGGCCGAGGAATTGGCGCAGTAATCGTGGCTCCGCAGGGGCACCACATCCCTTTCACAGCCCGGATTGTGTTTGAATGCACTAACAATGTGGCCGAGTATGAAGCATGCATCCTGGGAATTGAAGAAGCCATTGATATGAGAATTAAGTGTCTGGACATCTATGGAGACTCCGCATTAGTCATCAACCAGATAAAAGGAGAATGGGAAACCCATCATGCTAATTTGATCCCTTACCGGGATTATGCAAGGCGTCTGTTAACGTATTTCACGAAGGTCGAGTTACACCATATCCCCCGAGAGGAGAACCAAATGGCTGATGCTCTTGCTACCTTATCTTCCATGCTTCAGGTAAACCATTGGAATCATGTGCCGATGATCAAGGTACAACGCCTAGACCGGCCCGCTCATGTGTTTACTGTCAGTGATGCGATCGTACGAACGGATTCAGGCGAGGTTGACAACAGGCCCTGGTATTGTGATATCAAACAGTTTTTGCAAAGCCGTGGGTATCCGCCAGGTGCTTCCAACAAAGATAAGAAAGCATTGCGCAGGTTGGCTAGCAAGTTCCTGCTGGATGGTGATGTCCTGTACAAGAGGAATTTCGATATGGTGTTGTTAAGATGTGTGGATGAATGTGAAGCAGAACAGCTAATGCACGATGTGCACGATGACACCTTCGGGACCCACGCGTCGGGGCATGTCATGTCTAGAAAGCTGTTGAGAGCTGGTTACTACTGGATTACCATGGAGCGCGACTGCTATCAATATGCCAGGAAGTGCCACAAATGTCAAGTATACGCTGATAAGATCCATGTGCCTCCGCACGCCCTCAATGTTATGTCTTCTCCGTGGCCTTTCTCTATGTGGGGCATTGATGTGATTGGAAGAATCGAACCGAAGGCTTCAAACGGTCATCGTTTTATCCTGGTAGCAATCGATTATTTCACCAAATGGGTCGAAGCTGCATCCTATGCCAACGTGACTAAGCAAGTGGTAGTCAAATTCATCAAAAACAATATCATCTGTCGGTACGGCGTCCCTAGCAAAATCATCACTGACAACGGTACCAACTTGAACAATGACATGGTGCAGGCCTTATGTGAGAAATTCCAGATTGAGCACCACAACTCCTCTCCTTACAGACCTCAGATGAATGGTGCAGTTGAGGCCGCTAATAAGAACATTAAGAAGATTGTGCAAAAGATGGTAACAACGTACAAAGACTGGCATGAGATGTTGCCCTACGCTCTACACGGCTACCGCACTACAGTACGTAGTTCAACCGGGGCAACGCCTTTTTCTCTTGTATACGGTATGGAAGCAGTCCTCCCTTTGGAAGTGGAGATTCCGTCTCTCCGTGTGATTATGGAAACCAAGTTGTCTGAGGCTGAATGGTGCCAGAGTCGGTACGACCAGTTGAATTTGATTGAGGAAAGACGACTGGACGCTTTGGCTCATGGTCGGATGTATCAGACAAGGATGAAAGCCGCTTTTGACAAGAAAGTCCGTCCTCGGATGTTCAAGGAGGGCGAACTCGTGTTGAAAAGAAGAATGAGTCAGCAACCCGACCCAAGGGGCAAATGGACGCCTAACTATGAGGGACCTTATGTTGTCAAGAAGGCTTTCTCTGGCGGGGCTCTGATTCTCACTCACATGGATGGTGTATGTCATACCCTCATTTTGGACCTAAAAATACTCATTCAATTTCCTTTACTATTTTCTAATACTGTCAAATTCACTGTGTTTTCTACTGTGCTTCAGTTGCATACGTTACTGCTTCAGTTTTAAATGTTTTGCATAAAATCATACAGAAGGGTATTTTGGTCATTTCCTACAAAGGAACCCATTTTCTGTCCCTGCAATTTGTCCCTGAGTCCTTTTCAATCTGTTTGCATGAATCATTTATCAAATTCTGTTTGAAAATCATTTTAGTTTTGCATCTGAGTCAGTTTGAGTCGTTTTTTGCCCCAGGGGCATTTTAGTCTTTTCACATCATTCAAATTTTGGGCAGAGAGGTATTTTAAAATACCTCATTTTGGCAGTTTGTTCGTTTTAGTCCATTTTGTCAATTTTAAACGTTTCACTTTACGTTATTTTCAAAATTACATTTTTTATCCAATTTTATAACTTTTTGCATTTTAGTCCAAATCTTTTAAAGAATTGCATTTCAGTCCAACATTTTTTGTTTTTGCAAATTTGTCCCAGTTCTTTTAAGAAACAGTCAAGTTTTTTTTTCTCTTTTGAAAATAGTCCCATTTTTTATTATTTTGCGAAACAGTCCCATATTTTACATATTTGCAGATTGGTCCTCAAAGTCAAAATAAGTCAATCCAGTCCAAAGCCACGCCAGATTCAGTTCAGTCCACATGTCACAATGCAATTGGCCCAGATGCACACATGGCAGCCTATAAAAGGCCAGTTACTGTGCAAAGTGTCAGAGATCCATTCAACACGCGCCAAGTCACAAACAATTTCATCTTTCTCTCTCATTTCGGTTAGAGATCAAACTCCCAAGTCCAGAAGAAAGATCAAGAACACAAACCCTAACCGTTTTTTCCAGAACCAAAATTCAACAAAATCAATGGAGTTTTTTGCGCAGCTCTCAGAGATTCAACCGAATCTTCATCATTGAGCCGTTCCCTTCTACAATTCAAGCGCGAATCCACCGCGAAAAGCAGCGAATTCAAGCGCGATCGCAGAATTAGGGACTGAGAAGAAGAAGGAAAGAAGTTCGAAAGTTCTGGACCGGAGAAGAAGAAGAAGGAAAATTACCGATTCATTTTCGGGATCCAGCCACAAAATCAACAAAACAGAATCAAAATTCAAAAGGTTCTGAAGGTTCTGACCCAAACCTCCGATTAAAACCCAGGTAGCACTCAAACTTCATCTTCTTCGTGTTCTAAGAGCATTAACGAACTCAAACCGGTGTAAATCCATGAAGTTCCGAAGCGTTTCATTCAAAAATGTTGAAACCCTAACAAAAAAACGTTAAAAATCGTAAAGAACTTCAAGATTCACAACGGAACCAAACCGAAGTGAATCCACGAAGTTTCGTTTCAAAAGAGACACAGGGGGAGAACAGAAGTTTGAAACTATGGAAGAATTTCAGGATTTACACCGTTTTCATTTTTACATGAAGATTTGGTAGCGGATTCATGTCTAGAACGAATAGATGAGGCTCTTAAGCCATGTTTTGTGTGATTCTGGGCGGATTCAACAATTTAGGGTTAGGGTTTGGATGGTGAGAAGAGAGAACGGCGAAGTGGATAGAGAAAGGAGGATGGAGAGTGAGTTGAACCGGGTTGCAAACCCTTATATACGAGCCACTGGGTCGGGTCGCCCCATACCCGGTCCATTTCCCTTTATGGATGAGCGTTGGATCAAGATCCTGATGGATCCGGATCAATCCAACGCTCCTGAAGCGTTAGTTTGATCCGGGCCCATCAGATCCGTGGGTTTGGGCCTGTAACCGTGGGCCCTGGGTCTTTCTTTCATTTTCTCTTAATTTCCTTACTATTTGCACCTTTATGCTTGCTACTTGAGCCCATGCGCATATTAGTTTTCTTGCAAAAATCCTGAAAAAATTACCATATGTTTCTTGATGAATTTTCAACTGTTTTGTGGTAATTTCATACTTTAAAATGAATAAAAAACATGTGCGCTAATTTTTATTGGATTCATATGTTTTGATATTTTTGTGAATTTTCTTGTGCTATTTTGGATCTAATTTTTGCTCTATGGAATTGATATTTGATATGTGATTTTGTGATGTGTTCACCTCTGAAGTCATGCTGTTTCTACATTCTTGCATGTCTAATTGTTAATTCCTTGATTTTCAAATTCAATGGATCCTTTCTTATTTCGCAATTTAATTCCTAGTCCACTAATTCGAATGCTCAATAACTCTACAAGTTGCTTGCTATCTACAATGCCACAATTTTGTTTGTTAATTTCTCCTTGCAAGATCAATTGAAAGTTTCCCTTTGGTCAAGTTTAATTGTTAATTTTGCAATATAATTTGTTGTTGAAATGTGTTGATTTTAGGGTTAAGTGTGACTCATAATTTCTCTTTGATTCTTGAAATGTTTTCTTTGAAAAGGGGTGCTGTTTTGGTAAAGGTTATAGGTCATGAGATTTGGTGTAGATTTTAGGTTTTAGTTTGGTGTCATTTGCATCATTTTTCTTTGGTGTTTGATCTCTTGCATTTTGCTTAATGTTTTAGTTATGTTCATTTCATTTTTTCAATTAGTTTAGTGCTTTGTTAATAAATTTCATCCACTACGCATTGCTATTCATGCTATCATTTCTCATTTCATTACTAACCTTTTGTTCTATGTCCCATGCACATTGCAAGCATTGTTTCACTCTCATTTGTTTTTCTCCCTTTAGTCACCCTTATGCAATTTTCCATTGGTTCATGTAATATTCTAGGTTTAGTTTGCTTTTTTTTTAATTTCATGCAAGGCTATAGAATGTAAAATAGGACCCGATGTAAAAAACTATGGACTATAATGATGTACACCGACACATGCACCGACACACGCACACACGTTGTATGTTCATCGCTAGGTGTATGTTTAGGATACGCGATACTTAGAAAAATCAATCTTTTGAAAAACAAATAACTTCCATCACTTCAAATCTTTTTCAAACAAACCTCGGAGTCAAAACTCCGAGGGATTTTCCTTTTATTTTCTTAATCAAAAAATCAAAACTAGTGCTAATTTCCAACTTTAAACCTTTTTGTAAATAATTGACCAACCTCATTCGTTTCCTAATCTCAAGCCTTTACGGCCTCTCACCTTTTTTCTTCAAAACCATTTTCAAAACTAAAAATTGAACCAAACTCACAAAAATATTTTGGAAGAGAACTACATGGAATTTTGATCCCTTAAAAGGGTATGTAGGCAAGAGATTCAAAATCTCTCCAAGTCCAATAAAATAAAACCCCATCTTCTCCCTCTCATTCTTAAAATCAATTGTTTTTTTACAAGTAGTAATAAAAGCAAAGTATAAGCATAAAAGCGTAGAAAACGGTTCCTATAGGATACTATAGCCATTGCGGGTGCCTAACACCTTCCCGTAATGGAATCAGCCCCGAACTTAGGATTTCTAAGGTTTTCTCAATTTTACCTTCCCCAAAAAAAATAGAGACATCAATGATCGAAAGGTTCAAATCCGATTAATGATTTGACACCCGAAAATCGCGATGACAGAAATGGCGACTTCACTGGGGAATAGTTAGGGCTACGCCTAGTTTTTTTCACGCTTTTTATTTACACTTTGCTTTATTATTACATGTAAAATTTTCTTGTGTGCGTGTGGGGTGAGAATATCAAAAGCTCTATACCCGGGCTGAGTGAACCTAAGATTAGGAAGAGATATAATCGACAATCCATTCCGGGGGTTGCCTCGTGCATTGGATTACGCGATCAATCTCACATAGCTGAGGCATTTTGGAGGTGATGTTGTCGGCGTGTGTTGTCATGCTTAGGCACTTTACTTCCAATCGACCGATGAAGGCTATGAACCGTAGTTACCAAACCCATCCTTGGCCTTTCTTAGGACGTAGTGCGGTGGCTAAACCGAGCGTTGTCTCGAAATTTAGTCGTCACGCGATACTACACCCAAACTAAACCTTCTTACGGATAATCATGGACGAGCGTTGCTTCGTACTACCATGATATGCGCGAGAGAGGTTGTGGTTTGGGAACTTTGTAGAACCTTGGCTACTATTATCAAAAGCCTTAGTTTCACCGGACACCGTGTCCACTTGTTACCTTAGCCCACCGTGCTCTCCCATTAATTAAACCATGCATACATGCATTCATGCATAAAATTTTTTTTACATGCATTTATCAAGGGGTATAGACAAACTAAAATTCTTTGCAAATATGATCAGGCATGAAGAGGACTAAATCCTACAAGTTCAAGGAAGTCGATCCCGCTTCCTTTCGCTTAGCATTTCAAAACGATTTGTCTTGACGGCTTTCTAATCTCGTCATCTTGCTAAAAATGTTTGCAAAAGTTTCTAGTTTGTCTAAAACTCTTCGATAACGAAAAGAGTCATTTTTGCATCTGCATTTATACATATCATGCATCATATGCATTATTCAAAAAAAAAAAACAAAACACACAACAAAAACTTCCGAGTGCTCATTGCCTCCTGGTTCTTCTGCCGCAGTTTGAAAAATGGCTCGTGCTCAGAGGGTTAAACCCACGTTTGTGATACCGGGAGGCATTGCAAAGAACTGGAACGTTATCAATCTCCCTGTACTTGTGCATGATTCTAAGTAATATGTCTTGCTGTTTAGGCTCTATTTTCAAAATAATAATCCTTCCGCCTTGCCCGAGGCGGAAGTGACTCTTTTGTAAAGGGCATGTTTGTTCCGACATCACCATTATCAATAAAAGACGTCGTTTCTTTCACGACTCTTTTTCTTTCTTTAATGCTTTTCCCTTGGAAGTAATGGTAATGCCAGAGAAAAACCAAAACGTCTGCATTTTTTTATTAATTTTAAAGATCTGCATGAAAACCATTTTCTAAAAAAATCATCCAAATCATGTCACGCAGATCGAACCACAATGAGCCCGTTGAACACAGTAATTCTATGCTTCTCCAAACTGTTGAATCCCCGGTATTCGAGACCGAAGATGAGGACAATGATGACATACCGGATGAGATTGCCCGACTGCTTGAGCAAGAGGAGAAAACCATTCGGCCTCACCAGGAAGAGTTTGAGCTAATCAACTTGGGTACTGAGGATAATAAAAGAGAGATCAAAGTCGGTGCCGCATTGGAGGAAGGGGTCAAGAAAAGGATCTTTCAGCTTCTCCGCGAGTATTCAGACATTTTTGCATGGTCGTATGAAGACATGCCAGGTTTGGACCCTCAGATTGTGGAACATCGGATACCGACAAAGCCAGACTGCCCTCCCGTCAGGCAAAAGTTGAGACGGACGCGGCCGGACATGGCTCTGAAGATCAAAGCGGAAGTGCAGAAACAGATTGATGCGGGCTTTCTCATGACAGTTGAGTATCCTGAGTGGGTTGCTAACATCGTGCCAGTGCCGAAGAAAGATGGTAAGGTTCGAATGTGTGTTGACTACAGAGATTTGAACAGAGCAAGCTTGAAGGACAATTTCCCACTGCCTCACATTGATGTGCTTGTTGACAATACTGCCCAGTGCAAGGTGTTCTCTTTCATGGACGGTTTTTCGGGCTATAACCAAATCAAAATGTCACCCAAGGACAGGGAGAAGACGTCGTTCATTACTCCGTGGGGGACTTTCTGTTGTAAAGCGATGCCGTTCGGTCTAATAAATGCTGGTGCTACTTACCAAAGGGGGATGACCACTTTGTTCCATGACATGATTCACAAGGAGGTTGAAGTGTATGTAGATGACATGATTGTCAAGTCGAGCGATGAAGAGCAACACGTCGAATACTTGGCTAAGATGTTTGAAAGGTTGAGGAAGTACAAGCTCCGGCTGAACCCAAACAAGTGTACATTCGGTGTTAGGTCCGGGAAGTTGTTAGGCTTCATTGTCAGCCAGAAAGGCATTGAAGTAGATCCAGACAAGGTCCGAGCCATCCGCGAGATGCCGGCCCCGCAAACGGAGAAGCAGGTCAGAGGGTTCCTTGGGCGTTTGAACTACATTTCCAGATTTATATCCCACATGACTGCAACCTGCGGGCCGATTTTCAAGTTGCTCAGGAAGGACCAACCGGTGGTATGGAATGACGAGTGCCAAGAAGCCTTCGACAACATCAAGAATTATTTGTTAGAGCCTCCTATCCTCGTTCCGCCGGTGGAGGGAAGGCCTTTGATTATGTATCTGTCAGTGTTGGACGAGTCCATGGGATGTGTGCTCGGTCAGCAGGATGAAACTGGAAAGAAAGAGCATGCAATCTATTATTTGAGCAAGAAATTCACCGATTGCGAGACTCGGTATACAATGCTCGAGAAAACCTGTTGTGCCTTGGCTTGGGCTGCCAAACGCTTGCGTCATTACTTGATGAATCATACGACTTGGTTGATATCCCGCATGGATCCAATCAAGTACATCTTTGAGAAACCAGCTGTTACTGGAAAAATTGCACGTTGGCAAATGTCGCTGTCAGAGTATGATATTGTGTTTAAAGCTCAGAAAGCCATTAGAGGGAGTATCCTGGCTGACCATCTTGCTTGCCAACCACTTGATGATTATCAACCGTTGAAGTTCGATTTCCCCGACGAAGAGGTCATGTTTCTGAAATCAAGAGACTGTGAAGAACCACCGATCGGTGAAGGTCCAGACCCTGATAGCAAGTGGGGATTGGTTTTTGATGGTGCTGTTAATGCCTATGGCCGAGGAATTGGCGCAGTAATCGTGGCTCCGCAGGGGCACCACATCCCTTTCACAGCCCGGATTGTGTTTGAATGCACTAACAATGTGGCCGAGTATGAAGCATGCATCCTGGGAATTGAAGAAGCCATTGATATGAGAATTAAGTGTCTGGACATCTATGGAGACTCCGCATTAGTCATCAACCAGATAAAAGGAGAATGGGAAACCCATCATGCTAATTTGATCCCTTACCGGGATTATGCAAGGCGTCTGTTAACGTATTTCACGAAGGTCGAGTTACACCATATCCCCCGAGAGGAGAACCAAATGGCTGATGCTCTTGCTACCTTATCTTCCATGCTTCAGGTAAACCATTGGAATCATGTGCCGATGATCAAGGTACAACGCCTAGACCGGCCCGCTCATGTGTTTACTGTCAGTGATGCGATTGTACAAACAGATTCAGACAAGGTTGACAACAAACCCTGGTATTGTGGTATCAAACAGTTTTTGCAAAGCCGTGGGTATCCGCCAGGTGCTTCCAACAAAGATAAGAAAGCATTGCGCAGGTTGGCTAGCAAGTTCCTGCTGGATGGTGATGTCCTGTACAAGAGGAATTTCGATATGGTGTTGTTAAGATGTGTGGATGAATGTGAAGCAGAACAGCTAATGCACGATGTGCACGATGGCACCTTCGGGACCCACGCGTCGGGGCATGTCATGTCTAGAAAGCTGTTGAGAGCTGGTTACTACTGGATTACCATGGAGCGCGACTGCTATCAATATGCCAGGAGGTGCCACAAATGTCAAGTATATGCTGATAAGATCCATGTGCCTCCGCACGCCCTCAATGTTATGTCTTCTCCGTGGCCTTTCTCTATGTGGGGCATTGATATGATCGGAAGAATTGAACCGAAAGCTTCAAACGGTCATCGTTTTATCCTGGTAGCAATCGATTATTTCACCAAATGGGTCGAAGCTGCATCCTATGCCAACGTGACTAAGCAAGTGGTAGTCAAATTCATCAAAAACAATATCATCTGTCGGTACGGCGTCCCTAGCAAGATCATCACTGACAACGGTACCAACTTGAACAATGACATGGTGCAGGCCTTATGTGAGAAATTCAAGATTGAGCACCACAACTCCTCTCCTTACAGACCTCAGATGAATGGTGCAGTTGAGGCCGCTAATAAGAACATTAAGAAGATTGTGCAAAAGATGGTAACAACGTACAAAGACTGGCATGAGATGTTGCCCTACGCTCTACACGGCTACCGCACTACAGTACGTAGTTCAACCGGGGCAACCCCTTTTTCTCTTGTATACGGTATGGAAGCAGTCCTCCCTTTGGAAGTGGAGATTCCGTCTCTCCGTGTGATTATGGAAGCCAAGTTGTCTGAGGCTGAATGGTGCCAGAGTCGGTACGACCAGTTGAATTTGATTGAGGAAAGACGACTGGATGCTTTGGCTCATGGTCGGATGTATCAGACAAGGATGAAAGCTGCTTTTGATAAGAAAGTCCGTCCTCGGACGTTCAAGGAAGGAGAACTCGTGTTGAAAAGAAAAATGAGCCAGCTACCCGACCCAAGGGGCAAGTGGACGCCTAACTATGAAGGACCTTATGTTGTTAAGAAGGCTTTCTCCGGCGGTGCTTTGATTCTCACACACATGGATGGTGTAGAACTTCCGAATCCTGTGAATGCCGATATAGTCAAAAAGTACTTTGTCTAGATATGAAAAGAACAGCGTGGTAGGTCGAAAACCCGAAAGGGCGGCCTAGGCAAAAATGCGCTTCCCGGTGGATCGAAAACCCGAAAGGGCGGTCCAGGCAAAATAAGGGACAAAAAAAAAAAACAAACAAAATGTAAGAGCTCGATGAGCCGAAAACCCGAAAGGGCGGTTCATGCAAAAATGAGATTGAAATAAAAAGACAATTGACTATATCTGGCAAGTTACTATTCCCCTTGGGATTTTTACAATTGATGTTTGACTGTTCTCATCCGAGGTTCCGACGCCTGTGGATTCAAGAGTTTCAGATATCATAGCAGTTACTGTGTTCAATGTACCACCAACCAATAAAATTACCATTTTCCAAGATTTGTAAATCCGTGGAGTCACGCTTTTGGCCGACTACCACCCTTATACATCGATTTGAGCCTATGCTTTTGTTTGGCACTCATTTTCCGTTCTATTTTCAAAACTTTGTACAAATGATTTCTTCTATGTTAATAATGATGCATGTCTGGAATAAACATTCTGAAAACTGAAAACCTTTTTGAGTATTTTGAAAACAAGTCTGAACAGCTAGGTACATTCAAATGAACATGCATGAACAAGTCTACATTGATATCAGTTCCAATTCAAGTTACTAGCAGCCTTCCTCCCAGTGACGGTCTGTGGTCAATGGCAAGAATGAGAAAACAGAATGAAAAGCAAAAAATGAATATGCTCGCTAAGTCGAAAACCCGAAAGGGCGGCTTAGGCAAAAATGAGCACCCCGATGGATTGACAACCTTTAAAGGCAATTCAGGCAAAAACAGGGGCATGTGAAAAAAATTGTTCCCCGGTGGATCGAAAACCCGAAAGGGCGATCCAGGCAAAAATGGGATGATGAAAGAAACAATGAAAAATGAAAAGAAATAATAAAAAAAAAAAACAAAACAAACATGCAAAAGCATTGACCACAGATGCGATATCCAAAGCACTTACGTGACTGTTCCAACAAGCAGCAATACCATTCAAACCGTTTTACAACTTCCTGCCTTCAACGATGGTCTCGACGCATCTTCAAGCGACGGCATCCCCAGAAGAGGAACTTTTGCAAGTATATGTCCGAGTGCGAGCCATTACGTGCCCAATGTTCCAATGTTTTGTCTGTCTCTGCGAAATTGTGTCTACAAATTGCCAATCATCATGCATTCCAGAGCATCCATACATGCATAATCATGCATCTTACATGTTCATGCATTTGGTAAAATTGTTATGCTATCCATACGTATCTGCATTCTCAATTCCTATGTTAATCTCAATCAAAATCAATCATGTCAACTTCAAATTTCTTCTGCCAACAATAAATGTCTACCGTCATGTCAATTTCAAAATTCAAACAGTCTTGTCAACACCCTTGTCAAATTCAAGCTCCTGCAGTTATGTCTATCAAATTCAATCCCTTTTCAAATACAATTTGTTTTTGTTAATGGCCAAGTGGCTAGTTCGCGTCCAAGAACAGCTTGTGCCTGTCAATTTGTTTCTGTTATCGGTCAAGCGGCCAGTTCGCATCCAAGAACAGCTTGTACCTATCCTTTTGATATCCGCCGAGTGACCAGTTCAGATCCAAGAACAGCTCGTGCTTTCTATTTTGTTGCCCGTCAGCCAAGTAACCAGTTCATCTCCAAGAACAGCTTGTGCTTTCTATATGTTTTCTTTCAGCCAAGTAACCAGCTCAAATACAAGAGCAGCTTGCGCCCTTTGTTGTCAATATTCCCGGTCAAGTGGCTAGTTCGCATCCAAGAACAGCTTGTACCTGTCAAATTTGCTTTCGAGTCTCCCCAGTGAGTCTTGTTATCTGCTATCCTGTTAATGTCAATCAGTCCCGCAATGGATACGACATTTTCCTTTCTGCTATTCTGTTAATGTCAATCAGTCCCGCAATGGATACGACATATTCCTTTTACTATTCTGCCAATGTCAACCAGTCCCGCAATGGATACGACATATTCCTTTTAC
Source organism: Medicago lupulina (assembly GCA_958299785.1). NCBI lineage: Eukaryota > Viridiplantae > Streptophyta > Magnoliopsida > Fabales > Fabaceae > Medicago > Medicago lupulina. The sequence goes on along the minus strand of OY283145.1, from coordinate 50,075,889 downwards.
TATTCTGCCAATGTCAACCAGTCCCGCAATGGATACGACATATTCCTTTTACTATTCTGCCAATGTCAACCAGTCCCGCAATGGATACGACATATTCCTTTTACTATTCTGCCAATGTCAATCAGTCCCGCAATGGATACGACATATTCCTTTTACTATTCTGCCAATGTCAACCAGTCCCGCAATGGATACGACATATTCCTTTCTGCTATCTTGTTAATGTCAATCAGTCCCGCAATGGATGCGACATACTCTTCTTTTTTCTATTCTGTCAATGTCTACCAATCCCGCAAGGGATACGACATATTCTGTTAAAGTCAATTCTCAGTTTGTCTTGCATTCATAACACAAATGTTGCATGGCATACATAGCATTTACAAGCGTATTTTTACGCCCAAAATCAGTGCAAATGTCGATATTTAAGTATCTTCGTCGCGTCAAGCCAAAGACTCCGTCTCTTGACTCTCCAAACGAAGAAACTTAAATAGGGGCAGCTGTCATACCCTCATTTTGGACCTAAAAATACTCATTCAATTTCCTTTACTATTTTCTAATACTGTCAAATTCACTGTGTTTTCTACTGTGCTTCAGTTGCATACGTTACTGCTTCAGTTTTAAATGTTTTGCATAAAATCATACAGAAGGGTATTTTGGTCATTTCCTACAAAGGAACCCATTTTCTGTCCCTGCAATTTGTCCCTGAGTCCTTTTCAATCTGTTTGCATGAATCATTTATCAAATTCTGTTTGAAAATCATTTTAGTTTTGCATCTGAGTCAGTTTGAGTCGTTTTTTGCCCCAGGGGCATTTTAGTCTTTTCACATCATTCAAATTTTGGGCAGAGAGGTATTTTAAAATACCTCATTTTGGCAGTTTGTTCGTTTTAGTCCATTTTGTCAATTTTAAACGTTTCACTTTACGTTATTTTCAAAATTACATTTTTTATCCAATTTTATAACTTTTTGCATTTTAGTCCAAATCTTTTAAAGAATTGCATTTCAGTCCAACATTTTTTGTTTTTGCAAATTTGTCCCAGTTCTTTTAAGAAACAGTCAAGTTTTTTTTTCTCTTTTGAAAATAGTCCCATTTTTTATTATTTTGCGAAACAGTCCCATATTTTACATATTTGCAGATTGGTCCTCAAAGTCAAAATAAGTCAATCCAGTCCAAAGCCACGCCAGATTCAGTTCAGTCCACATGTCACAATGCAATTGGCCCAGATGCACACATGGCAGCCTATAAAAGGCCAGTTACTGTGCAAAGTGTCAGAGATCCATTCAACACGCGCCAAGTCACAAACAGTTTCATCTTTCTCTCTCATTTCGGTTAGAGATCAAACTCCCAAGTCCAGAAGAAAGATCAAGAACACAAACCCTAACCGTTTTTTCCAGAACCAAAATTCAACAAAATCAATGGAGTTTTTTGCGCAGCTCTCAGAGATTCAACCGAATCTTCATCATTGAGCCGTTCCCTTCTACAATTCAAGCGCGAATCCACCGCGAAAAGCAGCGAATTCAAGCGCGATCGCAGAATTAGGGACTGAGAAGAAGAAGGAAAGAAGTTCGAAAGTTCTGGACCGGAGAAGAAGAAGAAGGAAAATTACCGATTCATTTTCGGGATCCAGCTACAAAATCAACAAAACAGAATCAAAATTCAAAAGGTTCTGAAGGTTCTGACCCAAACCTCCGATTAAAACCCAGGTAGCACTCAAACTTCATCTTCTTCGTGTTCTAAGAGCATTAACGAACTCAAACCGGTGTAAATCCATGAAGTTCCGAAGCGTTTCATTCAAAAATGTTGAAACTCTAACAAAAAAACGTTAAAAATCGTAAAGAACTTCAAGATTCACAACGGAACCAAACCGAAGTGAATCCACGAAGTTTCGTTTCAAAAGAGACACAGGGGGAGAACAGAAGTTTGAAACTATGGAAGAATTTCAGGATTTACACCGTTTTCATTTTTACATGAAGATTTGGTAGCGGATTCATGTCTAGAACGAATAGATGAGGCTCTTAAGCCATGTTTTGTGTGATTCTGGGCGGATTCAACAATTTAGGGTTAGGGTTTGGATGGTGAGAAGAGAGAACGGCAAAGTGGATAGAGAAAGGAGGATGGAGAGTGAGTTGAACCGGGTTGCAAACCCTTATATACGAGCCACTGGGTCGGGTCGCCCCATACCCGGTCCATTTCCCTTTATGGATGAGCGTTGGATCAAGATCCTGATGGATCCGGATCAATCCAACGCTCCTGAAGCGTTAGTTTGATCCGGGCCCATCAGATCCGTGGGTTTGGGCCTGTAACCGTGGGCCCTGGGTCTTTCTTTCATTTTCTCTTAATTTCCTTACTATTTGCACCTTTATGCTTGCTACTTGAGCCCATGCGCATATTAGTTTTCTTGCAAAAATCCTGAAAAAATTACCATATGTTTCTTGATGAATTTTCAACTGTTTTGTGGTAATTTCATACTTTAAAATGAATAAAAAACATGTGCGCTAATTTTTATTGGATTCATATGTTTTGATATTTTTGTGAATTTTCTTGTGCTATTTTGGATCTAATTTTTGCTCTATGGAATTGATATTTGATATGTGATTTTGTGATGTGTTCACCTCTGAAGTCATGCTGTTTCTACATTCTTGCATGTCTAATTGTTAATTCCTTGATTTTCAAATTCAATGGATCCTTTCTTATTTCGCAATTTAATTCCTAGTCCACTAATTCGAATGCTCAATAACTCTACAAGTTGCTTGCTATCTACAATGCCACAATTTTGTTTGTTAATTTCTCCTTGCAAGATCAATTGAAAGTTTCCCTTTGGTCAAGTTTAATTGTTAATTTTGCAATATAATTTGTTGTTGAAATGTGTTGATTTTAGGGTTAAGTGTGACTCATAATTTCTCTTTGATTCTTGAAATGTTTTCTTTGAAAAGGGGTGCTGTTTTGGTAAAGGTTATAGGTCATGAGATTTGGTGTAGATTTTAGGTTTTAGTTTGGTGTCATTTGCATCATTTTTCTTTGGTGTTTGATCTCTTGCATTTTGCTTAATGTTTTAGTTATGTTCATTTCATTTTTTCAATTAGTTTAGTGCTTTGTTAATAAATTTCATCCACTACGCATTGCTATTCATGCTATCATTTCTCATTTCATTACTAACCTTTTGTTCTATGTCCCATGCACATTGCAAGCATTGTTTCACTCTCATTTGTTTTTCTCCCTTTAGTCACCCTTATGCAATTTTCCATTGGTTCATGTAATATTCTAGGTTTAGTTTGCTTTTTTTTTAATTTCATGCAAGGCTATAGAATGTAAAATAGGACCCGATGTAAAAAACTATGGACTATAATGATGTACACCGACACATGCACCGACACACGCACACACGTTGTATGTTCATCGCTAGGTGTATGTTTAGGATACGCGATACTTAGAAAAATCAATCTTTTGAAAAACAAATAACTTCCATCACTTCAAATCTTTTTCAAACAAACCTCGGAGTCAAAACTCCGAGGGATTTTCCTTTTATTTTCTTAATCAAAAAATCAAAACTAGTGCTAATTTCCAACTTTAAACCTTTTTGTAAATAATTGACCAACCTCATTCGTTTCCTAATCTCAAGCCTTTACGGCCTCTCACCTTTTTTCTTCAAAACCATTTTCAAAACTAAAAATTGAACCAAACTCACAAAAATATTTTGGAAGAGAACTACATGGAATTTTGATCCCTTAAAAGGGTATGTAGGCAAGAGATTCAAAATCTCTCCAAGTCCAATAAAATAAAACCCCATCTTCTCCCTCTCATTCTTAAAATCAATTGTTTTTTTACAAGTAGTAATAAAAGCAAAGTATAAGCATAAAAGCGTAGAAAACGGTTCCTATAGGATACTATAGCCATTGCGGGTGCCTAACACCTTCCCGTAATGGAATCAGCCCCGAACTTAGGATTTCTAAGGTTTTCTCAATTTTACCTTCCCCAAAAAAAATAGAGACATCAATGATCGAAAGGTTCAAATCCGATTAATGATTTGACACCCGAAAATCGCGATGACAGTGTAGAACTCCCGAATCCTGTGAATGCCGATATAGTCAAAAAGTACTTTGTCTAGATATGAAAAGAACAGCGTGGTAGGTCGAAAACCCGAAAGGGCGGCCTAGGCAAAAATGCGCTTCCCGGTGGATCGAAAACCCGAAAGGGCGATCCAGGCAAAATAAGGGACAAGAAACAAAATGTAAAAAGCTCGCTGAGACTACATGTAACTCAGGCAAAAATGAGTGTCTCGATGAGCCGAAAACCCGAAAGGGCGGTTCATGCAAAAATGAGATTGAAATGAAAAGACAATTGACTATATCTGGCAAGTTACTATTCCCCTTGGGATTTTTACAATTGATGTTTGACTGTTCTCATCCGAGGTTCCAACGCCTGTGGATTCAAGAGTTTCAGATGCCGTAGCAGTTACTGTGTTCAATGTACCACCAACCAATAAAATTACCATTTTCCAAGATTTGTAAATCCGTGGAGTCACGCTTTTGGCCGACTACCACCCCTATACATCGATTTGAGCCTATGCTTTTGTTTGGCACTCATTTTCCGTTCTATTTTCAAAACTTTGTACAAATGATTTCTTCTATGTTAATAATGATGCATGTCTGGAATAAACATTCTGAAAACTGAAAACCTTTTTGAGTATTTTGAAAACAAGTCTGAACAGCTAGGTACATTCAAATGAACATGCATGAACAAGTCTACATTGATATCAGTTCCAATTCAAGTTACTAGCAGCCTTCCTCCCAGTGACGGTCTGTGGTCAATGGCAAGAATGAAAAAACAGAATGAAAAGCAAAAAATGAATATGCTCGCTAAGTCGAAAACCCGAAAGGGCGGCTTAGGCAAAAATGAGCACCCCGATGGATTGACAACCTTTAAAGGCAATTCAGGCAAAAACAGGGGCATGTGAAAAAAATTGTTCCCCGGTGGATCGAAAACCCGAAAGGGCGATCCAGGCAAAAATGGGATGATGAAAGAAACAATGAAAAATGAAAAGAAAAAAAAAAAAAAACAAAACAAACATGCAAAAGCATTGACCACAGATGCGATATCCAAAGCACTTACGTGACTGTTCCAACAAGCAGCAATACCATTCAAACCGTTTTACAACTTCCTGCCTTCAACGATGGTCTCGACGCATCTTCAAGCGACGGCATCCCCAGAAGAGGAACTTTTGCAAGTATATGTCCGAGTGCGAGCCATTACGTGCCCAATGTTCCAATGTTTTGTCTGTCTCTGCGAAATTGTGTCTACAAATTGCCAATCATCATGCATTCCAGAGCATCCATACATGCATAATCATGCATCTTACATGTTCATGCATTTGGTAAAATTGTTATGCTATCCATACGTATCTGCATTCTCCATTCCTATGTTAATCTCAATCAAAATCAATCATGTCAACTTCAAATTTCTTCTGCCAACAATAAATGTCTACCGTCATATCAATTTCAAAATTCAAACAGTCTTGTCAACACCCTTGTCAAATTCAAGCTCCTGCAGTTATGTCTATCAAATTCAATCCCTTTTCAAATAACAATTTGTTTCTGTTAACGGCCAAGTGGCTAGTTCATCTCCAAGAACAGCTTGTGCCTGTCAATTTGTTTCTGTTATCGGTCAAGCGGCTAGTTCACATCCAAGAACAGCTTGTACCTATCCTTTTGATATCCGTCGAGTGACCAGTTCAGACCCAAGAACAGCTCGTGCTTTCTATTTTGTTTTCTGTCAGCCAAGTAACCAGTTCGTGTCCAAGAACGGCTTGTGCTCCCTACATTTTCCTTTCAGCCAAGTAACCAGTTCGTGTCCAAGAACAGCTTGTGCTTTCTATATTTGCTTTCAGCCAAGTAACCAGCTCAAATACAAGAGCAACTTGCGCCCTTTGTTGTCAATATTCCCGGTCAAGTGGCTAGTTCGCATCCAAGAACAGCTTGTACCCGTCAATTTGCTTTCGAGTCTCCCTAGTGAGTCTTGTTATCTGCTATTCTGTTAATGTCAACCAGTCCCGCAATGGATACGACATATTCCTTTTACTATTCTGCCAATGTCAACCAGTCCCGCAATGGATACGACATATTCCTTTCTGTTATTCTGTCAATGTCTACCAGTCCCGCAATGGATACGACATATTCCTTTCTGCTATCTTGTTAATGTCAATCAGTCCCGCAATGGATGCGACATACTCTTCTTTTTTCTATTCTGTCAATGTCTACCAATCCCGCAAGGGATACGACATATTCTGTTAAAGTCAATTCTCAGTTTGTCTTGCATTCATAATCCAAATGTTGCATGGCATACATAGCATTTATAGATGTATTTTTTACGCCCAAAATCAGTGCTAATGTCGATATTTAAGTGTCTTCGTCGCGTCAAGCCAAAGACTCCGTCTCTTGACTCTCCAAACGAAGAAACTTAAATAGGGGCAGCTGTCATACCCTCATTTTGGACGTAAAAATACATATTCAAATATTTCCTGCTATTTTCTAATCCTTTCAAGTTCACCGTATTTTCTACTGTGCTTCAGCTGCATACATTACTGTTTCAGTCTTTCAAATTTTTGCATAAAATCGTACAAAAGGGTATTTTGGTCTTTTTCTACGAAGGAACCCATTTTTAGTCCCTGCAATTTGTTCCTGAGTCTTTCTGCATAAATCTTTAATCAAATCTTGTACGAAAATCATCTAGTTTGCATCTGAGTCAGTCTGAGTCGTTTTTGCCCCAGGGGCATTTTAGTCTTTTCACATTATTTGAATTTTGGGCAGAGAGGTATTTTAAAATACCTCATTTTGGTAGTTTGTTCGTTTTAATCCGTTTTGTCAATTTTAAACGTTTCACTTTACGTTATTTTCAAAATTACATTTTTTATCCAATTTTATTACTTTTTGCATTTTAGCCCAAATCTTTTAAAAAATTGCATTTCAATCCAAATATTTTGTTTTTTGCAAATTTGTCCCAATTCTTTTAAGAAACAGTCAAGTTTTTTTTTCTCTTTTGAAAATAGTCCCATTTTTATTATTTTGCGAAACAGTCCCAAATTCTTTTATTTTGCAGTTTAGTCCTTTCTTTCAGAAACAGTCCAAATTGCCACGCAAGCAATGCAGTCCAGGTGTCACAATGCAATTGGCCCAGATGCACACATGGCAGCCTATAAAAGGCGCAGTACTGTATAGTGTCAGGATCAGATACACAATCAGTGCCAACTCACAAACAGAATAATCTTTCTCTCTCTTGGCAGTTAGGATCAAAGCAAAATTCATCAAGAACACTACACAAAAACCCTAACCGTTTCCAGAAAGAAAAATTCAAGCTACAGCCATGGAATTAGCGCGAGCTCTCAGAGATTCAAGCTTGAATCTTCATCATTAAGCCTTGTTCGCTGCAATTCAAGCACTGAATTCATCACCAGAGGCGACGAATTCAGAACGATCACAGCGAGAAGATTGAGACGAAGAAGAAAGGGAAATTTCGCAGAATCCGAACCGGTCAAGGGAAAGGAGAAACGTTTACCGATTCAATCCCGGATCCAAGCTAGAAACCAACAAACAGAACCGGATTCAAAGAGTTCTGGAAGATATCAGCTCGAATCTCCAGTTAGAACACAGGTAAACGCGTGAACTCATCTCCTTCTTGTTTAAAAGCATCAACACAGCCAAATCAATGTGAATCCATGAAAGTTTGAAGGTTTTCATTCAAAAAAACAACGAAACCCTAACGTTTTCAAAAGAACGTAAAAATTCTACGATCTACAACGAATATACACCGCTGTAGATCCATGAATTCACAAAGTTTTTCATTCAGAAAAGATTTAAGCAAAAAACGAACCAAAACAATGGAACCGTAAACAAATTTCTTCAAGATTCACATCGATTTGCGTTTCACACAAGGTTTCTGGAAGCGGACTTGAGTTTAGAGTGATGAAACATGGTGATTGAGGGAGGTTGGAGCGGATTCAAGTAGTTTCAGGCCAGTTTAGGTTTAGGGTTTGTAGAAGAGAGAAACGGCGCAAGAGAGAGGGAGAAGAGAATGGAAAGAATGAGTGGAAACGGGTTTTTTCCCCTTTATATGTGTTTTGGGTCGGGTCAACCCAGGACCCGGTCCATGTTCCCTCAATCTTGAGCGTTGATCAAGATCCTGATGGATCTGGATCAATCCAACGCTCCTGGAGTGTTGGTTTGATCCGGATCCATCAGATCTGTGGGTTTGGGCCTTTTACCCACAAGCTTTTGATTCTCTTTCAGTTTTTTTTTTTCTTCTTGCTATTTACACCTTTTTCTTGCTGTTTGAACCTGCGTGCTTTAATTCTTTTTCTCAAAAAAATTCCTAAAAATTACCATGTGTTTCTTGATATATTTTCATTGTTTGGTGGTGTTTTCATACTTTAAAATGAATAAAAAAACATGTGCGCTAATTTTTATTGGATTCATATGTTTTGATATTTTTGTGAATTTTCTTGTGCTATTTTGGATCTAATTTTTGCTCTATGAAGTTGATACTTGATGCATGATTTTTGTGATGTGTTCATCTCTGAATTCATGTTATTTCTACATTCTTGCATGCCTAATTTGATAAATTCTTTAGGTTTCAACTTAATGGATCATTTCTTGCTTTACAAGTTAATTCCTAGTCCACTAGTTCAAGTGCTCAATAATTTCACAAGTTTGCATACAATCCATATTGCTACCATTTAGTTTGTTGATCTCTCTTTGCAAGTTTAGTTGAAAGCTTCACTTTGGTCAAGTTTAATTGTTAATTTTGCAATATAATTTGTTGTTGAAATGTGTTGATTTTAGGGTTAAGTGTGACTCATAATTTCTCTTTGATTCTTGAAATGTTTTCTTTGAAAAGGGGTGCTGTTTTGGTAAAGGTTATAGGTCATGAGATTTGGTGTAGATTTTAGGTTTTAGTTTGGTGTCATTTGCATCATTTTTCTTTGGTGTTTGATCTCTTGCATTTTGCTTAATGTTTTAGTTATGTTCATTTCATTTTTTCAATTAGTTTAGTGCTTTGTTAATAAATTTCATCCACTACGCATTGCTATTCATGCTATCATTTCTCATTTCATTACTAACCTTTTGTTCTATGTCCCATGCACATTGCAAGCATTGTTTCACTCTCATTTGTTTTTCTCCCTTTAGTCACCCTTATGCAATTTTTCATTGATTCATGTAATGTTTTAGGTTTAGCTTATTTTCTTTAATTTCATGCAAGGCTATAGAATGTAAAATAGGACCCGATGTAAAAAACTATGGACTATAATGATGTACACCGACACATGCACCGACACACGCACACACGTTGTATGTTCATCGCTAGGTGTATGTTTAGGATACGCGATACTTAGAAAAATCAATCTTTTGAAAAACAAATAACTCCCATCACTTCAAATCTTTTTCAAACAAACCTCGGAGTCAAAACTCCGAGGGATTTTCCTTTTATTTTCTTAATCAAAAAATCAAAACTAGTGCTAATTTCCAACTTTAAACCTTTTTGTAAGTAATTGACCAACCTCATTCGTTTCCTAATCTCAAGCCTTTACGGCCTCTCACCTTTTTTCTTCAAAACCATTTTCAAAACTAAAAATTGAACCAAACTCACAAAAATATTTTGGAAGAGAACTACATGGAATTTTGATCCCTTAAAAGGGTATGTAGGCAAGAGACTCAAAATCTCTCCAAGTCCAATAAAATAAAACCCCATCTTCTCCCTCTCATTCTTAAAATCAATTGTTTTTTTACAAGTAGTAAAAGCAAAGTATAAGCATAAAAGCGTAGAAAACGGTTCCTATAGGATACTATAGCCATTGCGGGTGCCTAACACCTTCCCGTAATGGAATCAGCCCCGAACTTAGGATTTCTAAGGTTTTCTCAATTTTACCTTCCCCAAAAAAATAGAGACATCAATGATCGAAAGGTTCAAATCCGATTAATGATTTGACACCCGAAAATCGCGATGACAATATGTATGTCTTTTCGCTAGTTTACTTTTATAGATTTGGATACACAAAACAAAAAATTAAACAAAAAGTTAAAAAATTAAATAAAAATGCATTGCTTGGATGTTATTAATATCAATCAACATACCCTCAAAAAAAAATTAATATCAATCAACAAATGGTTAGATAACACAAGTGGCAGATATATGATTTGTAATTAATAACATTCATAATAATAATTGTGTCAAAAAAAAATTCATAATAACATATCAATATCCGCATTGTTGCAACCCATGTTGGTTTGGTGGTGTATGATCGGAATCTAGGATTGTCTTAAGGTCCATAGAGGGTTTTTCTTTGACTTCAATTAAACCTGCGGTCAGTGGATGATGGAATTTATCTTCTAAATTTGTTGGTCCTTTGAACCCTATGTTGAATTGAAAAGAAAAAAAAACATATTATTTCTAGATTTTGTATAGTGTTGAGAGGAGGTTTATGAGTGCAAGTAAAGCTAACTGTGGCTTCTAAAAGACCGAATCTAGTTGCACTTTTTTATTGGTGTAAAAGAGTTGTTTCATTTCATCCACATGTGATATTTGTCTTCAATTCCTACTTTTACAAGTCATTGTAGAGTTTAAGATTTGAGCCAACACACACAAACGACAAAACCTATTTAGATTTCCTCCAAAGTTCTCAAAGTTCCATCTTCCACAATTTGTCACCCTTCACACCTTCCAAATAACTAATGGAGAAACATTTCATATTTTTAACATCAAACTTGATATGTTAATGGACATTTGTTGATCAAGTATGTTGTACACTCTCCACATGAAATCCCAAGTCATCCTTCATGTTCCCTCGTTTCTAGTTCTCTCAATAGCACCACTATCACATGCATGATTTCTTCCACTATTAGAAGTGGATGAGAGGTATACGTATAATTGCTTCATGATGATTGCCTTTTGTAATATCCTGGTTCATGGTTACTCGGTTAATCACATGCTACCCCATCTAGATCATAGAGTGCTACCAACAAATTTAAAAAATTCCCTATAATTGCATTTTTTTACAACTAAACAAGTATTCATTAATTTGTCTTTCGCAGAGTTTTGGGTACTCAATCCTTGACAAATAACACTATTCAATAATATATAGTGAAGATAATACTTTTTTTGAATAAAAAAATGTTAATTCTTCGTAGAATATTACAAGATTAAAATTTGTGCGTTGGGGGGAAGCTGCCCCAAACGTGTTGCATGTACATCCGTCAATGCGTATAGATATATATTTTTTTTTTGACAAAACGTATAGATATATTATTAACTTTTGTTTTGCTCTTGTAATAATTTTATTTTGGTTTCTTTAAAATTGGTCATTTGAATTGAGTATGCTTAATAGTACTCACAAGCGCTTGGATGAAATAATTTTGGTTTCTTTCAATTTAATCAAATGTTTTAGATTTGTATTTATATTCAGCATGTGTTAGAGCGTTAAATCTCTTACATGACAGTTTTACCACTTATTATGGTTCTACTCGGTTTGAGGATTAAATTAAGAATACTCAATTCACATAATAAAAAATATATATGTAAAATACGTGTCGTTTTGATTTTAAGTGTGGATAGAATCTCGAATTCAAACTCTGGTCATTGCATATCAATGTCTTTGTAGCTACCAAGAAAGTTGTACTTCTGGGACAATATTCAAATTTTATTATTATTAACCAAACTTAATTACACTTCTGCCCTCTTATTTTACCACACACAAAAAGTCTGTCCTTTTAAAATCAAAGTTTTTAGTCCTCAAGTATCACATTAGTTGTGATTCCGATCCCAACCCGTATTTTTGGTGCCTAAAGTGATACTCTTGACCTCAAAAGTGATATTTTCTACCTCAAAGTGGTATTTTCTATTTAGAATATAAATTGGGACAATAAATAAATAACACATTTAGGGATAAAATATCACTAGTTTTTGGAAGTTCATCAACTTAACTAGCAGCTTATAAATTGAACCAATTCAGTTCATCAACTATTTGTCACAATTTAGTTCTTTTCAATGTGGTTCAGTTTGGTTTAATCTTTTGTTTTTGCTTTTTTAACAATCATAATTTTCAGTTTGGTTCGGTTATTTTCAACAATCATAATTATCAATTAATAATAAATGATAGTTTGCTACAATTTGATTCACAAAGAATCACTTTGGTTCTAAAAGGTACAATTGGTTTTTTTTTTTTTTTTTTTTTTTAAGGAAAGGGTACAATTGATTTGTTTTTACTTTTGTAAGGGTAGCACCAGTTCAATTCGAAACTACATAACCAATGCGCTGAATCTTTATACCCTATCAGATTGATTCAAGATAAATCATCGGTTCAGTTTACCAAACAATCAAAACTGGATAGTTTTCTTCCTGAACCGAACCATGAACCGTTCTACCCCACCCCCTTTGCATCACAATGATAGTTCTAAGGTGGAAACAGAGATAAATGTAGAAATAGGAACTCCACAAAATTTCTAATTTCTACTTAAAATTCAACATTTCAACAGAAGCATATGTGCATCTTTACAAAGAAATTCAACAACCTTTCATGCAAAGTACTTCTAATGTCTATACGATTATAGCAAATTAGAAGTATTTTAATCATGATGATAAAATAATAACTTTGGTGTTTCTAGCCAATCATAAAGTCAATATATGTACAAAAACCCATCAGTCTGATTTCTTTCCCCATGCGCTTGTTCCGTATACCTTGTAATTAGTACCCGTCTTAAGTCAGCATCAACTCCCTCAACACCTGATCAAGCTTAAGTTTCATCTCTTTTCAGGATCCGAGTACCACTCTTAGAAAGAAGAAGGTCTCTCATTTCTCTGTAACTCCTAAGCTCTTCAAGTGCGTCAGTTGTCTTTCGAGGCATGAAGAATCCGGAAGCAGTAGCAACTCCTCCATCGAGCTCGGCCTTCAGGGAATGCGATGAATAACAGCTTGAATCTTGGCGCAAAGGAGGCGCTGTTCTAAGCATGTGCACAAGAACACCAACAGCAGCATCTTGTGATTTTCTCCCTATTGGTAACGATGTTGAAGGGGACTCTGAAGCACCCTTCCTCCCATCCACAGTATGGCTATTTACGCATAAAATCAACAAGGAAAATTAAATGACATGATTAGAATAGATACTAAAATACAAATCATGAACATTTAGAGGAGCCTTTAGAAAGACGGGTCAAAGTGAAACAGAAATTTAAATGAGGATAATACGGTAAAACAGTGTTTCCAAACATCTAACAAAGCTTATATTACGCGGTATTGTTTGTCTGGACATTCTAATACAATTCCTTCATCTAATTATACATACTAAATCTACAAATGACCATCGAACAGATAAATATAATCCAACAAGTTATCATTAGTTTCCAAAAGGATCAGTCGTTAGTGTCAGGCTTTAAAAAAAAAAGGAACTCTAGGAGCATGTTACTGGCAGCTAAACGATGGGCAATTACATGTTGCTATAGGCTATAGCAAGACAACACTATACAAGTTTCAAAAGTAGAACCCATCATGTTAGATTTCAGGAGTAGAGGATGTTGGGCACAGACATGAAAAAAGCTAAGGCTACCGAGGTCCAAAAAGAACATGACCATTGAGCAATCAGAAGTTAACAAATTATGTAATATTATTTGATAAATAAAAAGCATGACCATGATTCTAAAAGCAACTTCAGGGAGGGAAACCACTCCACCCCCACTAATTTTTTTTCTAAAAAAGAAGTAAGCACACGCTGGCACCCATATGGAAGCCAGCATCTGCTTCTCTTCAAAATCAAATAGTATTGTAGAATCTAGTATGGAATACCTAAATTTGAGGAGATAGAAGACAACAAGTTAACAACCCTGTCATGCTTGAAGATCTGAATTCTAAACAATCGTTTTCAATCAGAACCGATGGATCAACAAGCAGAAAAGGTACATCCGTCCAGAGAACAATATAGATATCATATCACTGACTACTAGTATCGACAAACTTTATATTCATAACTAACCTTGATAGAGCATAAATGGAGATTTATCATTTATGGGAAAAGTGTATAAACAATTTAATTGAGCACTTATCGTAGAAGAGTTTACATATAAGATATTTCCACAATCGAGGTGGAAATGAGGGTAAACTCCGCATATACTGATTCTATGTTGTTATATAAGCTATCTTGAAAGTTAAAAACCTCTTGTGAGCTTGCCATTATTATCTGGCACTGGTTTGAAAATGATAACTCATTATAGGAGTTACACCTGGAGTTATCATTGAGGAAGGAGGCTTTTAAAAGAAAAGGTTCGCACCAAAGTAATTATAAATTCATGGTAAAGTTAGTAAGCTTAAAGATGACTGTGAGTTTAGTCGTGAACAGTGAAGTCTATCAAAGTACCTTGACAGAATATTGGGAGGGTCAACATCATCAACATCAAAAGGACACGAAAAGTCGCCATCATCCAAGTCATCCTGAAAAGATAATCTACTGCTTGATGTTCTCGAAGCTCCAATGCGTGGTGAGTCACTAGAAGATAACAATCCAGAGAACCGCCCAGAATCATCCTTGCTATCTCTGACAATCTGTGAAGCAAAAATAAAGGCTTATCAAACAGATAAAACACATTTCATTAAAACTTTAGGAGTAGAAATGAAGGGCCAATTAAGGTTACCTTTTGACCAATCTTTAGAGATTCTATTCTCCTGAATGACCTGATTCCAGATGGAGACTCATGTGACGATGTATCATTCCTTCTGGGAGATAATGGAGGTAGAGAATTTCTATTAGGATCTAAAAAATTAGGAGAAAGATTTCTAGAGCTTTTTCCCATTATGGGATGAGGTATAGTCACAGGTGATGTTTCGGAGCGCATACGGGTATGCAACGTATTGCCAATATGTATAGGTGGCGAAGGAGATGGTGAGGATGAGAATGGAGGAGAAAGTTGATACTCATCGTAACTTGTAGACCTTGACCGACTTTGTATTCGATGGTTATGATATCTATTATTGAAATTATCAGTAGGTGGAGATGGAAAATCAAATGGCTTGTGAGAACCACGATGCACCGGTGTTGATCCAACATACTGATGGTTCTGTACAAAAGGCGCTGCTTTATGAAAACCAGGCGTCCAGCTATGAGGACGTTCAAGTGGCGAAGGAGACGGAGGCGCACGAACACCCTTTACTGAAGAAGGGAAATACCTTAAAGGATCGGTATTCGGGCTTCCAACATAATCAGCAATTATTTTTGTTGGTAATGTTAAACACTGAAGGTTGAAATCAGATAATGTAGTACGGTAAGTCACAGATAAGCTAAGGCGTCCTGGAAGCGCATCAATGGGTGTGAAAATATATTCTCCCATCATCCCTCCTTCTTCTCTAGAAAATGGATCACTAAAGGAAGATACCTTATAGACAATATCAAAATTACAACTTTGATTTGTTGCACTTAGTTGCCTAAATATCTTATGAGTTGGGAGAAGCCTCATTTGAGAATAAAGTGCACGAAACAGTATAATCGACTTCTGGTATGTTTTCTTGTAAGAGACAGTAGTATCACTAGTTTGAGGAGCCATTCCTCTTGGACATTCATATTGAACATCCCACCTCTCAATAACTGTCTCAACAGAAGAACCATTCTCTTGATGAACTAGTATAATGTCAATTATCATTGGATCCATCAAATTCCTATGCCAAAAGTTCAAGTTATCAAGAGCAGACGGCCGATCACCTAAGGCGAAATTAAACCATTTATCACTCCTCCTCACACGAGAACCACCCATTGATAACTCACCGCTTCTATCATGTTGACGTAACAACGGTACCCTTGAATCCAAAATGATGTGTAAACACTTCAAAAGAAATTGATAAACAATCTGCTCCAATTTTCCCAATTCAGGCTGCATATTATTCTGCAAATCCATCCTAACTAATTCCTAATTAATCAAGCAATCTCTTCCTCCAACAAAAACCACTACTTTTCAAACTAGTGCATATCAATCAAATACCAAATTCCAAAAAACACAGATTATATTATATACAGCTAAAAGTAACTAACATCTCAATAATCAATCATCATTTCACCACTCAATATGAATCCAGCAAACCATCATCAAGCATAACCAGAACCAAGGATCACTCTGATAAATAAACAAAACAACAATCATTTAACATATTTCAATAGCAATCTTTATCAAATTCAAACTACAATGCAGATTTAAACAAACCCATCATAAAAATTCAATTTTTAGCACATAGATCAAAAGGGGTTTTCAAATAATAAAAAAAATCAATTTTTTTCAAATAATAAAAGGATCCGATGTAAAGAACGAATTTTTATGACATGGGTGGTAACAATAAATGAGTAGAAAGATGGGAAATGAAGAACTTACGTGATAGAAAGAACCAAGAAAGAAAAAACTTACGTGAATGAAGGTTGCGTAGGAACAAACAGTGCCGTAGCGTTCTCACTTTTTCAACATTATTGATGATGAAATGATATAAGTTTGATTTGATTTAATAATATACAAGTAGAACTATACTAGTATTTTAATTGAGAAATGTTAGTGGTAGTTAAAGGTTTATATGGGATTATGATGAATTGATTTAAATGTTGAGAATTTGCAGGAACAGTTGTTAAGAAAGGGTTTTCATTGACAAATGTTCAATCTGTTCTGTTCCTATTCTCTGCCAAATTCATCAATAAAGCTCTATGATTGGTGTTTTTCAATTTTATCTTTCTGTTTTTTAATATAAAAAGTAGAATGAATTGTAGTTGTGTGATGAATTGATTGGATTATGTACCATCTGATGTGGAATTTGAATCTCAGATTCATTTCTACCATGTGTTGGATAAAATATTACTTTTATTTTATGAAAAATGTTTTTTTTAATAAATTTTATGAAGAATGTTAAATAGCGTTCTTAGAGAATTGTTTAGGAGGATAAAAATAAAACTTTAACTTTTTAAAAGTTAAAATATTGTTGAAACTATTACAAACCTACTCTTTTTTATTTCTTTAACAAATGTTCTCAAGATATTTGTTAGCATGACCTTTATTTTATATACATTCATTTTATTTTTTATAAATTATGTACATTCAATTAATCTCACAAAAATATATTGTTATTTAAATCACATTGTCATCCTGCTTCCTTTATTTCTCCTAATTTTTTTTTACCTCGATTGCCTAGTAAATAGGGTCCACACATTTTATATATATAGAAGTGAGGAGTTCAGATTTCAAACTTTAAACCTTGCGTATTATTGTCTTTGCAACTATCAACTAACATGTGCTTAAAAACCCTCCTTCTTCTCGAGGAAGACCGTAATCGAGAATTTGACTGAAAGATAAATAACTTTGATCACGTTAATCTGTGTGTGTGTGTGTTGTGTGTATGTGCGCACGCGTGTGCGCGCGTATATTTGCACTAATTGACTATAGGTGTTCTTGTGTGTGTGTGGCTGCGTGCGTACGTGCGTGCATGCGTGTGTGCGCATATATATATTTGCACTAATTGACTATAGGTGGTCTCTAAGATGAACAATTGAACCAGACGATGACAGGTCATTAGTGAGGCTCAAATGATTATGAGTTTGTGGGGTTTAGTCTAAGTTTTTAAATGAAAATAGTTTTTATGTGTTCCTGGCCTCCGAAATCCTTAATTCCTCATCCATTATAAAGTGTGCATTACAACTTTGTCCTTAAGAATGTGAGGGAGATTTTTAAATGAGAAAGAGGGAACTTTGGAGAGATGGGTTAAGAGGGAAAAGAGAAATTTCTCACCTTATTTGAGATAGTATTTTTGTTTGTGTTATCACGAGGTTAGATGAATCAAACGATAAGAAAAAATGAAAACAGAGCAAAAATAAAAATGAAATTCTGGTTAATTCTTACAGTCATTGTTGTTTGTTTCGATCAATCAGCATCAACATTTCCATGGAAATGAACAATTCAACGTGATTGTTCAAGTCCAACTCAACCAAGTGTGAAAATCCAACTTTCTTCAAAATGATGAAGAAGCTTGATCCAGGCACAAGCCTGGTAAGCTTCATCACATTTTTGCAGAGTGTTTACATAGCTATCACGGTATAGATGATGGTGAAGAAGAAAAAAAATCAAAATCAAATGTGATCATATTGAACAAAGTTTGTATCAGGATTGAAGGTAATTCAAATGCTCAGGTTCAAGAAACAAGTATTGAAGGTGGAGGAGTGAGTTTGAACAATGTTGATGATGAGGAGGAGGAAGAAGAAACAAAAACAGGGGTCGTTGAACAAGTTGAAGGTTATGGAATGCTTTGGGATTATGATGAATTTGGTAGAGTCTATTGGAAGCATCCCATTCTCAATGTTTGATGAAAATTAGGATTTAATGAATATGATGAATTGATAGTGAGATTTGATTAAACAAAGGATGATGGTAGGGTTTGTTTTTATTTTTAATACTAGTTACAAACCCGTGCATCCGCACGGGTAGTGGAGAGTTGGATAATATAATTAAAGATGGAACTTCACAATAAAATAATATTATGAAAAAAAAAAAGTTGACAAAATTTAAAAATAAAAGTTATTAAACGACAGACATGAATTATATTGAGATTATAAGTCTTTAATGTTGTTTATGTTTATGAAAATGAAAAAAGTTAATGAAAATGGTGGTATAAATAGCAAAATGGAAGAATAATATTAAATGGTAAAAGTGAAACAAAAAATTTGTAGCGATACAGTACAGAAAAACAAAAAAGATGAAGATATTGGTGCAGTAAATTGTAATATTAAAATCAGCATAGAAATAGTAAAAGAAAGCAGTGAAATATATATAGGTGTTGGTACATAAAAAGATGAATAAGAAAAAATTGAACTAATAGTTAATAATTGAAAGACAACAAAACTCACAATTGATTGAATTGTATCTTTATGGTTAATTAAAGTTAGAAATGACGTATCTTTCTGTTTTTTATATTAATATAGTTGTTTAGTTTGGAATTGTGATGCCAGATGAACCATGAAATTGAAATTTGAAAGTATTTTGATGTTTTCTTAAGAATGTGAGTCTTCTCTTCTTTTAAATTTTAAATTTAGTTTGAAAGTATTCTACATTCTCATGAGTCATAATAGTGTAAAAAGATTCTGGAGTTAATAATGTTCTGCAATTTGGTTACTTTGAGTGTTGTACTGCTCAAATTTTGCGGTAAAATTTCATATCAGGATTTAATTGGTTTAATTGGAAAACCAAAGTAGTTTAATTAGTTTGATATGGATTCTTATGAAGATAAAACAAGGGTGGAAGTAGGCAGAGAGAGTTTAAATAACGAGGAAAAAACCGGTAAGAAATGGTAAAAAATAATGCGATATCCAAGGTTTTTGATCTCATCAATCTATATGTGGGTTCGTGGATACGCGCACGCACGTGCGCGAATGTTTGCACTAATTGACTATATGTGGTCTCTAAGATGACCAATTAAACCACATGATGAGAAGTCATTATTGAGGTTGAGGTGATTATAAGTTTGTTAATAGTTGTCATAACAAAATTTCTATTTATGTGATCTATAATCTTTTTTTTTTGGTTACAATGTGATCTATAATCTATTTGTACATGAACTTATGCTAGTAAATGTGTTTAAATAAATCATTCTAAACAGTTCAAAGCCAACAAATTCTCAATTGCAGTTATTAAAAAATAATAAATATACAGATGTTGTATTTTGGTTACTGGTTGACTTTCATTGTTATTTTTTGTTTTCCGTTCTTTCTTGTATTCTACCTTATACCTTATTTAGCGAAAAATAGATAATTAATAATAACCTAGTTTATAATAGATGGATTTATAGTGAATAACTTATAATACAACATATAACGGATAAGTGAGCTGATTGAATTTGTAGTGTTTGATAAAATTATCGGTTGATCTAAGTTATACATATTTTTTTAGTGAACCTAACTTATAGATATGAAATCACATAAAAAGTAGGGTTAAATATGTTTTTGGTCCTTGTATATATACAAAATTTTCCTTTTAGTCCCTCTAAATTTTTCTTTCAACTTTTAGTCCTTATAAGATTTTCAGTCGCTACTTTTGGTCCCTATTTTAAGTCTATTTTTGTATTTTTAATGAAATTTTGCAGAAATATGTAGAATATTGTAATAATCACTTGAAAAAAATTAGAATTTTTTAACAAAACAGAAATTAAATATGAATTTTTAACCGCCGAAAATAAAAAATTTCATATATGATTCATGCTTTGTTAAAAAATTCTATTTTTTTGGGAGAGATTCTTATAATATTATAAATTTTTCATCAAAATTTTATTCAAAATATGAATTCTACATATGAGTTTACTTTAAATGAAGGACCAAAAGTGAAGATGAAAAACTTTTGGAATACTAAAAGTTGAATAATTTTTTTAGAGAAACTAAAACAAAAAGTTGACATATTTATAAGGACAAAAACATATAACTAATACTTAAATATTTTCAAGTAAGATATGGAACGAGTAAAATTGAGATAAAAACAATAAGTTATATGTTAGTGAAAATAAACTATAAACTAACAAAAATAAGTTATATGTTTATAAGATAAAAATGTTACCAAACAAATCTTTTTCTATCATACGAGTTTAAAAGCTCAAAATTTTACATTGTCAAACAACCAACCTTATTTTTGTAGTCATCATTCCTCATTAAACCGAACAATGATTTTTATTATTTTTTATGTTTATTTTTATATCATCCAAATACTACAAATCTCTTTTAGTTTCTTATTTTAATCAAAATTCACTTACTAAAAATGTATTACTTCTAACCATTGTTTAAACACGTGGAAAGATTGTTGTTTCGATGAACTCATTTAACTAGATGCGTGTACATCCAAATTTAACATGATAAAATATTTTGTTTAAAAAAATAAATAAAGTACTTTAAAGTTGTACATCCATATGTTGATATGTACTTTCTTTTACATCACCAAGTTTTTATAGTACATAAAAAACTCCATTTTGTTGTAAGAGAGAATATTAGAATGTGAGAACTTGGAAAACATTTTTTTAAGGGGAAAACTTGGAATACATTATTGTTTATAGATCTTATGAATATGGAGATAGAAGATATGTGGAGATGAATTTTATAGGAAAAATAGGTTTGATAAGCTGATAGAAAGGAATAATTCTTGTGTTTCATATTGAATGATATTGAAAAAGATAAAGAATAGAGTACATATTAGTTCTATTTATAGAACTTAATTAACCAATTAATAGAGTTAACCAACTCTAACAAATACACCAACTAATAGAAACTAACTCTAACCATATTAACATCTCAACAATACACGAGTTTGAAGAAGTCAAAGAAATGATTTGTACCAAGATATAGATAAATATTGGAAAGTTTCAATCTAAATCTAATGACTTGTTTGTCAATGACCATGTATAAAAAAAAAAAAATTGTATATGGTTAGAACTTAGAATATACTTAGATAAAAGCGTTTATCATTAATTAATAAAATAAAATTAGTTTGATATTCATGTTAGGGTGGAAAATGAGCTAGAGAAGAACACCTCTGGTGAGATAGCAGCTCCTTTTATCAGGGACTTTGATATTCATGTTAGGATGGAAAACCCTCATGCCACTGACGATGATATAGCTAAAGAGGTGAATAACACAACCACTATTATATACCAAAGTACCCTTATGCACCATGCCTCTGAGTTAAACTTTGTTGTGTCTCATTCTGAGCCTGCGGTGAAGGAAGCATTGCCGCAAAAGGGGGCTGCACCTCACTTTTCAGTCCTGTTGATGACAGTTTATTTAGTGAGAATAGCAGAGATGACAACTTAGCAGAGTATCAAAATTTAGTCAGCATTCAAGCAAACAAAGAGGCTGATGTGGGATGTTCCCAATTGGTAGATAAAATTGCAGAATCACAGATGGACAACACTACTGCCCATGTTGCTAGAGAGGAAGATCAGGTAAACAATCCCAGTACTGCTGCAATGAAGAGTGTAAGCATATTAAGAACTTAATGGGGAGACTTAGATGATGAAGAGACGGATAGGAGTGATGACCAAGAGCAGAACCTTGAAGGAGATATTGAGGAGGGAAGCTTATTCACTCCTTTTATGTCAAGAAGGCAGAAGAAGTATAATAAGAAGAAACATGCCAATAAGCTTAATGATACAGGGGTTCAAAGCACAATTAGTGAGCACATACAAACTCGTTCTAAAAAGGGTGTCATCAAAAGCAATCTCAAATATTTGTAAATGTTTGGATGGTTGATAATTCTATCTTAGTGGGAAAGATTTGATTGTTTTGATATTTGGTCTTTCTCTTTTGTAATGCTAGTTATGTTGGTGAACATGGCTGCATTTCCTTGTTTAGCATTTTAGGTTTCTTTTGATTAAAAGCAAAGCTTAAGCTAGATGCTAGAAGTTTCTTTGCATCTTAGGAGTAGTTTTGGTTAAGCATATGATAAAAAAATATGCTTTAAGAGTTCTGACAACTACTTTGAAGACCTAGAGAATAATGACTATTATGGTAAGAGTCTAAATTTGATGTGAAGTCAATGCAAAACCTATTAAACTATCAATTGAACTAAAGTGTCCATTTCATTATTGTTTTCAAAGATTAGAGGAAAAGCTTTCAACTTATTTTCTATTTCAATAAGTGGCTCCATGTGGTTCACCGATGGTGTAAAACTTCTAAAACTTGCAATGGATAAAAATTAAATCCTTTTCTAATATGGAATGTATGCAGTGTTTCTTGCTACGAATCCACTTTATTTGTTTAATTATGACTCAGCCTCATCAAATTATTGTTAACTGAATTGAGTTTGATTTTAGTTTGGTGGCTTTACAAGCCTGCGACATATCATTTATCGCAGGATACTAAGCAATCAGATTGGGTCATTTGTATTGTACTCTTAGTATGTGTTTGCTTTGGCGTTTAAGAGGCCATTCACACATTTCAAAGTCTTTTTACCGTGAAAAATAGAAGCTAAAAATACCAGCTTCTCTCTAGACGTGCGTCAAGTGGCAGTGCACAATGTTATTTGTAAGCTAAATTAAACGAGTACACCACTGAATGCTATTATTGTCTAATCACACTGTCTACACTCCTATTAGAAAAAGAAAAAACATATTTCACATAGATATGCATGTCTTAAACAACATGACACTACCTGCCAATCAAAGATGCTCGGATACATAGTATGATACAACACTGATACAAGGGTACATGAAGTTTTTAAAAATCAGGATTTGACTTGGTCAAGATACATTGATTGCACAACGTTTGTAATAGATATTCACTATGCTAATTATTTATTAATACATACAGTATCAGTAGCCAATATATGATGATCACAATTTACAAAAAGTACTTGTGATCATAACAAGTAGGATTAATTACATATCTTTCCTTTACCTGTATCAGATTATATTCTTTCTACTATATTAGTAGCAAATGCCTTATTGATGGATATACTAGAGTTACAGCCTCGTGTAAAAAACAAGGTAAGGCTGCGTACAATACACCAAATGGTGGGACCCCTTCCCGGACCCTGCATATGCGGGAGCTATAGTGCACCGGGTTGCCCTTTTTTAGGTATTATTTTATAATGTATTGAGGCGTCTTAATAAACTAAACAAGATAGCGGTGTCCTTTGCTGAAAGTACACTTGCGGGCATGGTTTTGCAATGCTTGTCTCACTTTCTGCTTCATGTTGTTATTGATACTTACTGAGCAATAAGAAACTACATTGTAATTCCCATGCAGATATCTGTTCCTCATAACGAGTCAGACAAATTACCTCGAGGAGGCCTTGATAAAATGACATTGATCGAGGTTTGAAAATTTGCCATTGATTTGTATTTTGATTTTGATCTATCAATTCCTAAATTTCCCTTAACATGTGTGTGCAAACTACTTGTTTAGGTTGGTCCGCGGTTTTGCTTAAACCCAATTAAAATATTTGGTGGCAGTTTTGGAGGCCCAACATTATATGAGAATCCATTCTATGCGTCACCAAATCAGGTACTGATCAATATACTTTCCATTTATACTCAGTAATTTCTATAGAGAGCTATTGTAAATAACTTTATCATCTTGGTTTTTGTAGATTCAAGCTTTGCAGAAAAAGAAGAAGGCTGGAACGTTTGCAAAGAAAGTCAAAGCAAAGACAAGGAGGAAAATGCACGAGATGGCTAATCCTCTTGAGCCTGATGAGTTTGCAGATATGTGGAAAGATTAGTCTTAAATATACATGCATCTTTCATTGAAAGTTAGAATGAACATTTCACCTTATATGATTTCAGTATGAAATTTTAATTTTTGGCTGGCAGCCCTTTGCTTTTGTAGCGTCTTTGATTTTATGAATCACTTTATATGTTCCGGTTGGAGATATAAGTAGTACTTTTGTTCGTCATCAAACTTCGATCTTTAACAAAAGCTATATTTCTTTAAATCTGTAATGCTGTATTTCTTTAAATCTGTAATGTTATTTTCTTTAAATCTGTAAGCTAGAACAATTATTTTTTCTGCTGTATAAAACATTCGTATATGTTGGTTTCATTGCTCAATGGTGCAAGTTGTCCATTCTGCGGTAACACTGGAAAATGGAAGTGTTTGGAGATAACATTAAGTTGTTCCGTTAGATTCAACTACTGTTAGATTGTAACATTGCAGTCACAGAGGGTTTGGGATGAGTGATGATGGAGTTTGATTTCCACTCATAATTTCAAGGTCATATAACAGAAACTTTTCCCACATAAGTTGTAATAAAATGGAAAGCATCTCTAATCATTATGCTTTAAATGCCATAGTTTTCTTTATGCCTTGTGAAAGGTTATACTTAAATCTTAAAATATGATTGTATACATTTAACAGAAGTACTTTAATTTCACTTTCTTTATAGGCCTGATTACACTGCAAATAACTTGCTATTTTGTTAATTTATTCCAATTTATTGGAGTATTTACAAGGGTGAATTGAAATTATGACTAGCTGCTGTTTAGCAAGTCATTGGTTCTTGATCTGCTCTCATCTTGTTGTAGTTCTGAAATAGTAATTTATTCAGTGCTTCTCATTACCATGTTATTTCTCTCTAACTTTACAAGAAAAATTTGTGATTTTTTGCTGGCATTACTTCATATCAGTGGCCATGTCTTTGGTACTAACATCGAGATTGTGGCAACCAAGAGAAAAATTGTCACTTGAAAGGGAAAGGTAATACTTGAAGAAGAACTGTCTTGCTGAACCTTCTCATAAGGAAATCCAATTGATAGTGGTGGTGGTGGTGGAGGAAATGCATCATTTGGTTTGTTAATCCTGTTGTAAAATGTTTGGTTGAGAGTTAGAAAAAAATATAGTATGCACAAAAGTTCATTATTATATCGTAGATGAATGTTGTGTCGAAAGAGTGTCCACGATGTATTGAAGTAAAAAAAGTGTCTGAGTTGTTCGACACACATCGTACGTTTTGTACGTGCATCGGACATCGATGTTTGTCCGACATGGGGACACATCTAATCTCAGAAGTGTGTGTTTCATATGTTTTGTTTGCAAGTATTAAGCATATCATACATGTGACGGTAAATTGAAAAAAATTGGAAAACTCATAATAATATTTGAAGGAGAAAGCAAATTACTTGTTGCTGGTAGGACAGAACACAATGTCATATTCATAAGCTTTGCAAGTGAAAGTGCTGGTACCATCATCAAATGCATAGCTATAAGCTCTTGGACAAGCCTTCTTGAAAATTGTGGAATAGAAAGAGGGTTGGCATGTTGTTGGATTAGCAAATTGTCCACTGCAACAGTATTGATCTGATCCAAATGCTTCACAGGCACTCTTGCAACCAATTACACTACCTTGGTATCCATCACCACCAACTACTTGAAGTTCTTTAGGACAACCTATAAAATTGTTAATTTTTTAATCAAAATTTTACTTGCATGTTATAAACCATGTTAAAAACGTATACTTAATGGCCTTGTTAATTTAGAACTCATACATACCTCTGTTAATATCAGTCACACAACCTGTGGCATTACATGCACTTTTACCATATACACCTCTTGGTAGAACAAGCATTGGGAGATTGTATCCATCAACCATACTAACATCATAGAAATCTTGTTGATCACCTTGACCAATCGTAATCTCGAAAAGTGAAGTAGGTGGAGCTGCACCATTCCCATCACATTCAAGTCTTCCACCACAATCACCTGTTTGGCATTTGCCAATTCCTGATGCATCAAATGTGCAACCAGTCCTTGCCCATATCCGACCCGACCATCCCGGAACACTTGTTAGTTTAACAACTTGACCCGAGTCAAGCTGAAATCCGGTCGATGGAAGCGCTGGCGTGCCTGCACCGGCGAGTGTGCCGGGCCATATAGTATAAGGGCAATTGTTTGTTATGGTGAATATGCTAGAGAAAGAAAAAGATAACAAAGTAAAAACAAAAAAAAAGAAAGTTAGGAGTTTCCAAGGTACAACTCTTGGCATTATCAATGATTGTAGTTGTTTGTTATTTTATGGTTGTGTCCTTTGGGAAAGAAATAGAAAGAAATGATAATAGGTGATGTAGAAATAATGGATATATAATGTTTCTCATATTGGTAGTATAGAGTAGTTTTGTGTTGTGATGAATTGTGAGTTTCTTTGGTATTAAAAAACCAAAACGTTACTTTGCTTTGATGAAATTCTTAGCCGCAAAATCAACTTTATGGGTTTAGTATTTCTTTTATTTTGGATAGCCTAACTTAGAAGCAATTCTTTACCTTTGCTATTTCACGAGAAAAATGAAAATGTACAAATAAGGAAATCTATATGAAAATCTTTATCAAAGAAATCTATATAGAAAGTAGAAACCTATGACAAGAGAATCATGTCAGGAAATGGGGATTCGAGGTTTCAAAAAGTTGGCAAGTTAATTAGGATAATCCTATAAAGAAGTGACCTATGGTTCCTCATATATGCATTATATTTCCTTTATGTTGTACTTCAAACCACTCCCTTTGACCTCTTAGGAGTGACTTTGTAACATTACACCAATTAATTATGTGATTTTGAGGTAAAGAATAACTTTTCAACTTTATTAAAAAAAATATAACTTTTCAACTTGAAATTTGACCATCACCTCTTTTAATTATTATCAATTCTTCCCGTTAGTAACTAGCCCCACCTCACAAACTTTTGGAGCAAAGCTGGTAGAATTTTATTTGGAAATGGTAGAATTTTATTAAAATAATTGAAACTTCCTGGCACATTTTTTTTTATTTTTAAATTCCATAATTTGTATAGAGTGGAAATTTCTTTTAGCAATTTTTATATGGTGGCATAACTACTCTTGCTTCGATTCTTTTGACACATTTTAGTGCCAATATATCCTTTTAACTCTTTATAGCCCCATTTTACCACCAATAGAACATGCTTTAAGTTTAATATAATACAAGGGATTTGACATGCATTCAATCTTATGCATGATACAATGAAGCCACAAGAGAGTCAGAAATTGCAACACTTGAGAAATCAACACAAACCATCATTGAGCTTAAATGCACAATCATGTGTACATTACACATGCATATCAACTCAACAACAAGCACATGCAAGAACACATATAGTCTTAGTCTTAGACGTTTGTTCCAACTTCAAAAGTAGGAAAATATATGAGAAGACTCACCAAACTTAAGGGAAAAGAAGATGATAATGATGTTGATTTCGAAATCCAAAACAATGGTCAACCTCTTTGCACAAAATCTTCTCCTCATTCTCTCTTGTTCAAGCTGAGTGTGTAGTGTGTTTCTGTTTCCTTCTTCTGAGGTTTGTAGAGACACGTTATCGCCTTGTAGGTGTGTGTGAGTGGGAGTGAGCTATATTTTCCTTTTTTCATGTTTAAATAAATGATGTGATTTTAGTTTAAATTGACTCGCAAACTAATAGATCTATGTGATGAAACTTCTTTTTGATATTTAACATAAATTTTTAGAAAATTTGAATATAAATTATATCATATTTCAATTTTAATTTATGATAATACATTTAAATATGTGAAAATTAATGTATACGGATAAACTTAAATTACTGAAATATTAACAAATTTAAATTAATAATTTAATTCAAAGTACAAAATATGATATAATAATATTAATAATAAATAATATTATTTATATTTATTTAAGTAGGTCGACCTAATAAGTTTAAGAAACTTTTTTATCCTATGATCTTTTTAGCTAAATAGACTTCTAAAAAATTATAACCCTTCTTTAATTAAGAAAAAGGTATGATTTAACCTATCGTAGCTAACAATATACTTTTGAATGTAAACAACTCTGTAATTTGCAAGAACCTCGTTCTCTATTCTACGTTTGAATCTTGTATTGAAGATTTTCATTGCCAACAAAACTATGGATTCTAAAAAGACCTAAATTATCAAAAATAAAGTGAAATAAATCAATCAAACAAGTGATATTTTTTCTCTTTTATTTTAATTAACTTACGACAAATAAAGTTATTTGAGGTAGTTTTATTTTTTTAGGAAATAAGGGGTAAGCCCGAAAAAAAAAACTAAAAGCCTCTCGAAAAGGCTACAACTTTGCATTCAGCATATAAAACAAGAAAAAGAAAACTAGGAGCTACATAAAAAATCCTAATGTATGAGGCAAACCAAGGCCAAATTTGACAACAACTTAGTTATCTTCACGATGCACATGATACAAAGAGTAAGATGAGAAAGACTAGAGTAAATTTTTAATTTGTCTGACCAAATTATAGCAATGGTATCGCAAACTACATCCCTTTAAGATAAGATGCAATAGTGTCATCGAGTCGGATTCAACTTATTTGAAATAGCTAAATATATGTCATTGGAGTAGCTAATATATAAACTATGCTTATCATTCAAATAAAATAAAAAATTTGGGGCATTTGCTCTTAGCTTCCCCTGCCCATAAGTATTTCCTTATATCTCTATTACTGGAATTTTGTTTGCAACAAAATATCTAACACACATTTTATAGCATACATGTTGTCTAATGTAAACAAGTAAAATGATTTTACATAATACAAAAGTGTATTTTTAACCATTATATTAATAAATCTCACATACTTCTTTTGATCAAAAGGTAAAATTTATTGATCCAAAACTAATTTGTGTACAATTAAAGAATTACCTCAATTGTGCACTTTATTACTGATTATTTTTGTATGATTGAAATTTATATTGGTCTTATTAATTTTATGTGGGATATACTATGCATGTTTTAGTGACATTTTATTTGTCTAAGC
Source organism: Medicago lupulina (assembly GCA_958299785.1). Lineage (NCBI taxonomy): Eukaryota > Viridiplantae > Streptophyta > Magnoliopsida > Fabales > Fabaceae > Medicago > Medicago lupulina. Next base: position 50,046,607 of record OY283145.1, on the reverse strand, counting down.
TAAGAATAATAACATGCATCGAAATGTTTGATAAGTTAGGATTTAAGTTAGATAAGTAAGGAGATAAGTTAGTGGAATATTATTTTTCCTACACATATTCAACACTTTATTATTTTTCTATCTCTCTTTTTATCTCATCATCACTCTTTTTATTTCTATCTTTTTCTTGGTGTAAAATGGATAAAATGTGTAAAAAATAATTTTCCGAAATTGAATTACATGACATAAGAGTACAATTGTTTATCGTATATTTATGTAAAAAATATGTTTTCTTTTTGGGCGAGTATCTGAAAGACATGTTTATATAAAGGAGTTTGTTAGGATACACCCATTAGTTTTTATTAAGGTGTGTTTTAACAAAGATATAACTAAAAAGTTGTTAAATACACCTTAAGGTGAATGTTGCTAAAACACATCTTCTAAAAAATAAGTGGGTGTATGTTAGCAACTCCTATAGACATTTGCTAGGATATACCCACTTATTTTTTTGAAGGTGTGTTTTAGCAAGTTATAACTAAAAAGTAGTTAAATACACCTTAAGGTGTAGCTTGCTAAAACACTCCCACATAAAAACTAGTGGCAAAAGTTATTATGCATAAGTCATTTCCTAATGCACCCTGCATAAACACTTCACAACCATCAGATTTGCGGAAAGAGAAAGGTTCAGGATCGCGAGAAAAAACAGAGAAAATTGATACCTTTATCAGAGAGATCGCGAGTTCCGGATCGCGCCGGTAAGAAGGAAACGAAAGTGTCGTGGTTGAAGAGCTCTGAATCTCGCCGATGAGAAGAGGAATCAAGGATCTCGTAGGGTACTGTGTATCAGTGAAAGATCGGAGAGGAGGTGTGATCGGTGAAAGCTACGGCGGCGGTGGTAGTTGGTTCAAGCTGCGGCGGCGGCTGTAGATCGGAGAGGAGGTGGTGTAGATCGGAGAGGAGGCGGTAGATCGATGCAAGCTACGGCGATACTGTTTCAGAGTGAACGCAACTTAGTTTTTTTTACCTGCTGGATCAAAGAAAACCATTAAGTACATCTAATGGTTTTGGAGTACAACTCACATAAACCATTTCCACAGCAAAATGGTTTTGGAGTACAACTCACAGAAACCATTTCCACAGCAAAATGTTTTGGTATAATTTTATACAAAACATACTATAATAAAGACATTTCGGTTTGTTTCCGGTGGTGTTGATGATGAGATTGAAGATTCCGGTGGTTATGAGAGTTTGTTTCCAGTTTGGTTCATTTTGTTTTGTTTTGTTTGGTTCTGCGTTTGGTTTCCTTTGGGGGTGTAGGAAACAATTATGTTGGGCTACTTGTTAATGGGCTGAACTTATGCAGGGTGCATAAGGATTCCTTATGCATGATAACCGATCTAAAACTAGCGGGTGTGTTCTAGCAAATCCTTATATAAAATATACTTCCTCCAGTCCTTATTATAAGAAAAAGTTGACTTTTTAGGTTCATAGAATAGTTAATGTATCTTATTATAAATATTGACTAAATGCATCACTTACACGATGAACCAAAAAAGTAAATTATTTTTTATAATAAGGACCTTATGTATATGCAATGTATATCAAAGACATTGACGTATATAAAATATTGATTATGTGGGGTAAAGAATAACTTTTCAACCGGAAAATTAACCACTTCTTTTAGATATTATCAATCCCGTTGGCAACTAGCCCCACCTCACAACAACCTTTTGGAGCTGGTAGGACCTTTTTTCTATGAAAACTGCTCTTTACCCACTAGAAATTGTTTGCTCTAACTGAATACACTAAAATGTCCCTGCGTGAATTAAGGTTGAATTAACTCACACATATGTATTAACTAACGTAAGTCACGCTCAATATTTTAACACAACAACTATTTTTTTTAACAAGAACACATCAACCGATTGAATTGAATGAATCGAAATCAAAGGTTTCTAGAGCATGAATTGTTATTCTCTTTTTTATTATTCTAAATTGAATGAAACTCTCCAATCGCTGGAATAATTATTCTGAATTGAATGAATCTCCAATCGGTGGAATAATTATTCTAAGTTGAATTGTTATTTTAATTATTCTGAATTTAAAAAAAATCGGTGGAAGCAAAGGTTTTTGGAGCATGAATTTAGAATAACAATTCATACTCTTTTTAAGAAAGAAAGAGCAGAACGACGGTGGATAGAAGAAAGAAAGAAAGGCTGAAGAAGAAGTTGGGTTTGAAGGAAAAAAGTTTTAACTCACGTTGTGCAACTGAGTTAACATGCGTAAAGGTATTTTCGTCTTTTCAATTGTGAAGGAACAATTTATGTCGGGTAAAAAGCAGTTCTCTTTTTCTTTTTGTTGCAAAAGGGTAGGCTTTGATTTAATTTTTGGAAAATTTGTGCACAGCCCAATAATGTGTACATCTTGAAATAAAGAGAAAATTAAAATAATGTAATAAATTAATGATGTGATATCAAGAGAAAAATAGAAATAAAACGATATGTTAAATGTGCGTATAAAAAAGTATGAGTGTTTACGTCCTTAATTTTTTCAGCTTATACACCTACATATGATATTGATTATTAAAAAATTGAAACATTTTTTTTTTAAGTATTGAAACTTCTTGGCACAATTGTTTTTATATTTCGTATTTTGTAGAAAGTAGATATTCCTATCAGCAGTTATTTATTGTAGCACATTTTAGGTTTGGGCACGATGACACTTTTGAAAAAGAGCCTTTTTTTAAATATTGTAGCTCAATTTGAAAACTTCCAAATCTTAAAAGTAAACTCATCTAATTTCATAGCATCATATTTTTTGGCAAAGGTGATTTGCATTAAAAAAAAACAGAACATCCACCATTAGTATAGCTGAATTACATGAAAATTAATAGTTCTAAATTGCATTGATTGATACTTACAACTTACAAGCCACAAAGTATGAGATAAAGACATTAGAGTTGGGTAAAAAAAATGATATTCTATTCATTTAGCTTCAAAAATTTGATAAGAATGTAACAAAAGTGTGAAATTTAGCTTATGTCACAAACAAGGCAATGCAGAGATGAATTTTCTTTCGAAAACAACCTTATTGATTTCAATCCTTCGATTCAAAATCAGGCTATTACTTTCAAATATCCGACCCAACCACCCCGGAACACTCGTTAGTTTCACAGTTTGACCTGAGTCAAGCTGGAATCCGATGGTCGGAAGTGGCGGCGTGCCTACCTGCACCGGCGAGTGTCCTAGGCCATATAGTATAAGGGCAATTGTTTGTTATGGTGAATATGCTTGAGAAAGAAAAAGATAACGGAGTAAAAACAAAATAAATGATAAACTTAGGAGTTTCCAAGATAAAACTCTTGACATTATGAATGATTATATAGTTGTTTCTTATTTTACGGTTGTGTCCTTTGGGGAAGAAATAGAAAGGATTGATAATAGGTGATGTAGAAATAATGGATATATAATGATTCTCATTTGTAATATAAAGTATTTGTGAGCAATGATGAATTATGAGTTTCTTTGGTATTAAAAAACCAAAACGTTGCTTTGCTTAGAAGCAATTCTTTGCCTTTTCTATTTCATGAGAAAAATGAAAATGTACAAATAAGGAAATGTATATGAAAATCTTTATCAAAGAAATCCATATGGAAACCTTTGACAAGAGAATATGACAGGAAATGGGGATTCAAGGTTTGCAAAAAGGTGGCAGGTTGCATAGGATAATCCTATAAAGAAGCGACCAATCTGATTCCTTATAGATACACAAGTTGGTAATTATGTTAGAGCATGCAATCATAAAGTACATAAGTCTTGTGTAAAAAAAATCTTCTATATATGTATATATTTAAAACACATGAGAGTAACATATCTTCCATAAAGATTTATATGACCAATAGCTGCATAAACATACATTCCATAAAGATATATATGATCAATAATTGTTAATTGTTTGCCTTTAATATCTTGAGTCAAGGATAAAAAATATATATAAATTTTCAAGTTCAGAGGGCATTTTGCACATAAATGCAAAATTTCAAGAGGGTATTTGATCATAACCGTAAACGGTTAACAGAAAAATTTGACGGAGGGGGTAAATTGATTAACGTTATGCAATTTCAAGGGGTAATTGAAGTTTTGTTAATTTCAGAGGGGGAAACTTACAATTTCAAAGAGAAAATTGCCTATTTACTCTTAAAATATACTCCCTCCGTTTCAAAATACATGTCCATTTTGGAGAAATTGTTGTAACCAAGAAGCCAAATAAATTTTGTTACTTTTGATGAAATTATGTGTGTGTTCTCTATAATACTCTTAACCATTTATCATTTCATTCTATTTTTTCTCTCTTTATAATAAATATATAAGGGTATTATTGACAAGACAATAATTAACGTTGCATTGAAACTTGAAATAGACAAGTATTGTGAAACAAAATTAATCTTCAAAATGGACATCTATTTTAAAACGGAAGGAGTATATATATATATATATATATATATATATATATATATATATATATATATATATATATATATATAGCACATTTTTTTCATTGGCACAATGTCAAAATTGTTGCTTTGTGAGTTGTGCTCACGGGTCACATCTTTCACAAGCTGTCCTTTTTTAGTTTTTTTGTTTGTTATTGAAAAAGATCCGTTTTTTTATTGATTGTAGATCATTTTGAAAACTTACAAATCTTAAAGTACACTTATCTAATTTCATAGTACCATTTTTTATTTTATTTTTGTGACAAAAGTGACTGTCATTAAAACAAAAAACATAAACAGAACATCCACCATTGGGATAGCTATATTACATGAACATTAACAGTTGTAAATTTCATTGCTTGATTGGATACATTCAAGCTACAAGGAATGAGATAGAGACATCAAAGTTGTAAAAAAATTATATTACAATCCTCTAGCTACACAAATATGCTAAGAATGTAGCAGAAGCATGAAATTAAGCAATGGAAAGTTGGAAAAAAATTATATTACAATCCTTCAACACATTATGCAGATATTTTTGGTGACGACGATTACAGAGATTATTGCGATGATAGTAGAGATTTTTGGTGAGGGCAACCCTTTATTTTCTCAATGCACATCAAAGTCTACAAGAAATAAATCATGTAATGGAGAAGTCAAACACAATGAGGTCTGAAATTTCAATGAGAATTCATATTTAAGATTAGGGATACCTACCTTATCAACTTTCCATTGGCTGTCTTAAATGCTCTTGCCTCAATTCTTATGCCATATTGTAGTGTCAAGTAGCCTTTTAATTCTTTACAGCTCCAATCTCCAAACTTCAGCAAAAATAAAGACTCGAGCTAAGATTGCAATGCATGTACCTGCACAATAAAATGAAACATTTATCAATATTACATGTTATAAAAGTATAGGAAAGATATATATCATAAGAAATCATTCAGTATTGAAACAAATGGTTAGAAGGCTCCTTCCTAGCACATATGCTTCAAAACCTGCACAATTTACATTACTCACATAACCAACTGTCAATCATATTCAAACCACAAAAAGTTACAGAAATTCGATTAAGACAAGTTCGAACTAGAACTAGTATCATCTCCCATGAGCCTGTAACAGAGGAAGAGTTAGTAAACCAGTCTTCCTAAGATTCCAAAAACTTGCAAACGAAGAACCGGACAGAACCTGAGTTATCAGCACAGGATTACTACTTGTTTTCTGTTCAAACAGAACCATAGAAAACAAAACTGGAAGAATACAAGAGTACACCAGACTAATACTAGAATATGGTCGCTCTGTGATTACAGATACATCATAAACATTGCTAATATTTACATCAACGAGATCCAAATTAAATTAAAGCATGATAGAAAAAGGCCTGAATATATCCTGTGGTAAGCTATATATAACAGTCAGATTCTGAGTAAGTTATAAAGAAACTGAATTCAATTCAAGTCTCATAACTGTGTGTACACACAGCCAGCTCAAGTCTCCATTCAACAGTCAAGCTACTTTAAATACCGCATTACATTATTACTAGAAACATAAAGACGTCCTATGGCGAATGGGGACACATCATTGTCCGCCAATCGGCGATTCATAATTGTTCAAGTTCTGTCATGGATACTCATCAGACGGAAAAAGCAAAATAAATTAAAAACTAGGGAAATGATAAAAGGTCTCCTTCAGTTATATGAATCCGATATCTAGTTTGTATCCATGCCATCTCCAACTTGGCTGCAGATAGGACTGACAGCAGAGAAAGATCTCTCGAAAGGAGAAGGATGGAACTGTGCATCCCGCCTACGCTTACAACCACCGTTATTATCAACGTGTGAATTCTCTGCTGCGTCAAGCTTCCTTCGAACGCCTCTCACGGCTTGCTCTTCAGTTGGAGTAAGGGGGAAAATTTGACGACTTGCTAGGCAAAGAGAGCTATGGTTATCATAGAGAATTCTCTGGTTACAGTTTTTATCACAGATGTGAGTCAGCCCTGTCAGCTTGCAGCGAAACATGTTTCCCCAAACACTTTCGTTTTGGCATTTCCAATCGCATTTGTGGACAGGACTTGGACCATCATGGCCCAAAATACTTGACAGATAAATAACATTTGAAGGAGCTGCAACCATAGATTTTCCATATACCTCCATTGAAACTTCTTCTATGATTTCAATCTAACTCACTCCAAACTTTACGGCCTTCCCTGAATTTTCTGCAGGGCCCACCACAACAACACAGAATTCAGTCAAACTCAACAGAAACTCTCCTATTACTAACCAATCTTAATCTTAAACTAATTTTACTTTAACATCCTTCTAACAATAACTAATTTCATACTAATCCACAAATAATCATTTCCTTCCACAAAAGGGTATTATCAACAGAAGTATGTGCTAAATGTGAAAAAGATATCTTCCATAATTTGGATCTTGTTTTGTTGATGCAACAACCTATTAAAAAGGGAAAACCTAACACATATTTACAATCTTTTATCAACCATCTCTCAAAAAAAAAAAAAAAAAACTTTTATCAACCATAACCTAAAATTGAAATTTGCAGATACCAAAATGAGAGAAATCCAAATGAATTATCAGAAGAAAAAAAAAATTATAATTGAAAAAGGGTATATATGTTTGTTATCATTGTGTCTCTCTCATGCTAATAAGACAAACCACACTCAATCTAGGACCAAATAATTATCCACATGCTGTAGATCTAACCAAAATCCAAATTACGATGTACAAACAACATAATAATAATTAACACAAACTATAGAAAAAAAATCTTTAGCATACACCATTTTCATGCATAAAATTCATCCTATCAAACCCCCAAAACCATACTCATCTCTATCACACATGATCAAATTAAGAAAAAAATCTCAATAATTTTAATAATAAAATTAATTAATAATTATAAAAAAAAATACATTAAAAAATTAGAATAAATATGAAAATATAATAACAATTATTGTAACAAATGAATGAAAAAGAGAAAATATAAACTCACATGTTCTTGCACAAAGTCAAGCTACAAAGTCTTCTTCCACAAAATACCTACAAAAATGATGAAAGAGAAAAACAAATACAGATATTATTGAAAAATAAAACACTCTCTCTCTCTCTAAATATCTCTCTCTCTTTCTCTGCACCTAAAATCAAACTAACAAAAAAACTGAAATGAGCAAGGAATGAGGAAGAATGGGACCGTGTATTTATAGAAAGTGATCCACTTACGGACACTGTGGACTTGTGAGGTGGGACACACACCAACGTAGGACAAAACCAAATGTGTGTTAAATTTCGGGTAAATTCTGATCCAAATGTGGGATATGTTGGGTCGGGTTGTGTTAGGTGTCATTGTTTCCTTCTTTTTTGGATTAACTTTCGGATCTAAAGACACAACGTTCTTTCTCAACCCGTCACTTTCTTATCACTTAATTATTTATTAATTAATTTTAATTTATGATTCATAATCTCCAAGTAAATGTCACTTAAGAGATTGATTTCGTAAAAAGAGACTAATTTTTCATGAGCAACCTACGAAAAAAAGTGTGTAAAAAAATTAGTTTATCAATGAAAAAAATCGAGTGGCACCGTTAAACAAGAAAATTATATTTATTTAAAGAAAACAAGAAAATAATTAATTGCATTAATTTCTTTGAGTAAAATATTTTAGTCGTACCATACTTTGAGACCTGTACCAAAAAAAACAATACTTTGAGACCAAAATATAGTTCTTTTTTACAATTTAATACCAAAATAGTTGATTGTATAAAATATCAATAATAATAATAATAATAATAATTAATCAACAAATCAATTTTAAAGAAAATAACATCAAACTTGATAATTATTGTTTTTTTTTCAAAAAATTATAATTATTGTTGACAATGTAAAAAATAAAAAATAAAATATCGTCGTCCTCTCTCCTTCTGGACCCTCCATATAAATGTAAATTTAACATTAACCCTTTAAATCAAAAATAGACTTTTTTTGAAGAATCCAAAATAAACTTATTAAAGGTTCGAACCACGGCTCATGCATATAATAATGCATGTCTCTACTCGGACACCCCACTTATTCATATTTTAAGGTGAATCCTAACCACTAAACTATCTGGAAAAAAAAACTACTACATTTCTAACACTAAAACTGAATTTGAACTTGACCTTAATAAATGAGACGAAATATATATGAGGAGTTATATTTGTACAATTATTTTTCTCATTTTTTTATTGAACAAAAACAATGGAGAGAAAAGAGAAGATAGAAAATAAAAACACATGTGAATACGAGAGATTGCATTGTTTTAAAAGTTGTGAAAAAGTAGATGTATAAATATCATTTCTCACTTATTATCTTAGTCTTTTTTTTTTCATTTAGAAATCCTTATTTATTAATTTTGATAAATCTTAACCTAATTTTTTCCCTCCACTAATCCCTTATTAGGTTTGCAACAACACTATCCTAAAATTTTGGCTCTAAATTTGCATCATATATGTTTTTTCATTTATCTCTTTAATAACCGTGAATATTTTTTAAAGCAAAAATTTAATAGATATCTTAATCCTTATCCTTATTATTTATTAATTTTATTAGGTATGTAGCAACTTAACCTGTTGTTTTTGTAGATTTTTTTTTTACAAGTTGTTGTACACTTATTTAATACGTTTACAAACAGAATACCTAATTTCCAGTAAACTCGGTTACCCTAAATAATTTGTTAGGAGTCATGAACTACATTAATTTTTTATGTTTAACTATAAAAGTAATAAATAAAATTGACTCTTGCAACAATATAATTTTGTATTTTTTTTATCTTTTTTTTTTATAATTTTTTTATTATCATTTGATTGTAATATTGTATATCTAATAATCTAATTTACGTTTATTGATCGACTTATGATCTTATGGGTTAAAAATTATCTATTGGTCTCTATTATAGTCGAAAAGACCCGTACGTTGCACAGGCCAAAAGTCTAGTAATAATAAGTAAGATCTTTTTATGGATCTTGTTTTTATTTTGGAGCACGTGTTCCACAACAAATCTCCAACGTTATTCGTGTATTAATAATTAAAAAATCCAAAAAAAAATCATTTAATTTTTTTTTCCTTCAAGAATCGGATAAGAAGGAAAGGTAAAAAAAGACCGTACCGCGAAGACTCTGTCTTCCTCTCACAAACCGACACATGTAACAACGAGAGACATTCTCGGCGTACCCAGATCCATTGGGCATGAACATGTTCTTTTCGGCCCAATAGCAAATAAACCGTTAGATTGAATAGGTGCACTGGACTTACAGTAGATTCTCTGCACCCTAACATCGTGATCTCTCTCTGCTTCGTTCGCTAGGTTGTGCGATTCTCACAGGTTTGTTCGCTTCTACTTTACTTTGCTCAATTGCTTTGGATTTTCTGTATTTGGTTCGACTTTTTTGCATTGGTAATGTTTCTAGCTTTTTTAGATTTTAATTTTGTTCTTTGGTTGGTGAATACCGATTTTAAAACAAGTGGAGATTCGAACTCGATCTCTTTGTAATCTAGCACACATGGATAGCGAGAAGCCGAGAACACTATTTAATATGTATAGGCTGTGGTAGAATTTTATGAGACTCACGATCCAACGATCTTGATTAAGAAAAGTGATTGCACGTAGTTTAACACATTGATCTGAGTTCTGATAATTTGAAAACTTTAATTTTGGGTTCTAGGAAAAGGGTGATGGTGTTCAAAAACAGATACATGGTGATGGAGGTTTTTATGAATCCTAACAAGGACCAAACGGCGGGTGATTCTATTATAATTACACAGTTTAATGTCTCCAATGCTATAAAAGATAGCATCTTGGTGAATTTTGGGGAGTGTGGTTTGGCTGCATCACTGGGATCATTTCAGGGTGAGTAGTTACACAAATTGCTGATAACTCTTCTCCTATTGTTTTCCTTTTGTTTAGTAATTTTCTCATGTTAAATGCTATTTCTCATCTTTCATAATGAGAAATTCTACTATGGGCACAAACATAAGGGAATAGTGTTTGGACAGACATACATCAAGTCCTTTTTTTTTAATAATAAAAATAAAATTGATGATATAATGATTTAGTATTTTGAAGAAAATCATTTTTATGTGTGTGTGATCAAACACTACACATTTATATTTGTGACCATGGAAGAATGTCTCCTTTGATAATATTCTCACTTTTGGGTCGGTGTGTGCAGTCAAGTATGTGAACCCAATCACTAATGTGTGCATCATTAGGGCTTCTAGAGAAGAGTATGAAAAAGTATGGGCTTCCATCACAATGGTCAGAAGCATTGGAAATTTCCCAGTTGTGTTTAATTTGCTTGATTTATCTGGTAAGAGCATATACTGCATGTCGGCGTTCTCTGTTTCTTCTTCTTCTTCTTCTTCTTAGTTTAACACATTGATCTGCATGTCGGTGTTGAATAGATTTTCATGGAAAAGAAAATTGAGAAGTTCTGGTAGTTTTGTATCATGTCATTTAGTTTGATATATTATCAAGTCCTGCTATATAGAAGAAGCAGAATATTATTACTTATATTACAAAACCAATGCTTATTATCCTGCTCTATCATTCATTCATAAAACTATTGTTTATTGAATTCCTTCATATTTCATAACCAGTAGTACATTGTCCCCTCATCTTGGATTATCATTAACAGTGAAACATATCACCAAATAAACACTATACAAAATATGAAATGGAAGTCAACGCATCAGGCAACCGCTAGCGTGAGTAACAGTAAATGTGAGTACCCTGAGATAGACCTTTTTTTTTAATGTACCCCGAGATAGACAATAGAGAAATATGCGTGCTTTTAGTTTCTCTGTAATCATAAAGTCCTGGTATATAGATTTGTCAAAAAAAGTCCTGTTATTTAGAGCTAATAGAAGAAACAACATTATAAAACCAATGCTTATCATCCTGTCACATGAATCTATCATTCAGCCATACAATTTAAAGCCTTCGTATTTCATAACCAATGTGTTGTTCCCTCATTCTGGATTATTGGGAACACCTTTCTTTTGGTATAAGAAATAATTCCCAAAACCGGGGAGAATTGAATAGAATGAGGAATACTGCTATTGAAAGGTTGAGAAATGATAAAGAGAATAGGAGATAATCTCTCCTCCAAGGGTTTCCCCTTCACAATAGAGTCACTACTCTATTCACTAAACTTTACAAATATTCAATAATTGATCTCTATCATTGTATTCTCCTATTTATACATATAGACTTTTAATAACCACAACTAACTAACAACTCTTAACTACTCTAGTTACCCATTACACCGTCACCCGTCCTCAAAACAACCTTGTCCTTATGTTTGAAATATGTTGCTGTCTTCTTGTTCCATTGGGTGCAGAGAAAAAAAATTATAAATTCTCCTCATGGATCCTTCTGCCGAGAGCTTGATGAACCAAATTTTATTTCAAACAACTTCAGATCCCAGTCGTCTGCAGTTTGCTGCAGCACTTGCACATCCACAGCTGTTGCTAATGAAGGAGAAGCATTCCCAGGCACCACATGGGAAAGTTCAGCTGGACATTAAACTCCAACTTCTGCAATTATGCACTGATTTTGTTTCTTCCTTGTTTTTTCAGCATTGTTTTCAATGACCTATCTGATTTTAAATTATTTCCATTGAACTAGACCCATCACCTAACTTCCTTGCCCAAAAACAAGATTATTTTTGGCTATCTCCTTCGTAAATGTTCTCTTGCCGCTGTGCCAAGATCTTTGGAGAAGGTTGCGCCTCTAACTTGCCATTTTGCAGTTCCAACAAGGTCTTGATCTGCTCCATGTCAGGGACTCTGCTGAGGCTTTCATTTCTCTGTAATAATGATGGATAACCATCACTGAAAAGAATGATTAACACTATGTTTGTAGGTTACAACAATTAAGGTAAAATACATGAGTATCTAAACTAATAGATGACATGATTGTGTTTGGCACAAAGCTTCCTATGAAGAGGGGGATGAAGTTTTTGGCAGAAAATAGGTTCATAGTAGTTTGATATGGTTTGGTATCTATGGACTGTGTTTTGTAATATTTAGATATAGATTGCATCACCTTTCTTACTTTTCAATTAATAGGAACTCATTCTATCCTTGATGCATCACCCTATCATGCTTTGCATATTACTTTGATTTACAGTACAGTGTGTTCATAATCTGAATGAAACTCTGACCTTTTCTCTGTTTTATGAATTTGATCTTGCCATTGGCCATATGCATGATACCATCTTTTCTTTCACTCAAAGATTCGTTCACGAACATATAAATCCTGATATAAATTGTACCTTTTGGTTCAGGAAATTTACAGGCTACTAAAACTGCTGCATTAAAGTGTGAGGAAGCAAAATTTGAGCAGTTCAAACTTATGGTTGGTGATCGATTATCAGCTGATGATACACATCGCATGAATAATCATCTTGCTAAGATCGAAGTTTTGGAGCATTGAATATTTCATCTGTGTTCAATCACAAATTGGCCACAACTCTTGGAAGTTTAAATCGCTAATTGTAATCATAAGCTTAATTTTACTATGCTAGTTATGTGCATACTCTCTTCGCAGAAGATGCATATGGTGTAGTTACAACTTTAACCATGAGTGAAGAGGCTTGTGAAAATGTGTTTGGTTTTAAAATTTCAAATCCATTGAAAATTTCAAGACTATCTATAGTTACAGGCTTACAGGGGACATGGTGCTAGCTCCATTGTAACCATGATTGGTATAAGCTCCATCATGCTAGCACAGACAGACATGGATGATAGACGTTCCTGACTAACAAATTGAAGCAAGCTAATGTACTAGTCTTAATGGAGCAATGTCATCTATTCTATTTATGAGTATTATGTTTTCAAGAACCATACTGTTATTCAGAAAATGCTTGAAACATTTTGGGTGGTAACTACAGATGATATTTGATCACTTGTTTTTTATTTTGACAAGAATTTTGATACTTAGAAAATGCTGATATCTCCTAGGCAATGTATGTGTGCGAGTCAATTTTTTTTCTTAATTAGTATATACTATTTTAATTAAAAAATAGTTATTTTGGAATATTAATATTGTGCATTAACTCCCTCTCATGCTAATTGTCACTTTAGAATACAAACACAACATTTGTTATATTTTTCATTAATATACTATTACTTAACTACCATTAATAAGAGTGTTTATGAAATGATAATGATTTTACTATTGAAATCAATCAAACTAATTATTTTCTTAAAAACTACGCACAACTTAAATGCGACAATTAACCTGAGATGGAAAATCTTTCTAGTAAAAATTAAAATATAACTAGATTTACGGGTATTCTCGACTATAATATAGACCAATAAATAATTTTTAACCCATAAAATCGTGGGTCGATCAATAAACGCAATATTTATGAGATTGAAATTAGAGTTCAAAATAGTACAAGTCTTATATAAATACCACGATTTATATTATAATACCCCTAAACCATACCACGGGGCTATCGCCCCTTACACCCTCCTTCTGCCACAATAAAAGTTAGGTCTAATACAATGGACGAAAACGAAACCTCCAGCAACCCCTTCACACTACATATGTGTCATACTTAACAATGTTTAGTCTATCTAATTTGATTGAATTTACTTTTGTGTAATTGATTTATATATTTGTTAATATAAAAATACAAGATATTGTATATATTATGCTATTTGTTTTTTTTACAAGTATTATGTTATTTGTTATACAACTTTGTAATAGAATGTTTATCTAATAAAACATCAAGTATTACTTAATAATGAGATCATATTAAATAAATTACATTATTATTAAACTGTCTGTAGTTGAGTGATATTGGTAATGAGAACAACGATAACATTTTCTCAAAAAAAAAAAAAAAAACAATAACATGTTGAGAATAGTGTGAATAAACTAGTAACTTTTTTTTTATAACATTAGAGATACACAAATTGATGTATGATATATAATACCATGAATTGCGATAACATATGTAATCAATCTTTAATGAGAATCCCCTAAAAAAAGTATAATCTTTAGCGACAATATCACTTTTTTTTTTTGTTACAAATAAGGGTCAATATCACATGTTTAGTCTTGTGTTTAAAAAGAATATTTGGACAAAGGAACATAGCTACACAGCTATGTGATCACAGAAAGGTTAAAATTGTAGTATCATTTTTCTCATGATTTGAGTAGTAGTGATGCATTGTTGTACTTGCAAAAAATACGAGTAGTAGATACTAGGGTTTGTATCGTATTCTATGGTTTAGACTGATTATTGGATTCCTTGAGAATGCTCTCAAGGGAGGTATTTATAGCCTGCTATGAGCTTGGGTTCCGGTTACTTAACCTCCAAGTAATAGGGGTATTTAGGCGGTTTCTAGATAGTTCTAGAAGTTAAGGAAGGTGGCGCCCTAGAAGGGGGGCGCCTAGGCCTTGGAGCCCTTCCGGAGGGCGCCCAAGTCTTTCTAGAGGGTGTTTGAGCCCTTCTAAAGAGCTCTTAAGCCTTTAGGAATATTATGACGGTCCAATTGTGAAATATCAATAGTTATTTATAATATTCTATATTATTTTTGAAGAAATATAATATTTAATTTTATTGGTAGACTAGTGAAAATCATTCAGGATCACATGCTTAAAATATAGCAAATAATAAAATTAAGAGTAAATACCCAGTTAAAAATCAGAAACTATGCACTTTTATCAATGATCCCCCATTTTATTGAAATTCCACAATTCAAAACGTTAATCAATTTAGTCCCTATGTCATATACTGTGCCACTCAACAAATTTGATTGTATTGATGTGTGATGGTAAGTGGTAACCGTCACATTGTCCCGCACATAACGATCCACGTATGTGGGTTTCTTATCATTTGACTATAAGACAAAAATGTCATGAACAAAGGGTGCGTTTGTTTTGGCTTTAAAAAAAGAAAAGACTGTGCGTTGCAAAAATGCAAAGATTTTTTTTTAGAGATTTTAAAAGAATCTAAAACTATTTGTGTTTGTTTACCATCTAAAAAATAATTTATTTTAAATAAATGATTTTTAACTAGTTCATTTGTTACCTCTTTATTTTTTTAAAAAAAAAAGATTTCAGGAAAAACTAAGGGTTCGTTTGTTACGGATTAAAATAAAAATGATTTTGACATAAAATTATTTAGAGATTATATGAAAAATCAAAATCTATTTTGCGTTTGTTTACCGTAGATTTTAAAAGAATCTAAAACTATTTGTGTTTGTTTACCATCTAAAAAATCATTTATTTTAAATAAATGATTTTTAACTAGTTCATTTGTTACCTCTTTATTTTTTAAAAAAAAAGATTTCAAGAAAAACTAAAGGTTCGTTTGTTACGGATTAAAATAAAAATGATTTTGACATAAAATTATTTAGAGATTATATGAAAAATCAGAATCTATTTTGCGTTTGTTTACCGTGATAAAAATCACTTTTTTTTAAACACATAATCTAGTTTGTTTTGATACAACCATATAAAAGAGATATTTTGTTACAAAATTAGTTCAATATGCTCTTAACAGCTTCTCATTTGAAGTTGTTTTTAGATTTTTTTTAGATTCTGATTTTTTTTAAAAGCTGTAACAAACACATGCAAAACTCTTAAAAGTGATTATTAATTTGTTTAAAAAAGTGATTTTTTTCTTAAAAAAACTATAACAAACGGGCTCTAATTCTAATGGCTTTTCATTTCAGAGGTAAAATAATTTTTTTAAAAATCCTAAACAAACACTTAATAATGACAAAAGTGATTTGTTTTTTAATAAAAAAAAAATCCTAAGAAAATCTTAAACAAACGCCCTAAAATTGAATAACATGATATTTTTTTAAAATTTAAGATACACGACCTATTTCTCTATGCTACTTTGGTATCTTTTTCTTCTACTTTCTTCTATTTTTTCTTTCTATCTAAAACTAAACTTTTCCATGTATTGTGAGGAAAAATTGTTAGTTGAAGAGGATGGACGGTGGCATGCATTTTACCCCATCAACATCAAGGGATAGGGAGCATTACAAAACTATATACATGCAATATATTTTGGATATGATAGCCAAGGAAAAATCCGCCTTATGTTTATTGGGGGCAGGTATGTACTCCACTTTTCTAATTTTGTAAGTGCATCTCAAATAATAAAACATTAATAGATAGTTGAGGTTTTGGATACATTCAAACCTACTGTACTTATCTTTTTTTAATAATATATGTTCGTGTTGTTGTTTAACTCTTTGGAGAAGAAAGAACGACTTTGTATTTTTTAATATCATTTTCTCTTATCATTTTTATGATATCTACTTTGTTTTTATTTTTATTAAGCAACTTAGTGGTTAAAATTTCAGCTTAAGGTAAATAAATTAAGAATTCAAACTTCAAATTCAATTCTAATACAATATTTTTACCAACTTATCTATGCTAGAATTTCTATTTCTCTTTTTTTAGGGGGTCTATTTGTCTTTTTGTTCTTAATCATCATCACATTATTCATACACTTTTCTCTTCTCCTTTTTTTCACCTTTTTTCTATATCTCAACCACCCATCTTCAAATGTAGCTCACCACAATCCAATGCCATGTGTTTATATAGCTTGTGCGTATCATTATAAATTCCATGTTTTATGCAAAAGTAAATTACTCATTTCGGTTACCAAACAAACAAGGCAACACCCGTGTAGCGCTTGTACTGTCTCATATCTCTTCATTTGTTTCAATCTTTCCATATAACACGTAAAAATATATACACACAAATTGATCAGATTCAATCTAAGAATCCAATTTGATCATCTCTTTCTTGTTAATACATTACATTGCTTCCATAAAATAAAATGGACAAGAAAATTCTTGATCTCATATTAGTCCCTAGTGGTCTCTTTGTAATGGTTGCATACCATTTATGGCTTCTCTACCAAATCGTTAAACACCCCACAAAAACTGTCATTGGTGTCAATTCAATCAATCGTCGTTATTGGGTTCAAGCTATGATGGAGGTACATGCATAATATATTTCTCTTTTTTTAATCATATGGGTCCTATAAATTTTGTTCCTTTTTTTATCACATGGGTTCTTCACAATTGTACCCACCCACAAGAACAATTCAAAATCTTTTTTCTTAATTTTATTTTCTTTGTTTTAAAGTTTGGATTTTGATTCATGGGGTTTTAATTTTTAAAGATTACACATGGACTCAAGTGGTTAATGAATTTCAGCTAAAACTGATCGATCCATAAAACCCTAGTTTGAATCTTTGCTGAAAAAATTAATCGTCAGATGTTACTTGTCTCCCCAGTTCCCACCCAACTTCAGATTGTTAGGTTTTTCTTCCTTAGGGTTAGAATGTTTAAGACCAAAAAGAACTAATGTTTACGTTTATTAAAGTTGATATATTTTTTTGTTTTGTTTTGTTAGGATGTGTCCAAGAATGGTGTTTTGGCAGTGCAATCTTTGAGGAACAATATAATGGCATCAACCCTTTTGGCTTCAACAGCAATAATGCTAAGTTCTCTAATTGCTGTGTTAATGAGTAGTAGAAATGAGGGAAGAAGTGTTGTATCATTGGTATTTGGTGATAGAACTGAGCTAGTTTTGTCAATCAAGTTTTTCTCCATATTGGTTTGTTTCATGTTAGCTTTCTTGTTGAATGTTCAATCTATAAGGTACTATAGTCATGCAAGCATACTCATCAATGTTCCTTTCAAGAAACTGTCATCAAACCTTAGACAACAGAAGCTGACAGCTGAGTATGTTGCCAATACAGTTAACCGTGGAAGCTATTTCTGGTCACTTGGTTTGCGTGCATTCTACTTTTCCTTCCCTCTTTTCATGTGGATCTTTGGACCTATTCCTATGTTGTTTTCTTGTTTTGCACTTGTTTCTATGCTCTATTTCTTGGATGTTGTAATTGAATGTGGATGGGCTGCTATTGGAGCTGATGATGCTGACTGTGTTGGAGATGAAGTGCACAAGCAACAACACCATGTTGACATGGAAATGCAAGAGCCAATAAGAAATTAAGTAGTTTGTTAATTAGTATTGCGATGCAAAACCGTATATCAAAATCTTGGTCGATGCAATTATGTCTGAATTTTGATTTTGATATAATGGTTTTGCAGCCGCAATACTAGAAATATTTTTGATATAATGATTGTGTAGCCGTAGTATTTGTCTAGCCGTCGCGGAGGATCTAATTTTTTCTGATAGTGGTTAACTTTGGGCATTGTGGGTTGTAGGCTAGGTAGAAAAGCATGTGTAGTATAAAATAATAGAAATCTACATTAAAGTTCAACTCAAGTTGAATTGAATTGTATGTGAACTGAATTTGAGACCTGTTAAAAGTTATGGAATAAGTGTATTTTGGTTTGCAACTTTAATTTTTGTTGATATTGTATCAATTTCACATAATTTGTACTAAAATTAAACTCTCAGACTCACTATAGGAAGACAATGAATAGAGAGAGATTTGTTTCTTTTCAATTTGCTCTATTTCATTCACTTCACTTGTTTGATTCATAATTTATATTATATATCATAACCATTTGCAGGCAAACATTTTACAATAATGTTGCATCACTTACGAATTTCTACAACTCAGGATAGGTGATGACACTAAAAACAGTTACTGTTACTATGTGTAACAATAACAACTAATCAAACATTTTTTAAGGTATAAGTTTTGAATTTATTAGGTTCCATAGTATTGAAGCTGAAATAAAATAATATCTTCGTCCTCATGTTTAGTATCATGATGTGTGTCAAATTTACGGCAATCCATCGTGATTTTTTAAAAACTACACTTTAGTTCCTATAAAATCACAGTAGATCACCGTCGTGATACTAAACATACATTTAAGTTTATTTTAAAAAATCGTTCTTACATATAAACTTCATTTCAAATTACTAAAAACTACTTTTTTTTTCTTCTTTCAAATACATCCTTATTAATAGTGTAAATTTGTCTTGAAAAATGAAAATTCAAGTTGGGAACATGAAGGTAGATTACCAATGTAAATTGCACATTGACCTACTAGTAAGTCCAGTAAATCTTTACTCTTTAGTGGAGTAATGTCTTCTTGGAAAATCATTGATATTATATGCACAATCATATTAACTGACCTATGCTTTGGGTAATTTTTTTAATATAACTGAAATTAATTAATGTAGTAGTATTTTTCTTTCTTGATGAATGGTCTTGACCTATATTTTTATTGTTGCTGTCATTTTATAAACATTAATTAACCTTTTCAACTTATGGAGGTAACATGGGACACAATAATATTCATCTTGTAATGGTGAAGTGCATCAACATTACCACTAGTGCGTTATGTCTCATGCTTAGGATAATATTTAGCCAACATAGTGATTATAACTTTATTCAATTGACATTTCCTTCACCATATTCTAGACAAGCGTTCCGTGGTATTATAGAAGAAATTCTTACAAAAAATTTCAACTTATTTTTGTGAATAGTTTGAGATGGCTATACAAACATCTAAGGTTAAAATATCACAGCATTAACTCTCTCTACATCTTCTGTCACAACAAATTTTATTGTTTTTTTTTTTACAAATTTATTGGTTGTTTATAGAGTGCTCTTTTTGACCGAATATTTGTGTCAAAATATAGTTTCTAAAAGTTGGTTGAATCGTGGACAAGCACAAAGCCACAAAGTACATTCATAGTACTTCAAAAGCATATTCTAGGAGTGCCAAGATATAGAAAGTGAGCACTTTGTCCTGTGTGATATTTCATAGGAAGCAAAGTCAAATACATTTATATAAATTCAAATGAAAATGGTAGTTTTCCAACAAATTTTATCTTATATTTCTTGCAAACTGGTTTCTGTAAGCTTGTGTTTTACAGCTAATTTTTTTTAATAACCTGTTAATCATAACTTGATGGAAAGTTAATTTTCTCTTCCTCACACAATTACACTGGTTCTAATAAAAGAGATGATCATAATGTTAATTAAATTAAAAAACCATAGTAAAAAAAATTCAATGATTACTATAACTAAACAATACAAAATGAGGTCACAAAAAATAATGTAAAATGACATTATCAGGTGCCATAACACAATGACTTACTCAGTTAAGTCTCTCTTTGTGGCCTTTTCCCTCTTTCTAATAGTTGTTTTGCTTTCATCTACCCATTACTAGTGCTTTAGTAGTAATGATCCACCAACTTGGTGGAAGTTTTGAATTCAACAGACATTGTTAATTTTGTTAGCATTATTTTATAACAAATTCAAGTACGTAATCATGTTCCTACTTTATCATTTTATTCTTAACTTTTTAAACCTCAACCCCATTTTGGCTGCTATATGGCATGCCATAGCACTAAAGTTATAAACAATATTTACTCTTTCTAGGGTATTACAAGCATGGTAGAGCTTCTTTATGAAGGCTGAAAGCTATGACGTCTCCAAGCTACTTGAACACTGAATGCAAATCAGAATAAATCATATATTCGGATTTAGAATAGCTAGTTATGATCAAAATCAAACATTTTTAATGATCAGACGAATATGACTGATTGACAATGTTAAAAATCTTTGCTCCGACAATGTATATATATTCACACACACATGACATGACACACTTTATATTTGACCCCTCAAAAGGTCAAACCAAACTCGACCATTGATTACAACTAAAAAGATCCTGAGCAGTTTATGGAAGGCCAGTAGTGTTTTCTTGAAGAGAGTGAAGAGATATTCTACGACCAACCATGCTTAAAAGCCTATAGTAGACAATACAAACAAATTAGTCAAGTTGAGAATTAATATAATCAATAGTGGACCAAAAATAAAGGGCACCTAACAAAGTCTTTAAAGGAAGGTTCACGTCTCGATAAAGTGAAAGGAAATAGAGGGGAAAATACTTGAAACTTTGTTTACTTGCCATGTTTCTGAAACTATGTTTACTTACCATGTTTCTGGATATGTTTAATTGTTCTTTCCACGAAGCAAGCACCATCAGATGCCCATGAATTTCTTCAATCAATTCTGACAGAGAGAAAAGAACAATATAAGGGCATGTTATATTTTTAGAGTCATAAATACAAATCTTTTTATACTTTCTCCGATTAACATAATTTTACCTACAATAAACTCAATAAGAAACTAATCCTATGAGATATCTCAAGATAGTATTAAGATAACATAAGATATGTTTCTTATACATGAATGCTTCACTCAAGCTAAAGCTTACTAATCTTTTAACTTGTTACAAATATATTCTTTGAGTGAGAATTAACAAGTGAGGTGAAGAGCAAGCATAGGAAGCAAGTGGCGCAATATGTGTAACAATGGCAAGGAGGGAAATCGTGCATGACATAAAACTTATCAATAGTGTGACCAAATTTAAGCAATGGTTGTACTAATGTCAGAAATTTTCCCAGCCTAACAAAAACCATGCTCCCCAATTTAAGAAACCGAGGAAAAGGAATCAATACGGGGTAGGAGGCATGTCTACATCAGAAGATGGTTTAGCTGGTACAAGTAGCAAGGTATACATAATTCTAAGTGTGGGAACCCATAATGGCAAACCATACAAAGTCAGCATGAAAAAGGTCAGTCGCTTATAGTAAGAGTGGCAATAGGAGTGATCTGCTCTACTTAAAGGAAGAATTGGCAGATTGGTGATAAAAAAGTGGGCATCGACCTTTTCCCTTTGAGAACTATCTGCTACAGAGTTGAAATCAATTTCAATGGTGAGATGGTATTAGTATTCTTGGCCCCCTAAGCTAAAGTTTTATGTCAGAATCTCATGTATCTTAGTTTACCTCTCGTCAGGCTCTAGACACCATGTTGAGAAGGAAAAGAGATAAAAGACATGTTAAGGAATTCGTGTGTCTAAGTTACATACAAGAGAAGAACATTATAATATAAGAAGAGTCATAGATACATAGAATTAAAATAACCAAAATCACATAGAATGATCACCCGATTTAGTGCATGTATAGATGCACGCTTGTGAGAGGCTAATGTGAGTTTAAATTAAAAACTTGATTTTGATCATTAAATGACATGTTTGGGTGTTCCAATAAATTTGTTTGTCTCCAAACCTCAGTTTTACTGTAAGTGATAAAAATTAGCATTTACGATAGGTTGCAAGATTTATATATTTACATCAAACTTCCTTTTCGAGTAAAAACATCTGAACAAAATCACTTTACTTTAACAATCAAACTCATATGTAATTAAATCAATTTCATAAACTCAACTAAATTCAAAATCATATTTGACAACACTCACTTTTCTTCATGATGTATTATTTCAAATGCATAATGAAGAAAAGTGTACCTGCACAATTAGCACAACAACTCTTGGTATATTTGATCAGATTGCAAACATGCAGTGTTTGAATCTGAAGTCTATATCTAAGTTAAGCATACATATTTTCCCTTTTCATGATGATGAAACAATTTTAGAAAAGTCTTTCAAAGTTCATAGAGGGAATGGAAGGAGTGTGGCAATGACCATATATAATTAGTTGCATAATACAATGCACTGATTTCTAAAAAAACAAAATTAAAAAACTCTACTTTTTAATTCTTGACGGTTATGATTTATATGATCATTGTGTTGCTATAGTTGGTATTAAAAAAAAAAAAACGCAACAGATTATCTATTGCATAAATAAAACACTTACTCATTTATGGTCATGCCCATGACTTGCTAATATCTACAATCACTGAATGTCAGTTACTTTTAGCTTCAGCTTCATGATTCCAGCTTGAACTAATATTTCTCCTTTTGGTGAGTCCACTTTTAAAACTGTCACTTTTTTCCCAAGGGAAGAGACGTATACTGTATCACCAACCTTAGGGACTGCAGACCTATCTGCAAGATTAACAGGTGAATGAGAACTGCATACATATTCTCACGGTTTAATTCCTAAATATAAAACAAGAGAGCACAGCCACCATGTGAAAAGTAATTAGGGCTGCACACTTAATTATATGCACAAAATAAAACATGGAAGCATGTTATTATATCATAATAAGAGTTTAACAACTGTCTACGAACAGTACAATTTTTTTTAGACAGATTTCCAATACATGTCACCGTTGTTTCTTGCCATAATATTATTTTATAAAATACTTGCACAAATATCTACCTGGTGTGATATTATTGAATGTCTATTAATACTATCAATAAACGGCAATTTAATTCTAAAACAATTTAGCTTTTCATTATTTTCTTCTTGTGTCATTTATCTGGCAGTATACTCTAGTTTCCTGTTATTTTCTCATTCATTATCTTGCATTATACCTGTTGATGATTTGTCAAATTTTTTAACATCAGATGGACTTTTATTTGTACTAGTAGGTTCTTTATTATCTGCTGCAGTATGGAGGTTGTTTGTTGTTGATACACGAGAGCTCTTAATGGCTTTGCCGTGCTGTAAGGTTTTCTTAGCTGATGCATCAAGCTCCCTGACCTTCTTGTGAAGAATGGATCTTGACATTGCTGCAGCCTCGGATACATCTCTCAGTTTTCTAAGTCTTAGACTTGTACTATGTTCAGCGATCTTCCTTCTGGTTTTCAATAGACTACCGTGAAGTCCTCTGGATTGCCTACAATTACAAACATAAAAAACTCTAGTAAAAATTTAAAAATATTCCATAAAGTGTGGTACAATTTGTAAACAATTATATGCAAGCAAGCAATGATTATTAACAGCCAATAAAAAGGAGAACTATAGTATCTGTATCCGTTTAACATGATCATGTTTCAGAATGAAATTTTGTTTAAGGAATGGATTTCACTTCGGTAATTAGAAGAACATACAATTTTGTTTTACTGATCATTATTTGGTCACAATATATACCTATGGCTCAATGTTTTTATAAATGAACCCTCCCAAATTAAAAATGATATTCACCGCATAGAAAGGAACAGTGCAAAACATTTAGCAAGGTGTAGTCTTGTTGCAGGCATTGGTCATTCATACAATAATAACCAAAAAATATATATACCAATTATCAAGAATAAAAAAAAAAGATGCAGATATGATTGCATGATCCAGTTTTACTTGAATGCAATAGCAATTGAATGATCTTATCACATCTCTGTTAAATACAGAAGTGTCCTTGTCATCATCAAGTAATGGCACCATTTCAAATTTTACACAAATGCACAGATATGGGGGATGAGTAATTTGATAAATTTAATTCTTAAAAAATCAAAGACTCTCACATCAGATAATGATCTGCTTCAATTAATAGCCGTTGGTAATCTTGTTTTAACTTCTCCATATCGGTAATTACCTACATTGAAAGTAAACAACGTCAAAGGATGCTGAAAAAATTGTGATGTATTGAAATGTATATTTAAGAAGTTATAGTACACAACAGTTAACAAGTAACAAACCCAATTATGATATATTAAAAATACCTCATCAATCTCCGCGCTAGAAGAACCATATAATTTCCGAGCAGCATCTATAACAACAGAGGGCAGTCCAAGCCTCTCGGCTATATTGATAGCATTTGAGCGCCCTACAATGAAAATCTCATGACTTATGTCCATTATGCAGTATGTATTATATTTGATTCTCAATCAAGTTATGCTGTCAATCTCCGATAGGCACCACGCAAACAAAGGTAGTGATAATTGCAGCAATCATTAATAGTATTTGGGCTATTTGGGTGTTGTAAAAAGGGATCAGATTCGACAATGAAAAACAGTGTGGTCATTTTTTCTGTTTTATGTGGGAATTTGATTGGTACCCTCCTTTTTGCATTGGATTAAAAGCAACATTGACGGTGTTGCGAGAGGCTCTCCTAGCTTTGTTCTCTGTGATGGTATTTTCAGTGATTTGGGTGTGGCAACCCTAGGTTGTTTTGAGGTTAATCTTGGCATTGCTTTTGCCCTTCATGATAAGTTTATTGCTGCTATAACTTCTATTGAATTGGCTTACAAAAATGGTTGGAACAAGCTCTCTTTGGAGCGCGATTCTCAATTAGTTATCTTGCCTTTCAACTCTTTTAGAATCGCTCCTTGGCAATTAGAAATAGAAGTAAGGATTATACATAGACAAAGAAAGTGAATGTTATATTCTCTCCTTTTTTGGGAGGGCAATAATTATGCAGATAAGCTTACCACCCATGGCCTTTTGATTTCAATTTTCTTTGCTAGAATACTATTCCTTCATTCATTACTTACAATTTTTACAGGAATAGAGTAGGTTTACCTAATTATAGGTTCAAATAATGCTTCTACAAGGGCTTTGGTATATGTCCCACCTTGTCATTCTTTTGTATTTTTTCTTATTTTTCTTTTTTAACAATAATAATAATCATTGGTATGCTTAAAATGATCGGTGTTAGCTTAGGCGCCAGCCTAGGTGAGATCTCAGTTATCAGTAATGCCTTTTGCATACCAATCTTTGCTTAAGAAAAGGATGAACACATCGGCAAATACAGGGGGGACAGTAAAAAAAACAGCATAGCGAAAACATAAAATTTAAAAGCAAGAAAAAACATATCAAAAATCTTGTGATGATGACTATATTCAAAGTGCTTACCAGGTATGCCCCATAGAACCTTGTAAGTTGGCTTCAAGTTCACTTCATCAAACTCCATACATGCATTTTCAAAGGCCTCATTACTGCTCATAAAATGAAACCCATGTAAGCAAAACTTGAGGCAACAGAAAACAAAACATATCCATGTAATGCTTTGAAAGAAAATAAACGAAAGAAAAGATACACAGAACACACATATCAAAGCAATGGATTTAATTATGATCCATTGATATTGTAAAGTGTTAAATTACATTGAACTACCTGTTTATAAAAAGAAAAAACCTCTATTACAAGTTAAATTTCTTTGTTAATTTAATGACATCTTTTCTTATTCGTTGATATAGCATAAAAGGTTCAGCAGCAACAACAGATCATGTCTAAACTACAAAAGAAAATAATGCACAAAACTTTCTTTGAGTAGCTATCAGAGTAAAGTATAGTTTAGAATTGGAAGGTGCCATTATGGGCACCATAAAGACACAACAAGACACGTCGACACTATTAATATTTTAAGAAATTAATTCATTGAATGTAATCACATGTGATGGTGATATCTCCAGACATGAGACACGTCTTCGATCAAAAGTGTCGGTGCAACAGCTGGGTCTATTGCTATAGAGACTCTAACAGATGCATTCAGAATCAGGCTCCCCTTTATGAAAAATAACCGTGTCCTTTAAAAGGTTGTAAAACAAATTTGGCTACAAAAAGTTTTGTTTTTGATAATTTTCCTTCCAGTTCTTTTCTACTGTTTACCCTTTTTCTTTTACAAGTGCAGATATTGTCAGTTAAAAGATACCCAAATCATTGTTTTCCTTTAATGTTTTTTGTCTTCATCATTTGTATTGACTACCTGTATTTCAGGGTTTTCAGTTCACCATGATGAGTCGTTGCTATAGTCAATAAACAACCATCACGAGCAAGAGATTCCAATAATGACATTCCTAGTGCTGCTCCTTCAAGGGGGTTTGTTCCTGCTCCAACCTAACAATTGCAAACATTTCTCTATCTGTCATACACATGCATGAAATTACATATTTGAATAGTTACATAAACTCACAATACATACCTCATCTAGTAGCACCAGTGACTGCCTTGTTGATTGTAATTTAATATTCTGCAAGACAAAATAAAAGCAAAACAAACTTATGTAGTTGAGACATAATAAAAGAAAATTATGTTTTGTTCGTGAGTGTAAACTGTAACAATCAGCAATTAAAATACTAATCAAGCTCAACTGACATGTTTATAAGTCACTCAATTTCACTGGAGCACTATAATGTCTTGAATTATAAAATATTGATCCAGTCAAAAAAAGTATGAAATATTGAGAAATGCAAAAAAAAAAATTAAGAAAGGAAGGTGCCTTCAGCATTAAGTTCTATTGTACACAATGACAGCAAATTTCCTTACACTGATCTGTTTCAAGTGGCCAGAGAACGTAGACAGCGACTGTGATAACGACTGCTCATCACCAATGTCAGCAAAAACAGAATCAAACCAAGGAATTCGCACTGATTCAGAAGCAAGAACATAGAGACCTGCATCATGACAGGTTCAGAGCATAAATATCCTATGAGTATTTAAACACAAGTAAGCAGGAAAAATAAATGCTGCATATGTTTGGCCATAGATTATTCATGAATGACAATGGTGGATTAAAAGAATGAATATTTTATCATACTTAAAAGGTTAGTCTTTCAGAGAATTTTTGCTAGACCTAACTCAGCATCAAAAGCCAGCTCATGGGGCAAGGATTATCCAAATCGTATGGAGGCTATTTTGTTCATATCTCTGGTCAATGTGGGATTTTAACAAACCCTCCCATGCTCAACACAGTGAAGGCAGCCCAAGGTGATCACAATGAAGGTCGCATGGGTTTCCAACATACACCACCCACACTCAGGACTAGACAGGTGGAGCGTGGATAAATGCATGTGGCCCAATAACAGAGCTAGAAAAGGCTCTGATACCATCTAACTATTGTGCTAGGCTTAACTCCAACCCAAAAACTAAATCAAGTGGTGAAGTTGTCCGTAACTTATAAGAATCTATGTTATTAATCTCGGAATAGGGACACAGCGCGCCCGATCCTAAAATTGGGATAGCGTTAAGAGGATAGCAGGATAGCCGCTATTGCAAGAGGAGGAGAAGGAAGAGAGGTGAGAAAAAGGAAAAAAAAGGGGAGAAGAGGTGAGGTCAGACGTACTTTAATCTTTTAATAATAATTAAAAGGGAGGTGTGGGTAGAAAAAAATAGAAGGTAAGGTTCACCATTGAGCTTATTAAAAGTGCAATACAGTAGACCCTAAATTTAAAAGGTTCTCTGCCTATTAAAACAGAACAGCTGCCACATTAAAACTTGTTTTTCCTCCTTCCTCATTTCATCTTCTTGCTCGTTCCTTCTATTTCCTCACTGCTGGTGATTCACTAAAGTTATGGCCAGAAAAACTATGTCATGGCCAAAAACTTCTAGTTCACGGCTGGGAAACACCAAGTCGTGGACAGGAAACACCAGGTGATGCCTGGAGTTGACAGGTTCATGCGATAAGGCTCTCGTTCTGGCCGCAATTCCAGAACAAAACGCAGCAGCAAATGCCGCTCTCAATTTTCACTGTGCTTTTGCATTTAGCGCTGCAGCAATGTCTTCTGCCGCACTACGAATTCACCGCACACGCAAGATTAGAACTACTTAGATCATATCTCTTGTCGATGTTGTGTCAAAACACCCTTTCACGCCCATCACAATGAAAGTGCTAAAGAATGCAATGAAGGAAGGCCAAGGTGGTTGCGACGAAGACAACAAATATTTCTAACACCCCTCACACCGGTGACTAAGAGCATGGATCAGTTTAATGAAAAGATATTCAATTCATATCTCAAGTCAGAAAGGTTAAATATCAAGAGGCTCATCATGATAATAAATCAAACAAAATGAACTTTAACTTGATAGAATACAGCATCAATTCTATTTATTAGCATGTAATATAGAGGAAACAATGAACACCTGATTTTGCCATCATAGCAGCCAATCCTACAGTCTTCAAACATATTGTTTTACCGCCAGTATTAGGGCCAGTTATAACTATAACACGAGTTTTATTAGATACCAAAAAGTCAACCGGTACTGGCTGTGGTTGTGCTTTGTCCAGTGCAGCAACCTGGCCACCAGAAGTGCTGTATTATTAGTCTACATTAAAGAGTCTAAAACGATACTCAGATAAATGATAAGCACTAGACAGTCTTAAAAAAATTTCCGATATTGACTGGTTTCGGTGGAAGATCCCTAACACTCCACCTAACCCATAAAGTTAAGTTTCTCCTCTTGATTATATATTCATCTCATTCAGTTATTTCCTGATGTTTTCCCAAGTGAATAATAAAAAGAGAGAGAAAAGGGGAAAACAAGGGAGGGAATAGAAAAGAAACAATAGGCTTGTGTTATTTGTGACTTAACTGAAGTAGCAATATTGACATCCTCTTTGACCTTCTTTAAATTTTCCCTATGGCTCTGGAGCAATAAAGGATGATAAGCTTTCGGAAGATACAATATCCATTCCCTATTGTCGGGTAATGGTCCATTCAAAGTGTCATTCCTTTCAGCAGTAGAAGAGCTATTCCTATCAGGAAGAAATATATTGGGATTTGATCCTCCAAATGAAAGACCATAGGTAGCACGGGCATTAATCTGCATAATATGAAAAAACATTATTATCTTTCACACATAAAGCATGTGTTTACAATTTTTTCAAACATAGAAACTGCTAATAGGGGTCACCTTCAAAAGCAAGTGCAGCAAATTTTAATTTTATATTGCCATGACTAAATGTAGTTTAGTATGTTCTAATCAACCCTGACCAAATTTTATTTTTTACGAGCTCCAGACTACAGGCCGATTTGACTGAATTACAACAAAAAGAAATTTCTCTTACAGTAATGACACAAGAGATAACTTGATATACAAATGAGATTTGATACATGAAATGAAAACAAAAGTGTAAAACAACTTCACAAAACAGTCAACCGAAGCAGCTGTAAAAAACACCACCCATCATAACTCTCAAGGAGATGATGTACATTAAAAAGAGATCCAATAAACTGTTAGATATCTTATTAGAATTGTGTCAGTTTTATTATAATTATAGTAGTTAATTAGGCAGTTATGGTTTATTATTATATTATGATTAATAATTAATTAAGTCAGTAGTGGGAGGTTAAGTTTTAAGAATAAATAGGGGAGAGATGGGAAGATTGAGGGGCATCTGAGGATTTGACTGGGAAGGGGCCATTTTGGCATTAGGGAGGTGCAGACCCTCGAAGTTCTGTAATCAAAGGGATTTTCCCTATTTTATTCTTCTATATCAGTTGGTTCCTATCAACTGGTATCAGAGCATTTCTGATCCCAAAAAAAAAAAAATCACATTTGTTCTTGATAGTCGAGTGAGAGCCAGTGATGTCGGAGAGACTAATTCCTATCTTTGACGGAAAGGAAGATGCCTACTGGTGGTTGATCCAGTTAAATCGGTACTTTGAAGCCAATATTTGGATCACAGAGAAAATGAAGGTCGGCTGGGTTACTCTGTTTGCTTTGAGAGGAGAAGCTTCCACTTGGTGGTCTTATTGGAAGAATGGCAATCAGAATGCGACGTGGAAGATGTTTAAAAGAGGTTTTATTCAGAAATTCATCCCAGACCTATGGGATATGCTTGAGGCTGCAGAAGGTGAGGAGCAAGAAAGCCATGAGTACGTTCTGAATGAGAGCGCAGAGAACCATGAAGAGTCAAAGGAGGTTGGGAAGGAGACAAAATATGAATCACTGCTTAGTTTGAGAGCTTAGTTTGAGAGGCATTGAACCACCACTGGTGTGGTCACATCAAGAATTTAATGTGACACCATTCGCAAAATGCATAGTACGAAAATCTGAAGGTCACAATGAATTGGTGGTAGTGTTTGAGACGATCATCGATGCAGCAACTAAGACACAAAGAAGTGAGAAGGAGAGAAGGATTGTTACCGATCCACATCCTCCACCGGAGCCACCAGATCCGTCTTCATCACAATCACCATCGCCAGTGTCGCTAGATTCTGGTCAACCTCTGACGGCTCTCCGACAGAGAAAACTGCCACCCAAACCACCGGATTGGTCGTCTTCAGATGCAACAAGAGACAAGACCCGATCCAAGGAGGAAGGGAAAGAGCCAACGATGAATACTCAGCACTTACCACCGCTGCTGCTATGGCCGGTATGGCTGGAACCGCCTGGCATCAACCAACTTGCAGTGATTCGACCACTACCGACGACGAGCAACACACTTGCAACGGAACGGTTACATTTTAGCATCGCTTCAGTTGGGAAGGATCATGAGGTCAAAAGGATAAAATGGTCAGTTGATGGTGCGATAAGGGTAAAATGGCCAATTGTTAAGGTTGGTATCTCTTTTAATCTAATGGATCAAACCCAAGTTAATTTTTGTTTGGTTTGGAAGGAATTACAAATGTTGGCTGGAATAGAGTTACTAGGTTCAGTTCAATTTAATGGCAGCCATTGGGTTATGGAAAAGGGGGTGGCTATGGTAGGTGATACGAATCAGAAGGAGAACGACAGAGGAACGAAATGGTCATGCAGTATGTTTGGTCTAACAGTAAACCTATTGGATCAAGCCCAAAACAATTATAGTACGTGGGTTAGAAAAATTAAAAGGTGGAGCAATGTAAAGTCACCAAATGCCAAAACTAGCATAAAACATATACAACCCTATGGTTGTAATTTGGTACAAATATTCTCAAGCAAACTAGTTTTCAATTAGACCAAACAGGAATTCCATCTCAAGATCATTGGAGCAGCCCATATCTGATTGCTGATAGGATTATCCAAGTGGTAGGTGAAGGGGTTACTAAGTACAACAAAGTGGTGTTATCTATATTTTTGAAGACACAAATAATTCTTTTTATGAGCAGAAGGAACATGGAAGCGAAAAGGGAATTATCACTGCCATCTGCTCTTCATATAGAGATCTTTTCAATGGTGGCGATGACTTTGATTGATGATGTATTTGGTCCTTGGCATGTGACATACATCAGTTTTATTATAATTATAGTAGTTAATTAGGCAGTTATGGTTTATTATTATATTATGATTAATAATTAATTAAGTCAGTAGTGGGAGGTTAAGTTTTAAGAATAAATAGGGGAGAGATGGGAAGATTGAGGGGCATCTGAGGATTTGACTGGGAAGGGGCCATTTTGGCATTAGGGAGGTGCAGACCCTCGAAGTTCTGCAATATCATTCTGTAATCAAAGGGATTTTCCCTATTTTGTTCTTCTATATCAGTTGGTTCCTATCATAAACTTCAAGAGCAAATCTCGCATGTGAACAAGTACATAAGAGGTAAAACAGAGAAAGGAAACAAGACATTGATGAACCACTTCTCTATAAAAAACACATTACGGCGTATTTACCACATCTAGTTGAACCAAACTGTCAAGTATCTTTTCAATATCATCAACATCCAGCTGAATCTGCACACAAATTATGAAATAACATAAGAGAAAGAGAATAAGAAAACACAGAAAGAATGATGTTGGAAGACCTTGTGTAGTCGATTAGCTATTTTAGGAAAAGTTCTAACTTTTATGACAGATACAAACTATATCCCTAGAATTAGGCTCATTTTAGTGTGTACTCTTTAGTCAGATAGGACATCCCGCAAATTATAGCTAAGCTCAATCATTGATGTATTATTCAGTATAAAGTATTATTTTGTTAATTCAAAGACAAAATGTCAGATTATGCCTTTTAAGTTGTAACCTTTCTGGTTAATGCCAAGAGCACATCTGCCTCAGCCTTTGCTACCAAACTTCTTGCTCGCTGCAACTCATCATTTAAGGGAACAGCAGAAAGTGGCTCGATAGTACTTCCAACTCCTGAACTACTACCAAAAAAATTACTATATATAAGCGATGGAAGTTTATGGCATCAATGAATAATCAAAGCTATGTTGAGAAATTTTATAAACCTGGACAACAATAGACCCTTAAAACTTGTTTTCTGTCCAGAATCAGTTCTTATGCACCACCTGCCATCAATGTTATTCACTTCCTGTTTGAATTCTAACAAAATCAATAGGGAAAGAAAGAAATGTCGGGGGGAAAATGCATGTACAGTAAAGGGTATCTTACAAGAATTGATGTTTCACTACTTTCACTTCTGATTAAGCTTTCCATTAATTGTTGTACCTAAACATAGAAAACAAATAAACCAAAATAATAAGTATAAAATGAACTCTGTTAGAGACATAATATAAAATCAGTCATGTGATTTTGCCTAAAAGCCTAACGTTTTGGGATGATATGTCGTATGACCAAGTGGTCTTACTTCTTAGAGGTTGATCCTTGCCACAACCACTAATAAGAAGTTGAGTTTCAGCAAAAGATTAGGTGGTCATTGTATTGTCCATGTTATAAGATTCATGCCCACAGGGTTCTTGCCAGAGGAGACGTGTTATATATTGTAAATCCATTCATGTGTCTTCATCTAAAAGGTTAAGCTTTTTGGATAGTCGTTCATGTGAAACTCAAAAATTGAAATTACAACTTTAACTAGTGTGTCTGATCATCACAATGTATCTCCGGAAACCAAATTACAATTATGGTAAAGTAAACAGGAGTTACCTTTCTCTCAAGCACTTGTACTTGTTGACGTGACTTTCTAAGCTCCGAACTCTATAACAAGGATGTAAGTTTTAGTTATACAGTTGTTTGCAATAAGAGAAGCAATTGACAGTAAGCTAGATGTATGGCAGATTGGCAGCAACAAAGGATAGATCCATCTTTGAAGATATTTCACTTAGCAAATACTATGCAATGAGGAATATTAAAAAGAGCCAAGATGCAACAAATGTCATGCCAACTCAAATCAAAGAAAACCAACAGGTAATATCTGTCGCAATGTAGGATTATAAAAAGGAAACTTGTACGAGATATGGAACAAACCGCAGAGTCCTTGATAGAGCCATCTTCATCAATAACTTGTTCTATCTCTTTAACTAAAGACCGATTGATGACAAGATCCATTATCTGCAAATATGTTTATAAGGAGAAAAAAGCATCAGACACGGAGAAAATTAGGGTTGGTTTGTCTTTTTCTAATTTTGGTTTTCAACAGGTATCTTCTATTGGAGGCAATCCTATTTGAGGCACAGTTGAAAACTAAATGTGAGTACCTCTCCCAACGAGGATCTAAACCGTGGTTCACCATGTTATGGGTACCCGGTTTGGTGTTAGCAAACAACTTTGATTAATAATTAACAAAAATGTTACTTATTCCCACTTTATTTCTTACTTTCTAGAATTTATACAAAAATGTTGTTCTATTCAAAATTTAAAATTGCACTCATGCCACGATTCTTAGTATTGCTGATAAGTGCAATCAAATACGGTCTCAATCTTAGACACGGAGACATTGCAACTCTTGATATCGCAGCCCAGATTGTAGTTGCAGACTTTCTTAAACCCTAGTTTA
Source organism: Medicago lupulina (assembly GCA_958299785.1). NCBI lineage: Eukaryota > Viridiplantae > Streptophyta > Magnoliopsida > Fabales > Fabaceae > Medicago > Medicago lupulina. The sequence continues at coordinate 50,012,041 of OY283145.1, read as the reverse complement.
ATATAAGAAACTACTAAATGTTTGAAAACTTAGAAAATTAAAAAAATTAAAACCTCTTTACAACTACCACTGAACAAAATTGAAATGGAAGTACTAATCATATGATATGTATTCAAAATCTCATTACATAATTACCACTTCTGTAAGAGGCATGAAACGACTATACCAATCTTTGTCTTGCTTAATTGTAGCTTTTAAATCACCCTGCAAAGTGTCAGCACTCTGAAGAAGAGACAAAACAGCATTTGCCTCATAGCCAGTTACCAGTATGGTTCTCCGTGCACTTTGAATTGCAGTTTGCACCTACAGAAACCAAAAATCAACAGCTTGGCATCAAAGCAAACAGGAACATTATCTAATACCATAAAAAAAAAAAAAAAAAACCCATTTTTATACACTAGTTACCAACCAGCATAGCATCGATATGACCAAAGTGCAACCTGCAAGAGCCATGTTTGTGCATTTCAACTGCGGCATTGGTTTCTTCGAGAAGTTTGAGACTTTCTTCGTAAGTTTGATTCTGGGACCATAGTTGATCCTGTTCCATGAACATCCACAATATAAAGTTATAAATCCTTAATTTAATCCATTAGGCTACTTTTCTTTTTCCTGTTGACCTAGTGGCCAACAGGGAAGTGAAAATGTGGTGACGGGTTTGAACTTAGGATTCCACATAAAATATTCTCACAACCAAACCACTAGGCTAGAGCAACGAGAAAATATAATTTTTCTTTTTAAAAATATGCGGGTAAGGTAACTAGTTTCTCTTCTACTTAGTCCCTACTAAAGTACTATAAAAGTACTAATAAATAGTCTTAGGGGTCTGTTTGAATAGCTTATCTACTAGCATAAGCACTTATGAAAGTGTTTGAGAGAGCTTATAAATATTCATAAGGTGTGTACAACTTATTTCCATAAGCTCTACATGGAAACAACTTATAGCTTATATGAAAGCAATTTGATTTGATCTTTTGATAATGAAATAGCTTATACATAAGCGTTTATATGATAAATGTTTATGCTATAAACTCTTAATTAATCTGTTTATCCAAATAGAGCCTAAGTATATAAAATTGTTCTGTTAATCCTTAGATATACCAAAACTTGTCTCGTAAGTACAACTCAGCCGTAAAGGGCTGCATGGAAGTTTGATATACTAGAGCGGGTTCGAACTCTGAATTCCCCAATGTCCTCTATTTCTTCTACTTACTCCTTCCTTTTTTGCCAAGCATTTCCTTCCCTTCCTCTCCAAACTCGCAAACAAAGCCTTAGTGTGTATGAGTTTCGCCAGAAACCAAAAAATACAGATATGAAAACTAGTATGATTGGTTCTTCTAACATGTTATGGATATACAATAGCAAGATTAATGTAATAATTGATTTGAGAGAGAGAGAGAGAGAGAGAGACCTTGAGAGCATGACGACCCAAGGAAGTGGTGGCAAAGGAAGAGACCAAATCGGAGAGTTTGTCCCATTCGAGAACTCTGAGGCTGTCGTGATGAATGGAAGCTGCTACCAACACGGTTTGTCTTTGTCTCTGTTTCTGTTTCTGTTTCAGTTGTGTATGTTTCAATATTAGTTTGTTAACGGAGAAAGAGAATGTGATTGTATTGCTGCAATTGCAAGATGATAACATTTTTTTATTGCTTCTGAAAATTGCACACAATTATGGTTATGGTAGTTCATATATTACCAGGAAGTGAGTAAACATCAAGATAATTAATAAGAAATGATAAAATCATATAAGTGGAAGGTTTGTTCAAATTTTCAAAATAAAACTGCAAATTAATCTTAAAAAATTGAAAAATAAATAAATAAATATTATTGAATGTATTTTGTAAAAACCAATTTCTTTTGGTGAGATGTCATTTGTGAGTGAAAAGAACTCTAGAATATTTAAATAAATCGTCAATAAGTCTAACTCAACTAGTAAAACGGTGAATTTGTTAAGCCGGACAACATGAGTGGAGTTCGAACTCCGGCACCTCGACTTATGTGTTAGTTTAATAGTTATTTGTTTTTGTCCATTTTAAAAATAAAAATAAATTATTTCAATGATTCACTTTGTCTTACAGAAAATAATTATTAATTCACAAAATTTATCTTCTTTTGTATAAAAACTCGTATTTCTAAATTTAATTTTCGTCATTGAAGTTTATTGAATCATTGAGTGGTCTAAGTTGAGATTGAGAGTTTATCGGTTTGTCATTGAAGCTTGCCCGATCGAATGGTCGTGGTATCAATTGAGAAGATAGAATAGATTCTATTGGTATCACAAGCATTCTAGGGAAATTGAGCGGAATTCATTATCCCTTCTCAATTGGTACCATGAGCATTCGATTTGGCAAGCTTCATGGCTGCTAAACACAATCCAATGAAAATTTTGAGTGCCTTCGAGGTGGGAGGTAAGATGGAAATGGGTTTATGCTTGTTATGTGATGAGTCTTTTACTCTCGATCATGCCATGAAGCATAAGGGCATACGATTCATAGTGGTAGATTTGGATGAGGAAGTTCACGACATTGCCGAAGAATCACAAGGATCTTCCGAGTCAACTCCATTTTTCACTGATTTATTGATGTTCTGTTATAGAAATCAAAATAGTTTGTAATTCTTCTGTTGTAAGCAAGTGATCTTGAAAACTATGTTGAAAGTGATCCTAAAAATAATTTTTTGATGGAAGTGATTAAGGATTTGGAAGAATTTTCAAAATTCATGTCAAGAACTACATTTCTCATTATACTGTAGATAAAAGTTCAGGAGATTTCTCATACAGTCATACGCATGTTAACTTTGTTGGTAATGTTTCGAATTATCTTGAGTATGTTGTGATTTTAGTTTTAAAACACCATTCTTCAAATTACTACCACCTTCAAGTGTTCGCATAACATGAGAGGAACATTTGTATGGTCACAACTCATGATCACAAATTAAAATGGTTTAAGCGCACTTACAAATAAAAAAGGTAGACATAAAAAATTTAATTTATCGATATTATTATTGAAAATATTGGTTGGTTTGTTCAAAAAAAAATATTGAAAACATTGGTTAGTATGTAGTTTTATACGTGTCTAATTGAGTTGAATTTTTAATCACGACGGTATAAGAATAACTGGGTATCCTGGTTGCATATGATTAGAAGAAGAATTACATACAACAATATTATTCTCAAGGAAAACACTTGTTTTTGAAAAACAATGTCATCTTTCTAACTTGTCCAATAATGGCTGTGCTTCTAAAAAGACTTGACCGTAATAAGCTAGAAATTTGAGAAAATTAGACTATATAGTCAAGTTGACAATAGTATAGTGTGATGTTAGTGAAAATCCTTTAGATTGGAGGGAATAGATTAGCTATCAAAGTAGTCGTGAACCAATATAAAATTTCTTAGTGCGAGTCTTTTCCCTAATTTCTTTATTTTCATATCCTCTATTTTTAACTTAAAATCTTATTCTAAAAAAAAGTTGTTAATTTTTTTTATCAAACAAAGTTTACAAAAAGATTTGTAGAAAGGTTCCAACGCAATTCAAACTCCTCCTTTTTTTTTGTTTTTCACGTTGTTCAACTATTAATACATTTACAAGATTATGAACTTAGCTCACGTTTAATAATCCATCCTTTCATACTTCATCCCTAGTTGCTATGGACCTATGGTCTTTGTAATTAAGTCTCATCCAAAGCTAGAGTTGTTCATTGTTATGCATAAGCATTAATATCTTGTTGTATCGATTCCTAAACCATCTTATTATGCTCAAATAATGACTATGGGTTTTAGAGAATTTTATTTTGACTTTAACTTGTCTTACTTTGTACATTTCTCGTCCGCTTTTTTTTGTTTTTTTTTACTGAAAATGTCTTTGACTATCTTCGGATAATATAATTTGAAAATAGTTTTCTCCCTATTTTTGAGTGGAAAAATTAGTTTTTACCAATTTAGATATAAAATCCAAACAAATAAGTACTTTGGATTTTATAATATGAACACCCCAAATAGTAGGGCATTTTCCTTATTTTTTTCGAATTATAAAATCAGAACTACCAAATCCTCTTGTACCAAGAATTTAGAGGAAAACATGTTTGGATTATATAATTTGAGTTGTATTAACACAAAAACTGAATCTGTTTGAGACAACAATGGCTAATTTATTAAGAACTATACTTAGCATCATACCACACTCCTTGTGTTTCATGTCATTGTTAGGTGTTTCCATCATGTCCTGGTCGAAAATCAGGTTTTCAACCTATTTGACCCGATTGCTCTGAAACTTCCTTAGCAAATCAGAAGAAAAAAAAATCAAGGATCAATATGCTTCTAGAAGTGACTTCTATCAAGGGACTTCACCCTACAAAATCTAAAACTCCATCGTTAAGACCCATTTTTATTTTTTATTTTTTTTCATATGTTCAGAAAAAAAATCCGAAAATTTTGCACTAGCTTATTTGATTTTAGAATTTGGGTGGTATTTTTTATTTTTTATTTTATTTGACAGCTTTTATCTTTTTTTTTTACTTTATTTTTTTGTTGTTTCATCATATTTCAGATTATATAATCCAAAACTTCATAAAAACACCATCGAATTATAAAATTTCAACAAGGATATGTATTTTTGTAAAATAAAAATAAAAATAGGACGTGCAATAAATATTGTCCATTCTACATTTTGTTTACCGATGATCCATTGACATCACACAATTCACTATTTATAGCATCTACCAAGACAGTGGCGAAGCCGGAAAAATAAAAAGCTCGGGTGGGCCATTAAAATTAATTATAATATATAAACACAAATTAAAGTTGTAATAACCATTAAGTACAAATGTTTGCTTTTAATTTTGGATGAAAGAAGTGAATAATAGGAGCGATGAGAGAACACAGAGACCTTGCGGTGGCCGACCTTTGCTTGTACGGTGGCAACCGCATCGAAGCTTATCTCCAGAAGAGCGATACACTGGGGGAGAGGGGCTCAGCCTGGGTGGCAGAAAATGGGGGGGATAGGGGTGATTGGTCTGTAGTAAGGTCAAGGAAGAGGAAAGTGACGCAACCGGAGGATCGAGGACGGGACAGGTCAAGGGTTTCAGAGCGGCATGGAGGCTTGGTTCAACTTAGGAGAAAAGCCCAGAGGGATTACCGTACTGATGACAGAGAGGCACGAAGATCAACTAGGGTTTTCTAAGAGCAGCATGGCACGGATTTTCATCAGGATGGCAACAATGACTGGGATTTTGGTAGGCACGGATCAACTGATTACAAGGATCGAGAATTCATCGAGGAGGAACGCAACAATGGCAGTAAGGTTACTTTCTATTTTGCAAACATTCCTGACTTTATGCCTTTGTTCCGGTTACGCCAATATTTTGAGGTTTGTTGTATTTTGTCTGATGTATATGTGGCTAGACAACTTAATTCTCGTGGTCAAGTTTATGGATTCGTAAGATTTTTGAATGTGAGAAACAAGGGCAAATTAACATAGGCTTTGAATAATGTCTGGATTGGTGATCTTAGGGTGTGGGCTCGCGAAGCAAGATTTGATAGGTTTGCACAATATGATGTGGATAATAGGGTTCCTTTTCATGGTGTCAAAAGGTCGGAGAATGGCGGGGAAGTGAGGCCGGTGGTGATCACTCATGGAGAGGGTGTTAAAAATGTGAGGGTGAGTAAGGGTAAGGCGGAGGAAAAAAATCAGAGGGAGAAAAAAAGGTGACGATTGGAAAGGTGGAGGTGATTGTTGGAAAGAAGTCGAAGAAAAAAAACAAGTTGAAAAATCTGAATGATGGAGGAGGCGAGGGAGCAGCTAGCAAGGTGAAGGAGGTGGCTGCAGAGGGGAAGAAGAGATGGGAACCGAAGCTACTGGTGGCGGAGAAGGAGAATGTTGCGCAAACAGATGCGGTTGATTCCAAGGATGTGATAGTATATAATTCAAGGTCGGAGGACCGTGGGTGGGCTAATGGTGGTTTGGTGGCGAAAGTAGTGTCTGGTGATTCATCATTATCTCTACAACAAAGGGTGGAGGATGCTGGTTTTGATAATATTGTTGTCACACCAATGGGAAGCGACAGGGTGTTCCTTAATGTTTCGGGGGGTGGTGATATGTGGCAGGTTTTTCATGGAGCTTTTGATTTCTTTTCTATTCTTTTTACAGACATACACAAATGGTCAAAAAATGATGATATTTATGAAAGGGGTGCTTGGTTAAGGGTTTACGGTACTCCTATACATGTGTGGAATGAATTATTTTTCAAACTCTGTGTATCAGATTGTGGGAGATTCATTCGGTCGGATGAGTGCACGGTGGACAAGGTGAGATTGGATTTTTCTAGGATCCTTATATCAACTTCTTTATTGGAGGTGATAAATGTGACTTCCGAGGTTATTATTGATGATTGTAAACATTTGATTAAGTTGGTTGAAGAGTGGGGTTGTAATCTAGGTGAGGATGCATTCATGACGAAGGAAGACATTGATAATAAAGCGGAAGCGTTTTCTATTCGTAATGATGTTCCTGAAATGGACGAGCTTAGAGGTGATATGGATAATTTGGTGGAAGACTTAAGCAAGGAATGGCAGACTAATGTTGCTCAAAAGAATAGTTTCTTCAATGTTGATATTGGTACACAACTGGACGCCCAAGAGCACAAGGCAAATGCTACTTATGTTTCTTCTGCACAACACGGTAACAGTAAGGGGAAACTTTCTGATGTGAATTATGCATCTGTTTGCAGCAAATAGCAAGGTGTTAATCATGGGAAACAACATTTCTCTATGCATTCGGCATCTGTTTTCAGCGAACAGCAAGGTAACTTTTACGGAAAACAGTGCAATGTGGTTACTGGTCCGGATTTTTTAGAGCACCAAGGCAACAAATATGGGCACAAGCATGCCGTGAGCACTCAAGAGCTGGTATCGGAATGGAAACTCAACGGTACAAAAAATGCAATTGTTGTGGAGGGTCCGATTAAGAGGGTTAAATCAAAATCCTCATCTAAATCGAAATCATCAAAGAAACATAATAAGAAAGCAGGAGTTGCTCTTAAACAGTCGGCTGGTTTCATTAAAAGAATTGCAAGATTGTCGTTGAAAGATAGAAGGGAGATTTTAAAGGTGCTCAAGAAAGAAGAATGCAAGAGGAGCGTGTTGTCTAAAACATCCAAGGCAATGGGTAATTCTTATTCTATTTCCTCTAATACGTCTAATTCATCGGTGAACAAGGATTGGGAGAATTGGAGTGTTGTTCATGGTAAAAAGGAGGTTGCGACGGAGGATGTTAGGGAGATAGGCACGAGTTTGGGAGTTAAATTCAATGGCGACATTAATAATCGGTTTAACTTGCTGACTAGGGAGGGACGAAGGGAGTTGAGGGCGGAGAGAGAAGTTGTGGTGGTGGAAGGTGTTATGGAGAAAGGGGGTGTAGGTGGTGATGGGTGTTAGGGCCGGTGCTGAGGGTGTTGGTGGGGGAGGAGCGGGGTGAAGATGAAGGTAATTTCTTATAATGTCAGGGGTCTTGGTGGATTTGAGAAAAGAGCTGAAGTGCGTCGTCTTGTACAGGATAAGCAACCTGTTGTTTTGTGTCTGCAAAAGTCGAAACTCAATGTGCTTGATGAATTTTTTACCAAAAGTTTATGGGGTGGTGCACCTTGTGGGTATTCTTATCAGGCATCTATTCGGGCATCGGGAGGCTTAGTAACTATTTGGGATACTTCGGCGGTAGAGGTTTGGTGTACATACAGTTTCAGACATGTGTTGATTATTGAAGGAAGGGTTCTTGCTACTGGTCAAGAATTTTTTTATTGCAAATATGTATGCGCCGTGTGATACGTCGGCGAAGCAGGTTTTGTGGAACAACATTTCGAATTTTATTTTAAATATTGGAGATGTAAGTTTATGCATTTGTGGTGATTTTAACTCTGTTCGTTCGGAAGCCAAGAGGAAGGGCAGAAGTGCGGTGTTTAGACAACTGGATGCAGATAATTTTAACAATTTCATTGAAAGCAGTTTCTTGATCGACTTACCGTTATGTGGCAGATTGTTTACTTGGTAACGCGGTGATGGTATTTCTATGAGCAGATTGGATAGATTTTTGGAGTCTATTAAATGGTGTGATTCATGGCCAAACAGTATCCAGGTGGCTCACCAGAGGGGATTATCTGATCTTGTTCTGTTAATGTTGCACGTTGATGACACAAATTGGGGACCTCGTCCGTTGAGATTGATGAAATGTTGGGCGGAATACCATGGCTATGCAGAGTTTGTTCGCGCTAATTTAAATTCTTTCAATATGGATGGTTGGGGCTGTCATGTTTTGAGAATGAAGTTAAAAATGATTAAAGCTTGTTTAAAAGATTGGCACTTGCAACATTCAAAAAACATTGAAGGTAGGATAACGGACACTAAGAAACGAATGAATTCTCTTGATTCAAAAGGGGAGGAGGCTGAGCTTGCTGAAGAGGAAATTAAGGAACTTCATGATTTATCGATTAATTTGCACTCTTTGTCTCGCGTACATACAAGTATGAATTGGCAGAAGGCGAGGTTGAATTGGGTTAAAGAAGGGGATGCTAATTCAAAGTTCTTTCATAACATTATGTCAAGCAGACAGAGAAGAAATTATATTCATATGATTCAAGTTGATGGCGTTCATGTAGAAGGGGTTTAGAATATCCGGACGGCGGTATATAATCATTTTGCAATGCATTATCGTGCATCGACAGTTATTCGGCCTGGTGTGGAGGGTTTAAATTTCTGAAAATTATCTCATTCTCAAGCAGGTAGTCTGGTGCGTCCGTTTACTTTGGAAGAGGTGAAACAGGTTGTATGGGATTGCGATAGCTTTAAAAGTCCTGGTCCAGATGGTATAAATTTCGGCTTTATTAAATACTTTTGGCATGAGTTAAAAGATGACTTTATGATATTTTTATTGGAATTTCATAGAAATGGGAAATTGTCAAAGGGGGTCAATTCGACATTTATAACATTGATTCCAAAGGTGGATTGTCCCCAAAAGCTAGCTGATTTTCGCCCCATAGCTCTAATTGGTTGTATGTACAAGGTTTTGGCTAAAGTCCTCCCGAACAGGTTACCAACAGTCTTGGATTTTGTGGTGTCAGACACTCAATCAGCTTTTGTTCGTGGGAAACAGATTCTTGACGGGGTTCTTATTGCTAATGAGGTGGTGGATGAAGCTAAACGGTTGAAGAAGGAGTTGTTATTGTTTAAAGTAGATTTTGAGAAAGCTTACGACTCAGTTGATTTAAATTATTTAAATGTGGTGATGCAAAACATGAATTTTCCAACCACTAGGTGCAAATGGATAAAGGAATGTGTGGGAACGGCGTCAGCCTCGGTGCTTGTCAATGGGTGTCCGACGGAGGAATTTCCTATAGAGAGAGGTTTAAGACAAGGGGACCCTCTTTCTCCGTTTTTATTTTTACTAGTGGTTGAAGGGTTTGACGTGTTGATGAAGGCTTTGGTGTCACATAATTTGTTTCAACCGTATAGAGTTGGAAGTCACGGGGATGTCAGGTTGTCTCATCTTCAGTTTGCTAATGATACCATTATTATTGGCGATAAGTGTTGGCTAAATGTGCGTACGATCCGTGATGTGTTACTTTTACTTGAAGAAGTATCTGGTTTGAAGGTCAATTTTTACAAAAGTATGGTGACAGGTGTTAATATTTCTCCGACATGGTTGTCTGAAGCAGCCTCAGTTTTAAATTGTAGAACTGGATCGATTCCTTTCATATACTTGGGGTTACCGATTGGTGGTGATGGTAGGAAGCTCTGTTTTTGGAAGCCGGTGGTAGATCGTATTAGAGCTCGGTTGTCTGTGTGAAACAACAAATTTTTATCTTTTGGTGGTCGCCTGGTACTCCTGAAGTCTATCATGTCCTCTCTCCCGGTTTACTTTCTTTCCTTTTTCAAGGCACCTACAGGTATAATTTCTTCTATCAAATCTATTTTTTTAAAAAAAAAAATTAGGGGGGGTTGTGAGGTCTCTAAAAAAACTGCTTGGGTTAACTGGGATTCTATCTGTTTACCTATGAATTGTGGTGGTTTGGGGGTTCGGAGGTTGGGGGAATTTAATTTATCTCTGTTAGGAAAATGGTGTTGGTGGTTGTTAGGGGAGAAGGAGGAGTTGTGGTACCGTGTGTTAAAGGCGAGGTATGGTGAAGTGGGTGGTCGTATTAAGGAAGGGGGAAACGACGCTTCTTTGCGATGGAGGATGATTTGTCACGTGAGGGAGGGTGTTGGGTCGGGGGTTGGAAATTTGTTTGAGGAAAATACTAGGCGGGTGGTTGGTAATGGTAAACATATTTTTTTTTGGACTGACACCTGGCTGGGTGGGGTTCCTTTAAAGCTTCAATCCAGTCGTTTGTATGAGTTGTCTGTCCATAAGGAGTGTACGGTGGAGGACATGGCGAGATTGGGGTGGGAAAAAGGTGGTAATGCTTGGGGCTGGAGGAGGCGTTTGATGGCGTGGGAGGAGGAGAGTGTGAGGGAGTTCTCGGTTTTGTTGAGTAAGGTTATTTTGCAGGAAAATACCCAAGATCATTGACGATGGTTGCTAGATCCTATTCATGGCTATTCGGTTAGCGGGACTTATCGTTATTTAACTTCTGCTGCTGAACCAATGGTTACTAGTGATTACAATGATGTCTGGCATAAGCTTGTTTCGGTAAAAGTTTCTATTTTTGCTTGGCGCCTTCTTCAAGACAGAATTCTGACAAGAGCAAATTTGGTGCGGCGGCTTGTTCTTCAACCAAATGATAATCTGTGTGCTGCTGGTTGTGGTAGCATCGAGACGACGAATCATCTTTTTCTTCAATGCATTTCTTTTAAGAATGTCTGGTATTTAAGAAGTCTTTGGCTTGGAAACTCTTTTGTTCGTCCAGGATGTATTAAAGAATTTTATATTCAATTTACTCAGTTGGCGAGCATGCCGAGAGCTTCATATCATTATCTAAAGGTAATATGGCTTGCTTCAGTTTGGACAATATGGAAAGATAGAAACAACTGTGTCTTCAAAAATGCGGTAATTGATCCTTATATTATTCTTGACAAGGTGAAGCAGACTTCCTTTTTATGGTTATCTTCGAATGTTATTCCTTTAGCTTTTGGTTTTCATGACTGGTGGCGACACCCTCTTCTTTGTATGGGTGTCATGTGATTGTTTTGTTTTTGTTCCGGTGGTGACACTTTTTTCATAGGTGTCTGATTGTTGTAACAGATTTTGGGTAATTCACCATTTTAGCACACCTTGTGCGGGGTGAACTTATCCTCCTTTGAGCAATATATTCCATTTTGATTTGTTAAAAAAAAACCATTAAGTACGAAGTTGAAATGTCAGAGTTTGACTAAAAAGTTACGGTGGATACTTAAATAATTACATATTTAACAACTACTATAAATTATGAATCTTTTTTTGTACATTACGACTGTTTACTGAGAGAATTTTCAGTTGATTTCCGTTGACAGGACAATTTGCCAAGTATAAGCATCACAAAAATCACGTACGCCACTTTTGAAATCGCGGAAAACTATAAACGTTGAAAAATTGTTTAAAGACTCGTAAAATAGACATATAATTGAATAATTTAAATTTTTTGGGTGGGCCACTACACCACTTTGTGGAAATTTAGATCAACCGAAACCTAAAACTGACATAAAGTTGTATAAAATCTCGCAAAGTAGACCTATAATCATTAATTTTTTTTTATTTTTTCGCCATGAATGGCTCCGCCACTGCGCCAAGAGCTGCAACGACTCATAAGTATCCTCCATGATCCATGTTTCATAGGCATATTTATCTCTACTCTTTCTTCTTTTATTTTATTGTTGTGATGTTGTGAATGAATCCCCTATTTGATCACAGATATACCCAATGAATTAGTTATTTCAAAATTGAAACAATTGTAAAATATAGGAGGATTATTTTTGTAAGTTTGATAAAATAGGGTGACCAATAGTGCAATTACACCTTTTTAAAGAGTCTTGATAAAAAATACAACAAGAATTTTTTATCATCAAAAGAACTTTTCAAATCCCTTAAACTCCGAATCTAATATGTACACCGTGGTCCAACAATATTATTTCTTTTTTATGATTTTTCCTTTTGCATCATGAAAGGTTAAAATATAATTTAAAAGGGATAAACATAACATATTGATGTAGTGAAGAGATATTTAAAATTGATTCTTAATGTAGGAAGAGTTTTTAAAACTCTATAAGTGTTAATATATTAATTCTTCAAAAAAAAAAGTGTTAATATATTAAGTTAATGTAAAGAGAGAAAAATATGGTTAATATTCTCAAGTTTATTTATGTTATAATCTTTTTTATTTCCATGTTTTTTGTTTTAATAGACGTTGATGGCCATAGTAAGCAAATTTTTCATCTTTTCTAAATTTTCATGTTTACTTTACACACACAATCTTTTATATCATTTTACTAACATTCTTATATTTTTCTTTTTCACCCCAGTACTTGTTGAATGTATTGAGAACACCGATTGTGAAAAAGGTATGTGTAAATTTCCTTTTATTGTGAGGTGCTTAATGGACCAATGTAAATGTATTCGTATACACGACCTAATATAGAAGGAGCATACCTGAGGGGGTACACAAAGCTCGTGAGGGGAGAATGAACTCTATCAATAGCAAAACATGTAAGCAAGATAGTTATTATGTTGGCACCCCATATTTTATTTCTTTTATATTTACTTTACTAATTCATAGACTTTTCCGTTGTGGTTTTGTATTCTAGTATGACTGTAATAAAATAAAATAAGGTGACAACCATATTATTTAGATGATCTTTTTCTCCCTTAATTTTATAAGTTTAACGATAGTGGATTGACAGTTTAAAACAATTTTACACATACAATTAATCAAAACATTATTACTCAAAAAAAATCAATCAAAACATTTATAATCATCGTATCAATTGATGTTTTTAATTTTTGTGGCAATTTAAAATATTTTAATTGGTTGTGTGTTAAAATTATTTTAAACCGTCAACTCATCACCGTTAAAATGTTTTGGTTGACGGTTCGAAACAATTTTACATACACAATCAATTAAAATATTTAAAATCGTCACATCAATTAATGTTTTTAAATTTTTATATCTTAACTATAATTAACTATCATTACATTGGTCCGTTGAAACTAGAATGAGATTTTTTATAAGAAATGTTTTGAATTTGAGTCATGTTGATAGAAAAAACAAATATGATTCAGAGGAGAGAAATCAAGTTCATCAAACAAAGATTAATTATCAGCAAAATCGGCATATCATCGATAGTTTAGTGAAAAAAAGCTTTGATATCTACCGAATAAAAGTCTTCACTGCTTCTCTAAAAAAAAAGTCTTCACTGCACTTATTATAATTAATTACAATTGTGTTTTTACAACCAAAATAATTGTTTAAAAGAAAAACACAAGTTGGGAATTCATACCTTGAACTACAACTTTTTAATCGTATATAAAATAGTTTTGAGGGCTCAGAGTTTGCAAGTGTGATTTTTTTTTCTTCAAAGTATCCGTAGAAGTTAAATATTTTAATGTTTATTGGAAGAGTGACGAATATTACTTTTTTTTTAGAAAAAGATATAATAAAGAGATTCTCTAGTTCACACGGTTAATTTTGGAAGAGTGTAAGTTTCCCCACTAAATTCTTCTAAAACCAAAACAAGATAAAATATCATATCTCATTCCTCATTTTTCTAAATCTATGTTAGGAGGGATTAAAAAAAGTCTATGTTAGGAGATATCGAGTAAAACCAAGTTAACACAGCTGTAGACTTGGAACATGGACCGCATGAATGAGGAGTATTTAAGGTGCGCTTTGATACGGTTTTAATGTTAAAATTTATCTGAATCAAAAGATTAAAAACATGCAGTTTAATTTTATTTGGTTGACTTTTTAAAAAATCGAACAACATCAATTCGATTTGGGTTGGTTCAGTTGATTGCGAGATAAGACATAACTTTAAAAAAAAATCCAACAATTTTGATTATATTACTTGCAACAAGTAACTAGTTTTCAACGATTAACAAATTATTTATTTTATTTTATATAAATTTGACATAAATTCATAATTATTTACTTAAACTAATTGATTAATGAAACACTCAATTAATTAAGATAGAGGATTAGTTCATTCACTCATAAAAATACCGAATCTGAATAGAGGAATAATTATATATCTACGTATTTTAATATAAATTGGGGAAGAGGATATCAATCGACAAAACTATAGAAAAATTAAAAAAAAAATGCTAATAAGTGCCTTTAAGAAGTCTAAAGAAGAAATTTTATTTTAAAAATGATGTCTTCAATGCATTGAAACTTTGAATAGTAACTTGTATGAAAGGCCCTCTTGCACATCCTTTGAAGGGAGAAGAAGAGAATACAAGATGACGGAGTAGAAGAAGGGGACTATGATAAGCAACCCAAAATCAAGACGGATGGTGCAAATTTGCAAAGTAGAACAACATTCATTGACGTTCATACTATCTTCATAAGATGACAGGAACCCTTGTGTTGAAGACTCGGTGTGAAACATTATTAACGACTTTGAAGAAATGTATGAAAGAAACTTTGAAGAAATGTACAAATGGAAAAGAGAGAATGTGAGTTGAAATGATAATTTGTGAAGAATGAGTGGATATTTAAATGCATGATACATATATAGACTCTAACGACCGTCAAGGAAGCTGAAAAAGTGGCTAGTCTTGTTGACTATTCATAAAACACATGTTCAATTACTCTGGAACCAGCCAGAGCTGCTAACCAAGCCACCATACACATTCTTGGATTGTTTAGATTATATAATTTGAAACCATTCCCAGATTATTTGGATTATATAATCTGATATGTGCAAAAACTATGTAAAAACTTGTACTTTGGAGGGTTTGGAACATTTCAAATTTTATAATATGAACCAATCAAGTACAAGATTATTTTATGGTCCACATTGCACTGACAGTTTATGTGAAAATAGTACGATGACCAAAGACCTTTGTATCAATTATGATATGAATTCTAGGTTTTGGTATATTTCAAATTATATAATCTGAAAACTTGCAAAAGATGTTTATATTATATAATTCAAACGAAGATATTTTGAGAACTTTAAACTCCCTCACCATTGTTTCTATTTTGTTTATGAAAAATCTACCCATATTTATATCATCAGTCACACCTTCTTCTGATGCAATCACCTTCAATCGTTTTATTAGACCCCTTCATCCTTAATGCTACAATTTTAAGGTAAAATGTTTTATATTTGCATACATCAAAAGCGAATTGAACAAAAAAAATCAAATATAAAAATCATTTTAAATAAAATCCAAAGCTATAATGTTTAGATTCAAATAAAATCAATTCCAAAAAGAGAATAATTAAATTCTACTTTTGAGGAATTAAGCATGTTAAAATTTTACACCTAGAATGAATTTTGGCTCATCCAACCAAGAGACCAAATGTACATCTAATATTTTTAAAATCAAACGTACATATACCCACGTAACTTTAGAGATCATTTTCACATTTATCTTGGTAGACGAACAACGTGATCCACCACTTACCTTCACCAAACTTTTATCAGATTAATAAATCCATTGTCTATGGATTGACCTGTCCCCAAATAATATGTCCACACCGGTCCACGTAATTAACTTCCATCACGTGGTACGACGAGACCTTCTTGCCAAGAGATACACATTAATCATTAACTTTTTTTAAAAATTTATATTAAAATATTTTTTAATGTTATGACATGAACTATAATTAACTGTTAACCAAACATTACACTAGTTCGAGGGGATTGAAATCATATTCCTTAACCAGTATCTTTGATTCAATTCATGTAAGTAGAAGAAAAATATAGTAATTAGGATGGGAGACTACACTAAAATGGTCAAACAAATTCTCATTCTCAAGCATATATTAATTAACAGCAAAGTCTATAGATATTTCACACTAACTTGGTCGATAAAATATTATTCACTCCCCTCAAAAAAAATAATATTATTCACTTTAAATCTTGTTCAAAAAAATATATTATTCACTATAAATAATGATCGTCATTTAGCACCACACTTAATAACATGACAACCATAATAAATAATTTTATGTTTTTCAACCAAAATAATTGTATTTAATAAAATATCATGATGTGTCTCACTCCTCATTTTTTTAAGTCTATGTTAGGAGATCGATAATAAAGTCAAATTCACATCTGTCTACTTCACTTGAGTTTTTTAATTATTACTTTAATAGACTTAGAATGTGGACCACGTGAACCCCACTCCATCCTTACAACATGTCTTTTATTTTCTTGTATTATAGTCTTTGAGTTACATCATTTACTTGAATTATTCTTGCATTATTTTTATAAGATGAATTATTCTTGCCACAAAAAATAAAGATGAGTTGTTCTTTATCTTTATACTTATTTTCATATTTCTAGCTGTCACAGTTCTGCCAAATTATAGTTTGTATTGTATTTCCTCAAAAAGATGTTTAAATTGGACTGGAGTATTCTAATGAAGCATAAATTATTATATTTATGTGAATGTGTCAAATTGGTTGTTGTTTGAGGCGGCTGGAGTTATGAAATGTAGGACCGGTAGAGTTTCGTTTGTGTATCTGCGGCTGCCTATTGGAAGAGATTCGAAAAGGTTGAATTTTTAGTTTTTGAATTCGTTGTTATTTTTGCTTTTAACTATCACAATTAGTTGCTTGATCTTTTACCGTGCATGTGTTTGACCATGTAGATCTTGTTTCGTTCTCTTTTTTCTTTCGGTTTGGACTCTTGATAACTTATGCGTCTATTAATACATTTTATATTCGATAAGGTGATGCTTATCGTTAATACTCTTTCCGTCTTTATATATAAACACCCTTTTATTAAAGACAAAGAATACTTATATATAAAGACGAAGGGAGTATATTCTTTGTAGACTCTTCTTAGTGGTTAGTAATTAGTTGTTAATATATTACAAATTTGTCTTATCTTGAGTTCAGACCCAAGATATTTAACTCTTCCAACTCCTTTAACTGAATTAGGTCAAATCAGTTAATTATATATTCATATGTGCAATTGTATGAGCCTTAATTATATATTCATTTAATTGTTGAATGGATAATAGTTTCAACTTGTGCATCCCGAATTATCGACCCTACAAGTACCTTTTGGTGGTTACTAGCACAATAGAAACAAAAAATGATTAGCAAGAAAAAAACGTGGGATTTGTATTTTGTTTTTTTGTTCGTAAATTTTAATTTCTATTATAGTTCTTTCTGAAAGAAAAAAGAAAGTGGTCCTGGTTCTCTTATTCATTTCAGAGTTGAGACACACGTTTCAGAACCTTTTTGTTCAAACAACACAATGCAACTTGGGAAAAAGATAATTCTATTTTAATATACAGTAAAAAATAATACGTAGTACACCTCGAGGTCACGTATATAAGCAAAAATATATATTTTACATTTATTTAATAAATGATGTATGTGGTCTTAATTATAGACAACATACATCATTTATTGAATGAATGTAAAATATGAATTTTTGCTTATATTTGTGACCGGAGAGTGTACTATTTAATACAATTTTTTATGATAATTTAATAATACAATTTCTTATTCTTAAAAGTATTAAATAATTTAAGTTTACTATTTTGAATGTTAAATTTATCTTCAATTTTCTTAACATCAACCCAATTGAAGTAGAAAATAGAAAATTTTCACGAAAATATACTAATAAATAGTTTAATACCTTATAAGAAATTTTTTTCATGACCTTAAAAACACTTGCTAAAGTTTTAAACATAGTAAATAAATATCGAAAAGAATAATCTTTAAATTATCAACACTCTTTTTGTTTCTCTCAGATGTTACCTCTATAAGAATAAGAGGCAATTCTATTCAATGTGTTTTATGACACTAAATATGTGTTTGTTTGTGAGGTCCCATGCCGCCACCGCGCATTAAAACGAAGTTAACGGTTGTAGCTTCTCCCATAACGTGCCTTGGACGCAATGAAAAAAAAACACAAATGGTACCGTGAAACCAAATAGCCTATAAATATGTATGTTAAACTAAACCTTTTAAATTGGTACCGGAAACCCGAGGTTTGAACGGGAGTACACTCCAAAAGCTCAAACCAGCATCTTTAGACCAATTAAGTGAGTTTTTGTCAATTGTTTGTGCTTCAAAAATAAAAATATTGTTTTTTAATATTATAACTTTATACATATTGCTCTATTTTTTATAAGACATATCCAATCTGTGTCAAGTCGTTTAAACTTTAAACTAGTGACTACACCAATTCAATATTGGTCTGATTTTAATTATGCCGATTATTACCACCAAATCAACCTCTAATTACACTCTTTATTAAGAGAAAAAATAGATATGGTATATTTTTATGTTTGTACAATAATACTAAATATTTTTGATAAAAAATTTAATTTTCAAATCTTTTGATTATAAAAACCCATGTATTTGTCTAAAAATATCATGTACATTGTACCCCATGTCTCATTCATATTTTCCATGCCTAAAGTAGGTGAAGTCATCATTATTTGCAAAATATTGAAAACCAAACAGCAAACAACATTAAATTTTGGGTTCCACACAATCTCCATACATACTTATCCATCCCATAACCCAATCTTGTCATAGTTGTCCTTTTCCTTGTGAAACAATGGAGCAAGAAAACCAACATACAATGATAACTGTGCATGATGATAATGAAGAACACAATGAAGTGGAAGAATTTTCTTTGAAAAGAACCTTTCCACATGTCAAAGACAATAACAACAACGTTGTTGTTACAACTGTGGTTGTGACATCCTCTTCTGTTAGCAATGGTCATAGCAATGGAACTTCAACAATTGTCACCGACTTAGATGAGTTTTCTTTGCAAAAAGATGAAGAAGTTGAAGAGAAAAATAATGTTGGTGCATGTAACAATGATAAAGAACAAGATTGTGTACCTGTTGGACTTGGACTAGTAGCTGAGTTTGTTGGAGAAGAAGCCATAAAAGATGATTCTATTTTTCGCTCTGAATCTTCAGATATATTCCAGAACAAGAACAGTGTTTACTTTGACAATCAACAAGGTACACCACTATCTCTTGTTTTTTAGTATGTACTATATATTATAGTATAGGATTAACAAAGATAATACTTTTTTTTTTTTAATTTGTTTGATTATATTAATCATAGTTTTTATGTGGTTGTTGACTTGTTGCTGCATCACTCTCATTTATAAATGTTTTGCATTTATTCAAATATAAGTTTTAAAGGTTAATGTTAATGTTAAGAGTCCCACATCGGATTAAGAGATGACCTGACAATGTGTTTATAAATGGGGCCAATCCTCACCTCACAATTTCAAGATCCATTAGGCTACCTGCTATCAAGTTTCCATTAACGGGCCACCCACAAAATCGGCTTGTGAGGTGAGGATTGCCCCCACTTATAAACACATTGTAGGTCATCTCCTATCCGATCCGATGTATTAGTACTAGGTAAATGCATTACTAGATCTATAATGGTGTTCCTGACCTTAAATTGTCTTGCTTAGCTTTTCTTATGAGTATTATCACTAACTTAATTGAAGAAGATAATTTGTAAGATAAGTAAATTAATTGGAACTAACCTCAATATAAATATGATAGATGATCTGTTTGTGACATCTAACAATTAGACTCAAATTTTCTTGGTTAGTTTTTCTTTTCTGATTTTTGGTAAATATGTCATCACTTTTATGGCTGAAGGAGTGTGGAAATGTCACCATTGCACATGGTCGACCAAGCGATTCGACAGTCCTAGGACTGGTCCCATGTGGAATCTTAAAGGGTACCCTGACTTGCTGATGAATGTCAAAACTTTGATTCAACATGGACCTTGTTTTGTTTGGGAAACTAAAGGTCAGTAATAGATGCCAAGATTTCCGAAGCACACAATCGGAGTTCTGACAGCCATAGTTGAATAGCCTTTCAATGAGATGGATTTTGAAAGTTACTTCCGTTGTAAATTTGTTGGATGATATTGTGACAGTTAATTTTTCTTTGTTGGCTTTAAAAATTTAGGCCATATTTAGATAAACGGCTTAATTAAGTGCTTATAGCATAAACGCTTATCATATAATTACTTACGTATAAGATATTTCTATAGCAAAAGGGAAAATAAAGTCAAACTGTTTCCCTATAAGCTATAAGTTGTTTTTATAAGCTATCCTGGAAATAAACTGAAAATAACTTACAGATGTGTCACAACTCACAAGCTGTTACCTTAAGGATTTTGTCTGTCTGTATGTGTACGCACACACTCTTTGTACCGTGAAGTCACTATAATAGTCATAACTTTGATCCTAAAATTTTATGTCCATCAACAATCTTATGTTAAAATTTGGAATTGAAATTTGTTTTACACTTGCAGGCAATGAAGTTAATGAACTTAACAGAGTTCAAAATGGTGATGCTACCAATCATGAGGAGAGTAAACTTGATGAACAAGTGGAAAATTCAGCTATTCAAAATAGTATACACGGTGAAGTTCATGGAATTAATAGTGTTCAAAATGATGACGTTACCAATCTAGAGGAGAGTAAACTTGATGAACAAGTGGAAAACTCAGCTATTCAAAATAGTTTACGCAGCGAAGTTCATAGACTTCATGGAGTTCAAAACGGTGATGCTATCAATCATGATAACAAAGT
This sequence comes from Medicago lupulina, assembly GCA_958299785.1. Lineage (NCBI taxonomy): Eukaryota > Viridiplantae > Streptophyta > Magnoliopsida > Fabales > Fabaceae > Medicago > Medicago lupulina. The sequence continues at coordinate 49,991,313 of OY283145.1, read as the reverse complement.
TCCTTCCAGTTCAGAACTATCTGCTTTACATAACTCACCCGATAAACAAGCAACACCTGCTGTGAATTCTCTTGAAGAAACTAAAAAGGAACTTAACTCGATAAAAGAAATTGACCAGCAAGAGAAAGAGTTTGATGTTGAGCTAGTAATTGCAAAACAAGAGACACATGATTTGTATTGTCCTAATTGCAAATCTTGCATCACTAAAAGGGTTATCCTCAAGAAAAGAAAAAGGAACATTCATGTATTAGACAAGAAAGGAAAACGCGATAGATTGGACATTATAGTTGACAATGATATGGTTAATCCTGATAGTACTACACATGAAGCTAACCAAGGTAATTATGCAAATGTACCATCTGAAATTACCAGTCTGGATCCACCTTCTGCTCCTGCTGCTGCTGCTGATGATGATGATGATCATCCTGAGAAAGAAGTGGAAGTATTCAGATGTTTATCATGTTTCAGCATCTTTATTCCTAGTGGTAAGTAGTTTTTCTTTTCTTTTCTATGATGCATAGCAGAACATGTGGTATTTGTGTCTATGTTTCGCTCATTTTTATTTGGCTAGAGGAATAATAACAAAAGAGAATGTGATTTTATGGTTTTGTGACTTAGAAAAACAATTTCAACCAAAAATGTCCCATTTAAAGAGATTTGATAATGATTTTAAGATTATGAAAACACAAAAGCATTTCTTCTTGTTGAGGTGTTGGACATGTTTTCAACATGAACATCTGTACAACACTGTCCCTACACTCTTGTTGAATTATTTTTATGGCTTTGGACATACACCAGAGTCCAGACACTTGTGGGGCACTTAAACACTCAAATAAAGGTTGCACTTGAAGCAGACCTCCGTTGAATGAAATTATTGTGGGTCCAACTCCCTATTTGGTGGGGCTAAATGCCAAATTAGTGGGACCCACATGAATTTCACTGAATAATAGTGTACTGGTAAGAGTGTGCTAGAGGGGTTTGTTGCAGGGATTTCTCTTTCAATTCATGCATTCCCTCTGTGTGTGGTGTTCTCTAATAGACATTATTTATGTCAGTGTGTCCATGTTAGGAGTTTGCTTCTGTGTCCTTGCTTCCTGGTTCTGACTTCTGAGATGCTTAGGAATGGTTTTCTATCTGTAACAATTATCAGCCTAACATTTTGTACATACTAAAAGTTTTCCTATGATGTGTCTTGACTGATCTATATATGATGATTGTGTGCTTATCTTATTTATATATCTTAACCTATTAATCTCATTAATTTCGACAGGAAAGGGTTTCAATCTGTTTCGTAATTTTGGCGGTGCGAGCAAGGATGAAACTTCGCAAAATTCTTCAAGTATAGCTGCAAGCAGTTTGCAAAATCCTTCAGATATACCAAACTCCAGTCCAAATTGGTTCATCTCTTTATTTACTTCAAATAAGAGGAAAACAGCTACTGAACCAGGTTATTTCTTTGTTCTTTTAATTATAATTATGTAAATACTCTAAGTAAAATCACTTGCATGATGATGCTTATTTGAAAATTTTATGAATTATTTCTAGTTGTGTCTACACTTTCTTGAGTGATTGTACCTTATTTGAACTGAGAAGTATTAAAAATAGCATGCACATGAGCCATAATCTTATAGCTTGAAGTCAATATAACTCGGGACTGAAATTATTTGTCAAGAAATTTGTCTCTCCAATTTAATTTCATGTTTTCTTTATATAGAAGGTGACACTTCCCAAGAACATTCTACCACTGGTCCTGCGGACCAGAACCAGTCAACAATTACTTCACCTTTACTATCGTCCCCTGATATTGGCCATCCAGAAGGTACACTTGGTGATGCACATCTGATTAAGAATGTGAAACCGACGTCAGATGTTAATCATGGACGTGAAACAATGAATTCTACAATTTCCTCAAATGGAGTGCAGAGCGTTGTGCAGGATTTCAAAGATTTTTCAGAAAAAGAGCAGTCTCTGACCGGAAAACTGAGGACCGATAACAGAGAGAAAAACAAGACTTCAGTGGATACAACAAATACAAGTATGTTTGAGATTTTAAGATAAGATAATTTTTTGTTTGTTTTAATATTGGTTGTTTTGAAAAGAGAATCCAGCAACGATCATATGGATACTTAGCCGAGCATTCGAATCCTAAAACCTGCATAACTGTCTCTTAGTTGGGAACTGGTCCTCTCCAGTGGAAATTTTCTGCAGTGTAATTTCAATCGCTCATTTATCTCTACTGTCAGTGTAAAAAGGTGTCAACAGATCATTGACAATAGTTGTGATTATAGTCAAATGTTTTTAAAATCTAATGGTTATAATTGATTGACGTGTAAAAAACATTTACACTGACAATGTATATGAATTAATTCCTTCATATTACTCTATTATTCATTCCATTGCTTCATTTTGTTCTATGTGATGTTTCTCACTTCACTATATCGCTCTGATACAGGTACTGTTGAAGTTACGTCCTCAACGAACTTTTCTAACGGGACTGTATCTGAGTACAAAAGTGTTAAATCAGTAACTACCACTTCTAGTGAAACATTTGTTAATTCTGGAGCAACTACAAAAGGCTCCATTCTGAATCATTATCAAGAGAAACCTGAGTTTCTTGTTCCAACAAGTACAACTGTAGCATCCCTAATTGTTGAGAAGTTACCGAAAGATGTGAACAAAATGCCTGAAATTGTTAAGAATGATGATTATAATTCCTCTTTGAGGCAAGGTGGAGCACAACCACCAGTTCAATCATTTGACAGCACAAATTCTGCAATAGATGCTATATTTCCATCAAAAACAGATATTACATTGATTGATAAAGTGCGGAAGGATATCAACGGGAAGATAAATCCTTCTGGTATAAATGAAAATAAAGGTATGCACATGAAATGATTATCTTCGGTTAGCCATTTACAACAAAAACTTTGTGTGTAATAACCATAGGTGTTATTATGGTGCAGTTGATGTGATTGTTGTTGTTGATGAAGAAGTAAATGAATCAACAACACCGCATACAGAAGATAATGTTCCAGGGGATGGTGCTATTGTGACAGAATCTCCAACTCAGGTAGTTAATGGTGAACAACCTAGAAATGAAGTTGGTGAACCAAAAAAGTGGGAAATAGTTAAAAGCATTGTGTATGGTGGTTTAGTTGAGTCAATCACAAGTCTAGGAATTGTTTCATCTGCAGCTAGTTCTGGTGCTACCCCATGTAAGTGTTCAGCTCTGAGGATTATTGCAAGTCTCAAGTCTGCAGTCTTGGATTTTATAATTTTGAAAGCTAAAATTTTATTAGTGACAACCAATTAATTCTCTGATCTTGTGTTTATTGCAGTGAATATTATTGCATTGGGATTTGCAAATATGATTGGTGGACTTTTCATCCTTGGTCATAATGTGAGTGGATTTCCATTTACTGCTCAATTTCATAATTACTAATTGTATGATCATTTCCCTCTGGCATTCTTTCTTCATATATTTTCATGAATGAAAACAATATATAGTTGAAAAATAATGTTAGCAGATAGTCTCATTAAGAAATATTGAAGTAGGAATAACTGATATGATAATGATATGGTAGGTTGAAATTAAATGGTAGCTAGGGTTTTCTCTCTGCATTACCATGATAACAACATTTATTTATGCTAGGTTAAGTTATTTGTAAGTATTGCCTTTTTTAGTCTAATTGGCTCTACATCATCACCCTATATGATGAATAGTGTTTTTTCCAAGGGATTTGACTTCTCTAAAATGAGCTCTCACTTTAGAGAGTAAAAACTAAGAAATCCGAACCATTAATGAAAACAATTTAACCAATATCAGCCACTGATTTCATATATATGTACATGTGCATGTAATATCAGTCACTGATTTTTTTATCAACTGTTGAAATTTCTTTCTTTTGGTCCATTTTCCAGCTTAAAGAGTTGAAAGATAGCCATTCTCGAGGGCAACAACTGCAAACGAATGTGCAAGATCGGTATCAAGAAATACTAGGAAACAGATCGAACTTTGTGTTTCACGCCGTTATAGCTGTATTTTCATTCCTAATATTTGGTTCTGTCCCTCTCATTATCTACGGCGTCTTGATTAATAAGAACTACTATGATGAAGTTAAGCTTGCAATAGTTGCAGCAACTTCTGTTGCATGCATCATTCTGCTTACTGTTGGGAAAGTTTACACCATAAGACCACCTAAATCCTATATCAAAACTGTGTTATACTATGTCACAATGGCACTTGCAGCCTCAGGACTATCTTACATAGCAGGCAAACTACTCAAGGATCTTCTAGAGAAATTCAGCCACTCAGAGTCAGGTTTTGCTATTACCATGCCAATATCTGACACAAGTATGGAAACAACTTGGATGTCTTCCTGAAAGAGTTGAGAGAACTAGAACTTCAGAGGGATCTTCAAAGGGAGTCCTTTGAGGAACTTTGTTAGAAAAAAAATATATACTCCCTCTAATCTTAAATATAAACAAAGTCAAATATATTTGGTCCAAATATTAGCCAAATATATTTGACTTTTTGCTTATACTTAAGACTTGGAAGCAGTATCTGCATGTGGTACTAGCAAGCAACCTTTTTCATTTGATGGTTCATCTTAAGTTTCTTTTTATTGGATTCTTGTTAGTAAAAATAGAAATAAGTCAAGGAAAAAATGTACATTACGAAAGTGCCCACGAAAATATATTTTTTCCTCCACTACCCACCCATGTATTCTTTCAATCACTGACTTTCGTTTTTCCTAATTTTACACAAGTAAAATATGCGAGTAACTTGAAATTCTTGAAATAGTTGGTCGTGGCAAATAGTGTCACTCACAACAGAATAAACGTTTCATTACTTTGAGATGAGAAAATGTTTTACATTTTACAAATAATTATAAAAATATCACATTATTTTCATTTTGTTTCATCAGTGTAGATATTTGAAAAGAAGTAAAAAAAATTAATGTTGTACTTTTGTAATGGATGAAAATAAAAAGGTTGGAGAACTTTTCAATGAAATCCTTGGTGATGATATTCATAGCATCTTGTCCTTTTACTTTGTACTAATGATTCTATACTCTTGAATAATTATAGCATATACTAATGACTGTATACTCTTGATTAACCATAGCATTTGAATAAAATTCTCTTACAAATTCAAGACAGGTATATTTCTCAACTCAACATAGGTTGCTCCACTGGATTTCTAATAAGTATTGTATTTGGACCCCATCATTTCTTTCATACTTCACCCAAGACACAGTCATTCTATTTCTAAAGATCTTTCATTTTTCCTCTTGTTGATTTTTCTTCTCATAATAATGAATTTTCTTCCCTTACTTTTAATTTTTGAGAAATGCAAATAAATGCTCTAAAGACACTCTTTAACAACCTTCAATAATAAGATTTTCCAAAAATTGACGCATTCAACGCATTGAAAATCAAACAATTTAACAATTTCCTATAAACATTTTCGTAATTAAAACTCCTTAAAGAGTGTCTTAAGGACATTCGTTAGTAATACCCTTTAAAAAAAATAAAAAATTCAAACAAGTTGAGAAATTTTCCTCCCTTTCTTTCCCTCCCCAAAAGCCATTCCATCCCAACTTTCAAACAAAGTCTAGAGATCAATCATATCAACTCCATTCAACTAGATAAAAAAAACTTCCAACCTATTTTACTAAATAGAGAAAAATACACATACCCAATTATGCTTTTAGATGTAATTTAAAACCTGTAAAACTTACATTAACTATCCATGTGCAAGAGCATCTAAATATGTGACTCATGCACATGATTCACATGCTTAGTAAGAAATATCCTCTTAAAAAAATTTCAAAAATTGTTTTATGAAACTTTTCAATAAATTTTTAAAAATACAAAATAAGTTGATTCGAGCACACAAAGTCTAGGCAAAAAACGGCAGATATGGCATATGGTAACCACTATGCCTTTTACAAAAATTTAAATCTTGATTTAAACTAATAATGCACTCTCAAGTAAATCACACTGAAAACAAATTTAAAACAAATGCATTGTGGAAGTTTTGCTCTTATTAAGGCTTGGCAACTGAGAGTGAAGAAAGATAAGAAAAAGTTTTAGGATAAAATGGAAAGCAAAGGAGGATTGAAGTACCAGCGGTAGGAAAAATTTTAAAGCTATCATCACACCACTGGTTAGGGACTTATTTTGATCCTTTAACCCGCCGCGCATTTACCGCTACTGCACTAGTAATCCATGTGAAAGCACAAACAAATCACTTTGTATGCCACCAAAAGGTAACAAGCTAAAGAAACAACCGGGTCGCAAACATTATCCAACATCTCATATATTTATTGTACAACATAAACATACATATTGTAAGTTACCAGCATACAGTATAACTTCCCTCAAAAAATAAAAACATACAGTATAACTTAATACATGTTTGTTGCCACATGCAGAATAAACATGCCTAAGTTGCAAGAGACAAGGACAAAACAATATTGTACAAGATCACATAAAAGTTACAGTTCCCCCAGAAGCTCTCATAGCAGGTGAGGGGTGAGGACAGGACTATCACAATTCACAACAACCACGGAGACAAGCCAATAAGAAATCACAAGGTCAGAACAAATTCAACAATACATCAGTTAGACCACACATGAACCAGACCATGCCTGTTGCCTGTATAGATCTCATTGCGGTCTTCGTCATAGAAAAGAGCAGTAATATCTTCCAAGGCTTCTCTAACTGTGTTCCTTACTCTGGGGGACTGCTTTCGCTTCCTTGAATTACAGCCACCAGATGAACAGTCGTCACCGCAGTTGCATTCCTTTGCAATGGGAAAGCTATTACTTGCCCTTATCTTCGCAAGACACTTACCGGTTAAAATGTTGCTGATATTGATGGATCCCGCTGTATGAAAAAGCAGAAATTGTGAGTAATTTGATACATGCTCCTTTACAACAAATGATACAAATTGATCACAAACACATTAAAAAATTATATGATTTGCTACCCTGCTTTACACTTAATCTCATCGGGTCAACATGAGAAGCAATTAGCTAAATCACCTTTCCAGTTAAATTTTCAAACAACAGTTATAACTTATAATATTGAAACTATCTTATATTTCGAGTATCTTGATTGTAAGTAAGAAACTAATCCTATGAGATAAACTAAAGTACTTCAAAGATATTTTCATAGATTCTAACAAACACCTCTCAAAAAAATTGACCACACCGTACCTAACATTCACAGTTTCACACAAAGTGCATAAGTAAAAAACAAGAGACAAAATAAAAATAATTGAGAAAGAAAAAAGGGGCAGCAGTGCAGAGGGTTACAAAAGAAAAGAAGTACCATTTCCTTCGGACAATGACTCATCAGAATCAGCCTTGCAGTATGATATGATGAGATCCTGGTCACTGGTTATGTATATATTGTTTGTGTTGCAGTCAGGATGCCACAGAAGGTGATCCTCAAAAGAAGTTACAAGTTCTCCACGGAAGTTCCACACAGCCACAGTTCTATTTCGAAATGTTAGGAACAGTTGATTCTCATACAGGAAAATAAATGCAGATGGCGTCATAAATTCCGTTTTGCTAACTTCCGTAAGCTCAAAAGTCCGTACCTAAAGGTAATTAAAAGTAAGATGTATAGATGGAGAACAATGTATATAATCCATGTAAAAATGAGAAAATTACTTACATCAAGGATTTGGAGGTTCTCATTTTCTTGCTTGACAAGAAGCTTTTCATTGAACTGCTCAATAAAGTCCACCTTGCTATTCCGATGAATAAGATGGTTGAATGACTTCAAAACAGTACCATCTTCTATTGAGAGGATTTTTAGAGGGACATGGCTGTTTGTTTTAGTATAAATCAACAACATGATCCCCGGACTGATGAAAAAATCATAAACAAGAACAAAGTTGTATAAGGCCCCAAAAACAAACTAAACAAAACAAATAAAGATAAAGCTATCAAGCATTAAAACATGTGAAGGGATATCTTTAAAAAAAATTGAATTAACATAAACCACAACTACATGGTAGCGTTGTATATTGGAAAATAGAATTCATAAACACAAATGAAATTACCTGATCTTAATCTCTTGTACATTTTTATCAGCAACAGAGTATAACATCGAATAGTTTTTCAAGTCAAACACCTTGTATATGCTAGAGGGAAAGAAGAAAAAAAGAGAGTAGTGTCAATGTACCACCATCAAGAATTTTTTAAATATAATAAAATTCACGTACAAATGTTTTAGAACACTAAAATATTTACCTATCCTGTGCAGAGTATGTCAGTACTTTCCCATTTACATCATCAAACTCTACAAAACCTGGCCACTTCAAAGACTCAGATTCGAAAAGAGCAAATCCAGCATCTGGCTGAACCCTCCTTATATATCTGGAAAACAGAGATATTTTAGCATAGAACAGGACAACACAAAATTGGACAGGCAACTCTTTCTATCTACTGCTCTTATTTAACTCTTTCAGTGTACTGTGTCTTTTTTTGTTGAGCATGGAAATCGATGGTAGGAGTTATAAAATAATAGAGGTATATACTTACTCAATCCTGGTGCTTCTGCATTTCAAAGAACTGTAACTGTCGGAAGCATAGACAGAAACTGTGATAAGTGAGTCGTTATTTTTGTTATAGAACAGGCTTCTTATAACTTCATCAGGACTTATATTCAAGAAGCATATCCTTTCATTGGTCTCTGCAGCAAACAATTGAAACATGCAACATAAATCATGTATCTACTTTTGTGTCAAGAATATCATTGAACAGAATATTATGACAAAATACCATAATTTATTGATAAGAAAACATAAAATGCCGAAAACAAGGCTTCAGTGGTATTACCTCGGTTAAATGCTGCACACACACCAGATTGTGCAAGGGCAAAAACAATGTCTTGAGCCGCTACAATTTCAATAATCTTCGACCTTTTTCTCAAAAATGGCAATACGATGGAAGAAGGACCTTTTGGATCATATGTATCATATTCTTCCTGTAAAAATATAAATCAGACATAAGTAGGGGTAATGGGCACAGTAAAGCAAGGTACGGATCTCATAATAGCACGGTTTCAAATGTCATATTACACCCAGTGTTGTCAATCGCGGATAACGTAAAATAGTAATTTCTTCAATTTCCGCTACACAACAATTCTATAGAGCTGCTATAGTCAATATATGACAGTATTTTATACCAGTGTATCACGAAACAATAACGATTCGTTCAATTCTGCCACATGATAGCCGCTATTTAACAGAATTGATTACACTTACGATGAATATGCTACAAAACAAAATCAATGTTGTCAAACATCGGCCATGGCGGATTTTTGGAAAATTATATGGCCAATTTGTGGAGGATGGCAGCGCCATGGCACCATACTTGGATATGACGGCGCCATATGTCAGCCGGCATGTCGGATCTTTGGCTTTCCCCCATCGATAAAACATTGAACAAGATAATAAATATTGATTTGTACGGGTGGTGGTGTTAACGAACGTCAGACATGCCTAGTGTCGGCGTTTTATATTCAAAATGTCTCTTTCCATTTCCAACACTGATTCTATCAATTAAATATTTTTAACGCTTTCCCTCTTCCCATCTATGGAAACAGGAAACCCGCATCCATAATTTTCCGTTTTCCTACATTAATTATTAAATTTGTCGTTTCCTCTTCCCCTCATTTCGGAAACAGGAAACTCCCACCCATAATTTTCCTCTTCCCTACCTTAATTATCGAATTTGTCGTTTCCTCTTCCCCTCTTCCATAACGAATTCTTATCTCCTTTTTTATTTCTAGTATGTTTCTTCCTATTACCCTCTCCCAGCTGAAACCCTACAGCTCTCGAATTTGGACTGCTAGAACAAAATATCTCACTCTCTTTTCTTTCCTTCAGAGGGATCAGGTACAGCAATCAAAGTACGGGATTAGGTTGGGTCGAACTCAGCAACACTAATTCACACCTAAGCAATTACAGACCACATTAAACAAGCTTTCTATTCCCAAAGTCTCATGTGCAAATGTGGAGCTCCTAAAGCAAACATTTAAATTGCAATCACATTGAGATTATATTTACATTTTACACAAAAAATGCAGCCAGTAAGATCACAATAACCATTGTCATTGACACAGACCTGAAAAATTATTACAGATTGCAATTTAAAATAGCGCGCGAAACCATGTCACTGACACGAAGACCTAAAAAATTATTACAGATTGCAATTTAAAATCACGCGCGAAATCATCAAAAGGTATAACAAAATAGCGCGCGAAACCATGTCACTGACACGAAGACCTAAAAAATTATTACAGATTGCAATTTAAAATCACGCGCGAAATCATCAAGGTATAAGAATGTAGCCGACTCGTCCTTTAACAAACAAAAATTCATCATATACGGATTAATCTATAAACCAATAACATTACTCATACGATCAAAACACAAAACCCTCTACAAGCAAAAAATAAAATAAAATTTCACAATTGAAATTCTACTGGGGCAACCCCAGCAAAACTTCAACATAAATATGACCTCTCCAAACTAAACAATCAAACCCTAATAAAAAAATTCAAATAAAAAACACAATGTTCCATCTTCTGACAATTATTAACGATAACATATTAATCAAAATTCCACATGCATATAAAAAAAACCCATAATAGATTTAGATTTAAAAAACGATTTTTTTTGAAAAAAATATAAATTTACATAGAATTGAGATTGAGAAAAGGAACCTGCAAACGGATATTGCGGAATCGTTCTTGAGCATCAGTGATACTAAACCCACGAACACTTTTGGTACAAATTTCACGTCTTTGAAGCTTCCTAACACTGTTGATAAACCCATCACCGGCACCACCACGTCCTTGCTTCTTCTTCGCCACCACACGCCGGCCACAACAAGGTCTTGGACTTGAACTAACTCTCCTCCCACCACCACTGCCACCGCCACCACCACCACCTTCCATTTCACGGCCAACTCCCTCCGATGAAGGAGCCACCGTTCACAATTCACCGTATAAAAACCCTAAAATTGAAATTCTGAGTCTCAAAATTGGATCTAGGTTTTTCAAATTTTTGGTGGGAGAAAATGAAATTGAAAATAAATAGAAATTGAAAATGAAAAATGACAATCAAAGAGAATGAAGATAGATATAGATCATGAAATGAAATGGGAAAAATGTGAAGTCTGTGTGAAGTGAAAGAGAATGAAATGTTTTTGAATGTGTTGTGAAATGGTTTTTTGACATTGACTACATGTCTTAACATGATGATGTCATGCTAAGTTAATTTTATGGGCTTGGACCCACATGTTTCATGTATATCTTAACCAAGATTTTTACAAGAAATGTCAATTTGAAATTGTTTGGATAGATCTATTATGGGTCAAGGTTAGAATGAGATTAGTGATTGATTGATGATGATTTGCTTCAATTTCAAGTTAAGAATGTGTGTGTAGTGAGTGCTTGTTGTTATGAATTGTTGATCTTAGGACAGGTTTTTCATGATTTTTATGGTTGGTTTTTGTAAACGAAATTACTGTTACAATGGTATTATACCACGTTTATATGTCTGTGATGTAAGATCATGCAAGACAAATTTGAATGAGCAAATCTTTAAATAAGAGTACGACTATGAAGAATAAAACTCATGCTTACAATATCTGCAATGATATATACTCTAATACGTATGAATTGTTGTTGATTTTAGGAGAGATTTTGTGTTTCTATATCTTTTTATCATTATTTTTATGGTTCTTTTTGTAAACGATGTTACTGTTACAACGATATTATACCACATCCATGTTTGAGAAGTGAGATCTTATCAGACAAGTTAGAGAGAATGAATCAGCAAATACAACGATGAAGAGCGAAACACATACTTACAATAACCTAAAAATATATACTTCAATACTCAAGTTAGTGATGATCTTATCAGCGTGATATTATACCTCAGTACATGTACCTAGAAATATACGATATTACCTTTTGTATTCCATAGATGTGTGGGACAAGGTTAAAGGTGTGAATACGAGTCCCCTCCACTTTATCTACATGTCATGGCTAACAATTGAATTTCACATAATTAGGTCATACCATCACATGCACAGACGACGAAAGTATTTTAATAATCATTTGTTGAGATTAGTATCAATCAAATCTCAACAAGTTTGATGACATGCCCCCTTTATTGATTCTAGAATCAATATGGAAGATAACATATCGAAGACTATGCATTATCAACCAATATTGAATTTTAATTTGACTTGATCTGATGTGCCACTTGAGCGAGGTTGTTGAGATTAGTATCAATCAAATCTCAACAAGTTTGATGGCATGCCCCCTTTATTGATTCCAGAATCAATACGGAAGATAACATATCGAAGACTACGCATTATCAACCAATATTGAATTTTACTTTGACTCGATCTGATGTGACACTTGAGCGAGGTTGTAACAGTCGATAAAAATTTCACTAACTCATGTTGATCAGGGGATCAATAGTGATGGCGTAAATATACTTGATTGTTTAGTTGTTCAGATATCTACTTTCAATATAAAAAAGGGGTTGATGATTTTGGAATAGTTAATAGATGAATAATAATTTTGGATGATATGAAAGAATATTAGAGTAAATTATTTTATGAATATTAGTTATAATATAATTAATTTATTCATTTTTCTGTAGTATTTGAAACATCTTAACAAACATAATATCACTAGTGCAAATCTGGGATACAAGACCTGTTTTTTAGAGTTTTCAGACCTGATTTTGTGTAAAAGTGGTCTTAAATCTAAAAAAAAAAGGTTTTGTATCCCTAATTTGTACTAGTGAATGATAACACATATTATAACCTTATATAAGTTGCTATAACATGTATTCCACTTTGATGTAAAAATCATGAGAGAAGTGTAAGTAAATGTCTTTCAAAGGGACAAAATGATCTAAAATGAAAATCAATGCCAGAATTGTGACCATGACAACAATAAGATATGAACAAGTGTACTTAAATATGCATTGAGGTAATTCATTGTCCCAAACTTAGGAATCTCCAATTTTTTCTAAATATATGTAATAATTTTTACACTAACAACATTGACTTTGGAATTACTATCATTTTTCTTATCTAAATCTTGAATAAGAGTTCCCTCAACTTTATCTACATGTCATGATTGACTATTGAATTTCACATAATTAAATCATACCATCACATGCATAGACGACAAATGTATTTTAATAATCATTTGTTAAGATTAGTATCAATCAAATCTCAACAAGTTTGATGACATACTCCCTTTATTGATTCCATAATCAATATGGAAGATAACATATCGAAGATTATGCATTATCAGCCACTACTGGATTTTAATATGACTCGATTTGAATTTCTTCAAAAATAAATAAATGATGTGACACTTGTGCGAGGTTGTAACAGTCGATAAGAACTTCACTAACTCATGTTGATTAGGAGATCAATAGTAATGGCGTAAACATACTTGAGTTCAATTGTTCAGATATCTACTTTCAATATAAGAAAGTGGGTTGAGGATTTTGAAATAGTTAATAGATGAATAATAATTTTGGATTATATGAAAGAATATTAGAGTTAATTATTTTATGAATATTAGCTATAATATAATTAATTTATTCATTTTTTTGTAGTATTTGAAATATCTTAACACACATAATGGTAACACATATTATATCCTTATATAAGTTACTAGAACATGTATTACATTTTGATGTAAAATCATGAGAGAAGTATAAGTAAATGTATTTCACAGGGACAAAATGATCTAAAATGAAAATCGATCTCACAACTGTGACCGCGACAACAGTAAGATATGAAGAATATGAAATGCTTGCTACTATTTTGAAAAGAATGATAATGTATAAGTTATGAGCCCAACAAATGAGAATTTCAAATTGTTTGGATAGACCTATTACGGGTCAAGGTTAGAATGAGGTTATTGATTGGTTGATGATTTGCTTCAATTTCAAGTTAAGAATAGGTGTGTAGTGAGTGCTTGTTGGTATGGATTGTTGATTTTAGAAGAGGTTATTCTATGATTGGTTTTCGTAAGCGAAGTTACTCTCATAAATTCACAGAACATTAGCTATATACCACATTATATTTCTTCGATGTGAGATATTGTCAGACGAGTTTGAATGAATGAATATTTAAATATGAGTATGACAATATAAAACGAAACACATGCTTACAATATTTGCAATGATATATACTCTAATACAGTATAAATTTTCTGCACTGTGAGATATTGTCAAACAAGTTTGAATGAATGAATCTTTAAATATGAGTATGACAATGAAAAACGAAACACATACTTATAATATTTGCAACAATATATACTCTAATACAATATAAATTGTTGTTGATTTTAGGAGAGATTATTGTGTTTTTATATATTATTTTTTTCATGATTTTTACGGTTGGTTTTGTAAGTGATGTTACTATTATATCGATATTATACCACATTGAACGTCTAAGATATGAGATCTTGTCAGATAAGTTAGAGAGCAAAACACATGCTTACAATAACTGCAAAGATGATCTGCAATAAGTTAGAGTACACTCCAATATAAAAATAATAATCACATGTTGAACCTGAGAAGATTGTTTGTTCGGTTGACATCCGTTAAATAGAGGAATTAGATGACAAACATTTATATAAAATTAATAATTAATGCTTTAGAATAAAGATGAATCATTGTCCCAAGTTATTCTCAACATCATATATACATTTTTTGATATTTATATATGAAATAAATATAGTTAAACACGTACTCGTATGAAATTATATGACTCATTGATAAGAACTATCAAATTGCACAAGTAAAAATTTCACATATATCTACAAATCAAACTATAAATGATACATATTGAGTCATAAATGTCATTTCTACCGATCCAAGATCTTATACATATTTTCATTCATAATTTCATTCATGTTCTGTAAAGAGGGTTTTTCTAGAATATTACCCTCTCTTAATTAGGGAATAATATACCCTCATGATATCATCTAATCAAAATATAATATACATATGCAACATTAAATGTCGAAAAAATGAGTTAATTTTTCTAAAAATAAGAGTAAATTTTAATCCTAAGGTAACTTTTAATACTTGTATAATTGTCTAAATATAATTTCCTATATATATATTACATTTTGATTGGTTGATATCATGAAGGGGTAAATTACCCCTAATTAAGAGAATATTAATAATGACTATACTATTCTCTCATCCCTTAACTTTTACACGGTCACAAAAATACATTTAAGTCATTGACATGGATTTTTTTAAAAATATATATTTAGGAGTTAAAAAAAAATTACAGATCAAATAAAAAACGATAATTAATATCATGAGAAAAATAATGACTATTGCTAAAAAAAAATAAAATAATGACTAGTAGGGAAACATGAACTCATGTGGATGGAGTATATACTAGACTTTTGATCCGTGCGACGCACGAGTCTTCTCGACTATAATAGAGACCAATAAATAATCTTTAACCCGTAAGATTATGAGTCAATCAATAAACACAAATTAGATTATTAGAGATACAATATTACAATCAAATGATAATAATTTTTTTTTATAAAGAACAAAGATAAAAATAATACAAAATTATATTGTTGCACGAGTCAATTTTATTTATTACTTTTATAGTTAAACATAAAACATCAATGCAGTTCATGGTTCCGAACAAATTATTTAGGGTAGTCGAGTTTGCATGAAAATTAGGATATTATGTTTGTAAACGTATTAAATAAGTGTACAACAACTTGTAAAAAAAAATTCTATAAAAACAATAGGTTAAGTTGTTGCAGAACTAATAAAATTAATAAATAATAAGGATAATGATTAAAATATCTATTAAATATTTGCTTTGAAAAATATTCACACTTATTAGAGAAAAATGAAAAGCATATATGATGCAAATTTAGAGCCAAAATTTTAGGATAAAGTTGTTGCAAACCTAATAAAGGATTAGTGGAGAGAAAAGTTAGGTTAAGATTTAACAAAATTAATAATTAAGGATTAGAAAAAACATCAGCCGATCATTCCAAACACCCGTGGGCAGAAGGAACTTTTAACTGTTTCACATTAGTTTTTTTTTTTTTTTTAAGAATGTTTCACATTAGCTATAAACCATGTCTTAAGAACATTAACAATAATTTAATTTAATTTTTCTGTCGGTAAATTAAATCGTAAATCATATTCAAGCAACAAACCATCCAAAAAAAAAATCATAGAATTTCTTTTCAAAATTTGTGAATGATCCACTATGGTGGTATACATTCCCTTCAACTAATGAAATTCCGAAACTCAATAACAATTGCTCAAGAAACACATATAAAATAATATTGGGGCTTCTATGGTAAGTACTTTTGCTTCATAAATTTATAATTAACGATTATTTTATGAAATAAAATAAATAGTTTTTTTTTAGGAATAAAATAAATAGTTATTTGTTAATATTAAATTTTAGAAAACATCGTTTCATTGTTTATAAGAATCATATTAAATTTTTAACATTTTCTCATAAAAAAATAACGAGTGAATGTTACAAATAGATCCAAAATTCGTATACTTGCTTTTTGAACCAATATTATACTAAAAATTCAGAAAAATTTTAAATTTTATTTCTTCGACGTTTTTGATAATAAGATTTAATTATTATAATTATAGATGATAGAAAATAATTTTTCTCTTAAAAAAATAACACATCTAACTATTAATTTAATGATTTGGTGTACCAATACACTCAAATCGTTGGATGTACCATAAAATTTGCCATTTTATAGTACTGAAAGTAAAATAATAATGAGAATATTTTTCTTTTAGGGATTAATAATGGGAAAATTTATAGGCAGAAAATTATCTAACACATGGATGAAAAACGTGCCGAAACATATAATCCGATAATATTTCATTATTTTTTTTATTTAAAAAAAAGGGGTTCAGTCGCAACCCTTCGCGAAATATAAATTTTTTTTCATCAAAAGTAGCTCACTGGAATTTAAGTATTTTCATGCATTAAAATCAACAGGATCAAATTCATGCAATAAGAGAAGTGAAAACATGGATATAAAGATAAGAAGGGGTAAAAAAAGTTATCCCTTGAAGACATCCTTTTAATCACGATTTGATACTCTTTAGTGTGTTTCTTGAAAGATTATAGGATAGGATCTTCCTCTCCTTTCTCAAACCTCGATGGGTAGGCATGCAATGACATCAAACCTCTCATTAAAGACATCCCATAAAAGTTGCTGATCTAGTCAAGTCATATTCCATATGTCTCAAGACATGTATTTAGAAAGTGGAGGTCGGGGACATACCTTTTCACGTAGGGTTACAATGGTTCTACCATTTGTTTTGTGAATAGTCATAAGGTATCAAACCATATCCATCATTCAAAGTGTAGGTTATACCATTTAAGCACGCTCATCATGTGATGTCTAATATTCATTGATCATAAGATGAATATTTCAAGATCCGTTAAGATATTATTCAACCAATGTTTAATAAATCATTGGAAGACCAACACTTAGAAATAAAATTTCTAACATAAACCTAACAATTCAATCTTTCTCCAACTAAAAACCAAAAAAATTGTAATAACCTGCAAGACATTGTCTTATTGGACAGAAAAATTGATCATCACCTTGTTGAAGCAAGAACACGAAAAATGAAGAAGTGCGGGGAGGAGCAAAAATGCAGCAATGCTTGCGTATGAATGAAAAAGATGATTTGGTCACCTTTTGTGGAAGTTGGAATGCCGCGACAAACAAGGGATAGTGTGGAAAAAAACCGAGAGAGAAGAAGAAATTGGTCGAAATGAGAGAAGAAGAAGGTTCAAATTTGAGCTCATACAAGGATTTTTATCAAGAGCAACCCCATCGCAAATGCCAGATATTTGTGAGGGATACACCCTTCGGAAACTTCCTCGAACATGTCCTCGAAAAACTATACATCTAATTGGTGGTAAACACATTTATAGTTAATAAGGTCAGTTCAATAAAAGTGTTAATTAGTATGTCTTTTGATAACATTATTTTACTTTTTAATTTGTGTTTAAAAATCTCAACGACCACTCATTTTCAAACTTTGTGAGTAAATTTAAGAGTGGGATAATGTTTGAAGTTCTACATTGAGTAGATAAAAATGTTTAATATGTTACATCTAATCGACTAGTATGTTAGGTTAGGTTGAACTCTCCTCATGAACTTAAGTCTTTAACATATCATAATATTTTTGAAAGAAGGAAATATTTCTTTTTAAATATAATATGAGAATATGAGGTGAGAAATGTGACTCATTTAATTTCCTAATACTTTGTAGATAATTTCTTCTGTTTTTAGAATATTTATTTTAAATTGCTATTTTTGTTTTTATTTTTTTCTTTTGGTGATATAAATCGTACATTTCTTTATTAACCAAATGATAAATATCTTGGGAGTCAAGAAAACAGTGTAAGCAAAAAAGGACTCTAGAGTCAAAGAAAAATAACCGTTTTTGCCTAATCCTCTCATATAACCGTTTCCCAACTGATTTTTTTTTATTGCAGAATACTTGTTATAAATACAGTTGGTCCTTCCATATAGTATCTAGTCTTGCAAAACAAATAAAAAATCACAACATACAGAAATATTTTCTCTCATGGCGGAAAGTAACTCCATTGATATGCATGCAACTACCAGTGATCAACGTGATATTGAGATTCCTTCAAGTTTCACTAATTTTCTTCGGAATGATGACCCTTTCTTCTGTTCATGGGCTAGAGATTCAAATGCTAACAAGACTGAGACTGTAGAAAAGGAGGAGGATGGTTCTTTGGAGAAAACTGAATTGACTCATCATGTTCCTAATCCTATTACCAGTGATAAGGTATGTAATCTTTACTTTCTGTAATTTTTAAATGTGACTTATGGTTCTTTATTTTTGATATTTGAATGCCCTACATTAATTTATTCCCATGCAAAAATTCCTATATTCAATATATGTTAATTGTTGAAATTTCTTGGTAATTTTGGTCTTAGAAGGACAATGCTCCAGAAACTGTTAAGCCGTGTGGACTATCTACAAGGGATTCAAATGCTTGCAAGAATGTGACTGATTCTAACAAAGAAAAAGAGGACGATTCATTGAAGAAAAATGAATCCATTGCTGTTCCTATCAGTGATAAGGTAATTTTTGTTGTTATAACATTTAAACAATGACTTATAGTTTTATATATGATATACCAATGCCTTGCATTATTCAATATGAATGAACTGTTAATTTTGGTTTTAGATTATTGATTGCAAAAAGGAGAAAGTCAATGCTAAGGAGTGTGGACCATCATCTGCATCTGCAACACCAATTAGGTATCATGTTTTGTTGCACAAGACATTCTTTTTTCTATATATTAATTTTAGACATAATTTCCACTGACTTTTTTGTTTTATTCTTTCTTTACAACACTCCTCAGGAATGTGCTGATAAAGGTTAAAGACTTACGCCCAAAGTCTAATGATGTCAATTTGTTGGTAAAAGTAGTAAATGTTAGGAAGGCATCGCGCTAGGGTCAGAGGTCGAGGCGAGTATTTTTGTGCAAAGTCGGTGATGAAACAGCTACCATCGAGCTTCGAGTCACAGATAATCAAGTTGATATCGTCAAGAAAGGATCAACTCTTATATTATACAAGGCAAAGATTGATGTGATCGAGGGCTCGATGGAGCTCATGGTGCCCGCACATGGAAATATTCAAGTCCAACAGGAATCTGCAATCTTCGCGGTTAAAGAAGATAACAACATGTCTGTGATTGAATGGAATAAATTTCAAATACTTGCTTGAGCATGATCAGCTATTTAGTTTCTACTGAGGTTATTTTCTTACTAGTTTTTTTCTTCTTTTTCTGAGAGCCGAGAGGTTATTTCTTTTATTTGGTTTAGTTTTTTTTTCTGAAAGCCGAAAGGATACTGAATTATAGATGAACGATTTTATTTTATGAGATGCTTATAGTAATCATGCAGCTATCTTCTGTGTTCTCTAATTGTGACTCGTTGGTTGTGATGACAATGGTTTGCGACTTTGCTACTTTGTGTTAGAGGTTATAAACCGTATACATACATAATTCTTTTAATTAATTAATATGAACTTCCTAGTGTAAGGGCTGTATATATCTTTTTAATACCAGTGTGTTTATTTCAAGTTGTTGAACAAATAAGGAATTTATAGTGTGATCAATTGCTTTTCTGTTACTTTCATGACTTTTGAACTTTTTTTTATACACTATATGTATCTCACAAAAGTTTCAGAAATAAAATTAGCTTTAAAATGCAAAATAAAATAAAATTAAGATATGTGGCTAAGCACTGAACCAGCCTGGATTAGCTATTTTTAAAACTGTCAACCTTATTACATGATAAGAAACTACGTCATTTAAGACATGTCAATTCATATCGTTAAGAAACAAAGTACAAATACTAATCTAACAGTGGCTGCGCACAAACCAATTCGCATAATATAGTGTGCTGCGACGAAGCTGAGGCATTTGTTTTCACCGTGGTGGTTTCTCCAATGGAATGAAGAGTAAATATTTTGGTGCCGTTACCCTTTTTGTGAATATATAATGGTGCCATTGCCCGTTACTATTAGAAAAAGAGTAACAGCCAACTAAGGAATGTATTTCCTTTTAACTCATATTCATTAGAATTCAGATTAGTGTTCTTCTCTTTCATTGTGTATTCATTTTATTTAACCATCTTATACGGACAAAATTAAAGGCAAGCCCGTCTTCATAAGAGTAGTAGTTGTGTGTCTCTTGTCTTTCGAAAGATTTTGTTTGACCTCAATGTGATATCTACTGCTCTAAATACATTTTTCAGAAGCAAAGCGACTAAAATGTTGACCTTTATGCATTGACGGATAATTTAATTTAGTATTCTACCTCAATGGAGTTTGATTCAGCTTAAGTGTTCAATTAGGAATGTGTAAGGTTTTGCAACAGAACAATTAAATGTCGGTGACTGCATCATCTAGTTTGTACTACTATCTTCCAGACATTAAATTTACAAAAGCTGGATTTTCATAAAAAGATTAAATGTTCCAATCCTCAGTTGTAGAAGTTAGTGTCATAAGAGCAACCACCGTAGATCTCATGCTTGGACGTAGTTATGGATCTCTCATTGTACATGCTTTGGCTAGTTGTGCCATCTGCAAAGTTGAAAAATGGCCAAACCTTTATTAAATTAATGTTGAAACCATTATCATCAAAATAAAATAAAATTTCTTACACAACTGGTACCTTGCAAACTGAATCAAAATCAGATGTCTTCAGTTTCGGTGTACTAGTTCTTGAGATTATAAGTGGCCTAAAGAATAGTGGCACTCGTCACGGGGAAAATACGGAGGATCTATTAAGCTTTGTAAGTTTCATTTGCTCATTATTATTTCTTATTCTCATTAAAAAAGTAGAGAAGATTGTACATTACTAGTAAACATTGATGCAGAAGTGGAAAAGGTGACTTAAAAGTTAATAGTGTCTATTTAGTTATGTAAAATAGAGTAAATATATACTTGCAGGTATGGAAAAGTTGGAGGGAAGTAACAGCTACAAATGTTATAGATTCATCACTATACAACAGTTCAAGAAATGAAATCATGAGATGCATTCATATTGGTTTACTTTGTGTCCAAGACAATGTAGCTAAAAGACCAACCATGGTTACCATTGTACTTCTGCTAAGTAGCAATTCTCTCACTCTCCCTATACCTTCAGAACCTGCATTTTTTATGGACAGTAGAATGGGAAGTCTTCCAGAACCTGCATTTTATATGGACAGTAGAACGAGAAGTCTTCCAGAAATGCGGTTGTGGGAAGAGACTTCAGGGACAACGAGATCTAGTCAGTCCACAACTAAATCAGCTCCCGTATCAGTAAATGAGGCTTCATTTACTGATCCATATCCTCGTTAGATTCTAGCATAGTTTATATTAATTAGCACCGTCAATGTTTTGAACAAAATACAATGTCATGGAACTCATAATTTGTTCCTGCAAAGTCTTGCATAAACAAACTACATATCCTGTTTGTAATATAACTAGTATTGAGAACACATGAAGAGATATTCATGGAAAGAATACATCATATACTAGTGTCAATGAGTCATAATTAATTTTGTTTCGTGTCCGGGTTCGTGCTTCAGAAAAAGTAAACTGAATAAAAACCTCACTCACATAAGAGAAACAGAAAAACAAGGTCCAAAAAGAAACATTTTTTTCCATAATCTATATGATGTTACGAATCAACCATTTATACCTGAGGCTGAGTGAGAGTTTGATTCATATTTATCTTCAGAGACACGAACCAAAACATCGACAAATTCACTTGGTTTACCAGATTTCTTCTTCCTTAACTGGTAGCTTCCAACTTCTTCACTCCCTTGCCTTAAACCCTCATCATTCCGCAACCCTTTAGCAAGAAGCTCTTTGAGCAGAACCATGAAGTTTCTCTGTAAAGAAAAAGAGGGTCTCTGCTATAAACTTCAACGTTCAATGCAAGATCATGAAAATTTGGATCAGAGTTATCAACTTGCATAGAAAATTTTGTTCTCCAAAGAGGGTTTGTGTTGGTTGAAGCATCTACTTTGGTTATGTATTTGTTGTTTGGATCAACCCAGCCAATAGCATACCATTGACACTTCCTTAGAGAATGTGATGGTCTTACTCCTTGAGCTGATGTTAAGCATATTTCAACATAGAGTTTCACCATAAAGTCAATTCCAGAGGTAAGAAAGTTATTTAACACTTTTTAATTTACATTACTCAAGCAATTAAAGATAATATTATTAAAGAACTTTTTTTTATTTTGAGTTTCTACATTGTTTCACTCACCTTTATTTTTTATATATAGGTCAAACAAAAAATGTTAAAACCTTAAACAGTTAATTTTCTATTTTCATGGACAATTCAGATACTTGAGACCTTCATTTTTTATTGTCTGGATTTCTTATTGTTATTTTCAGGTATTAATGCATTTCCAGATGACTCGAGCATTTAATATCTGACATTTCAACAGAAACTTCACTCTAACATAATTCTACAAGCTTATATCTTCAATGCATTTAGACTTGGAATGACAAGATTCTGATGAAACAGCTTGAAACAAGTTCACAAATTTTCTGACATGTAAACATTCACATTTTGACATACAATTACAAACAGGACAGTTCCTTGTTTCCCTTCTACACAATCTTTTTTCTAGAAATGATTAACCATTCTGGTCCAAATTTCCTTTCAGGTTCTCGAACAAATCATTTGAGTACGATCCATCCGGTTGACAAATGCATATATTTCAGTTCCTCTGATAGAAAAAGTTTCCTAGATGATAACATAGAGAAACAGTTATATAAGCACTTGGAAGTAACATATAAGTTGACAAATTAATGTAGCATCTAGATTCATGTTTTATGCGTTTACCAGCAATGTCACTTTGATTCAATGAATTTATGATCTCTCTTGTTCGGTATTTCACTAATCTGCAATTTTAATATGAAAATTAAAATTAAGCTAGACTAAAGAAAATACATTTTAGATTAATTGATAGATAAACATATAGCACCTCCTTGACCTCGCCATAAGCCCCACATATTCGGTGAAGGTCGTCATTTGATACCGATAAATCTAAATTGAACACTACGAGAGTTCCTTGGTTTATATCTTTTTGCAAGGGGTTATCCTTTCAAAACAAGAATAAAATAGATGAATAACACAAAGGCAACATCAATAAAAATAAAAATAATAATAATAATAATAATCAAACACCAAGTAATTCTATAAATCAAACCTTAGGATTTGAAAAATGAATATCAAGATTTCTTCCTCCCAAGGGTTTGTCTTGTAAAGCATGCATCGCAGTGCAAGCAGCTCGAATATCATAGTAAGATATCATCACAAAGCCTCTGTGTCTGCATCTTTTGTACAAAGTTCTGATATCCCCATATTTCTATCAAATAAGAAAGAAATAATCAACAACAGGAACATCAAATTTGTTCAAATTCTGCTATGGTACTACACTGTCGCGCCACAGTAGTCATTATTTGACAACAGCTTGTACTAAATTTTATATCACAGAACAATACCATTATGCTCGAATTCTGCTACTCTATAGCGCTATAGCCGATATTTGACAACACTTTGTACTAAATTTCATATCACAGCTATTTGACAACACTGATTTTCATTTATTTACCAGGTCCATTTAATCTTAAATGTGCAAGAAGATTAACTTAAATAATTTTATCGTTTACTTTAAGGTTTTTAAAGATTAGTATCCCATAGGTCCTCACTAGATATATGATATTCAGAACAATTTTCCAGCCTAAAATGACATCCAACACATCATCAATTATATTAAACTTCATATCCAAATTATTAGGCACATAAACATGAGAGAAAACAAACACAATTAAAAATGTATAATTTCATCTCCATCAAAATGCAACACAGAGAATGCCATAAACCAAACACTCCCTTATTCTCTCCAAAAATAAAAATGAAAATATATCATGAGTATCATATAAAACTAAGTGAAAATTAATTGTTTCAGAAAACTTGAAAATCTTACCTTCTCAACTATTAGTTTCAAGCTTATGAGAGAACTAAAAATATTACTTTCCCTATTTCAAGAACATAACAGACTAAGATATTCCTCTCAAAAACGGTTAAAGATGGTTACTAGTAGGCCATTTTCTTAGTTTCCTAAAATACAAAGCTATTACTTAAATGACTGTATAAGTATTTCACCAAGAAATTCACTCTTAAAAGGTTAAGCACAAACTTGGTAACCTCCCAACCCTCATACAACAACAACAACAACCAAATCTTTTTCCACTATGTGGGGTCAGCTACATGGATCAAATTACGTCATAATGTTCTATCTTGATCACTAACCCACATGATTATACCAACCCTCTTGATTACCAAAAATAGTTGTGTTCAAAGATACACATAACTTCATGAAGGGGATTAGTTACTTGTACAATGCTTTAATTTGCTTGATCATGTACTTTGAATTTCTTTTTTGTTTTTGAACCATACAAATCATGTAACTGTACTTCATGCTTCAAACATTAATGAATGAATATTGATTTTGGTTCAATCGTGCATATTTTTATTTATGCAATGAATTATAAAATTGAGGGGGAGCTTTTTTAAAAGTTCTTAAAAAACTCATGGATTATAAAAATGAGAGGGACCATAAAAATAATATTTTTAAGCTCAGTAATTATTCATTTATAATCAAAATCTATAATCTTAAATCATAAGTTTATCATCTTCAAAAAGAGGAAGATTGTTGAGGCAAAATCCGTAATTAATTTTAAAGATAATAAACTTTAATGATTAAGGATTTAATGAACTTTGATTAATTCCTTGGTATTTAACTTGTGCTCTTGAGTGTTTTACTAAGATAGGAACAAGGTTTAAATCATACCAAGATACAAGAAATCAAAGGACATTAACTTCATGAACTAATTCTGAAGTTCAGAAAGTTAGTTCAGAATGTTGATCAGTGAGTTGGTCAGAACGTTTTGATGAAAGTTCAGAAGGTTGTTCATAGCCAAACCCATAATCATCAAGAACATGAAGAACATGCAAGTACACGTGACATGAATAAATTGTCTAGAAAAGTACATTTGCATGAATCTATCAAGCAATAAAGTCATATACAAGGTTAATGTCAAGAATAATACTTTATGTTCATTTAAGACTATGAACATTAAAGTACTAGAAATATTCAAAGATGAAATATGATCCTAGATGTTGCAATTACTGCACTTCAGTTCTGTTTTTACTATTAAGATTGATTACATAAAGTACAAGTCTTACAAATCATCCTAAGTAAAAACAAATGGAACATTCTGATGGTCAGAATGTTCAGCTCAGCTCATGCTTCACTTTATGAACAGTAAAGTGGTTGAAAAGTTAAAAAGCAAAACCAAAAAACATTTTGTCCTAATCAATCAAAGAAGGACACGTATGAGACGTGATACATCACAGTATCCTGCATATCTCATGAAAGCATGGGCCTGAAGATTGCAGATCCACTATCCTCTCTCCTGCACATAATCCAATGCAGATATGGAGCAACTTTATCCTACTTTATCCATCTTTATTCAGCAACATTCTGATGTAAATGGAAAAGTTAATACTAATGGATATTGCCCAGAAATCATATGAAACACATATGGAAAACCCAGAAACTCATGTGTTCATACATATATGATGAACCCAGATGAATGTCTGATGAACATCAACATTCTGATGAAGAACATCAACATTCTGATGAAGAACACAACAACATTCTGATGGTCAGAATGTTCACCTAGAATTTCAAGTAAAAGCTTCTGGGGCCCAGGACACGCGGCATAACACCATTGGACACCCTACAACGGCTATATGAGCCCAGAAACTCTATAAATAGAGATCAAAGACTCAACATTACTTGCACCATTGCAAAGCATTCTCGAAATACATTTGAAACGTCTTTGAAGCTCTTGCAATTTGAATTGATCATCACTGAAGACTCTTTCTATCTTCTTTGTAGTGTAAATCAATTCTTTCTGTTATCTCTCTTAAAAGATAACTTCTTCCATTCTTCTCTTGTTTGTTTTCAAACATCCAAACTCCATACAAATTTTAATCAAAGTCTCATCTAGCTTTAGGGGTACTAAAGTGTTAGTTTGAGCAAATGTGTAAAAGTCTAAGTAGGTAACTTAGCAAGAAGGTGCAAGCCTGCTGAGGCTTAGAGAATACAGTTCTTGAATTTGTTCAGGTGAACAAAGTTGTAAAAGTGCATGATTGAGAGGTTATCTCAAGCATAGTGGAAACTCTCACAAAACTGTGAGGAGTGGACTAACCCACATTGGGGGAACCACTATAAACCTTTGTGTGTTCTTTCTTTCTTCTCTATACTCTTTAATTACAGTATACACTACACACACAAACATTTTTATTTTGTTAAACAGTTTTTGCATAAGAACTTCAGAACGTTCTGAAGTCACTACACTAACTTAAATATTCCAAACAAACAACTTGATAATTAATTTTAAGTTGCAGGATAATTTTTAAGGGGTCACAATTCAAACCCCCCATTCCTTGTGACTATTTTATGTACTTTAATGCTAACTTGTGCCCTTAGGTCACAAATTAAGGATAAAAAAAGATAATTAAAATATAAGTTTTGTATTGAAAAAATAAGTTTTAAATTTTTCAAGACATTGAATGCACAATTTCTAAAAATAAATCGAGTATTACTTTTCCCACCCTATAAGATTCTCGCGCGCCCTGTGTTTTTTTTTTTTCCAAAAATGCCCTTGAGGTTTCCGGATTTCATTATATGAAATGGTGTTTTCCTTTGTTATAGGGTGAAAATGGAGTTACGGATTTTTCCAGATTTTGTAATCCGGAAACTTCAATAATAGGGCGCGTTGCATGATGTTTCCGGATTACATAATCCGAACACCCCCTAAACACCTTTTTTTCATGGTGCTAATGCAATCCAGATTACGTAATCCGGAATGCACCAACACCAATTCTGAACATGTTTGTAACATGGATAGCAATAATGAAGTTGTTATTATTGTTGATTTTTGACTTGAAAGGTGGTACTTCTGGTATTGGACCTGAAACAGCTAGAGTGTTAGCAAAGAGAGGAGTGAGAATTGTGATTAGTGCAAGGGACTTGAAGAAGGCAATGAAAGTGAGAGACAATATACAAAAAGAGAGTCCAAATGTTGAGGTTATTATGTTGGAGATTGATCTTAGCTCTTTTTCTTCTCTACAAAGATTTTGTTCTGATTTTTTAGCTTTAGATCTTCCACTTAATATTCTAATGTAAATTCTGTCATCATATTATTCTACTTTTTCATTTTATAATAATAGCACAGTGAAATAAAATGGGAAAAAGTAATGATATTTTATGATATCTACACTAATGGTTAGGATAAATAAATTTTACAGAAACAATGCTGGTATATTATCTCAAGTTTTGGAGTTTTCCGCAGAGAAAATTGAGATGACATTTGCTATAAATTACTTGGGTACATTTCTAATTCTTAATTTTTAATGCATATTTGGCATCATAGTGGTTACATTGCATAATGAAAGTGTTCATATTTTATTGAATTGTAGGACATTTTTTGCTAACAGAAATGTTATTGGACAAAAAGTCCCTTCTTACTAGACTCCGCTCTCAAAATCTAAAATTCCATCATTTAGACCATTTTTTTCATGGTGCTAATGCAATCCGGATTACGTAGTCCGGAATGCAAAGGGGCATTTTTGGAAATTTTACAGGGCGCGCGAGAAGTCAACAGGGTGGGAAAAGTAATACTCAAATAAATTTCTACATTTTACTTCTAAACTTGTACTTTAAGGGCACAAGTTAGCATTTCCCTATTAATAAAAAAGACAAATCTAAAAAATTTGAATGAAAAAAATTGAAAATGGCAGGTCAGCATGCCATATCATCACTTTTGCACAGTCATATCAAATTTACATCAGTGTTTTTTCATAGTTATATACCTTAAGGATCTAAAACCAAAAAATTTATCATATTATAGGGTAGAAATCTAATTTATTTCACAAAGAAAAAACCGAAAGTCGTTAATATTACAGAAATAAGCATATTTTAACCCAACAAAAAGCCAAATCAATTATTTCATATCTTATCTCTTATTCCTAAACCTAACCCTGTTGCCCTAATCCTTTGTTATAAAAGCTAGACTTGGTTAGCAAACATGTTGCCCTAATTTGCCCTAATCCCTAGCATTTTTCCCTCCTAAACATGCTAATCTAATTTCACCCGTTGATTTAATCTCTATTCTCAAACTCCTCATTTTCTCTCATGTAACTTAGTTAATGCTAATTGAAAACGAATAACACACTTTTAATGCAATTGAAAACGAATAACACACATTTAATGGCGATTGAAAACGTAGTTAATGCTCATTCGATTAACAACCCCCTACAAACTTTTAAAACATATCATCTTCTCTTGTTAACTTGAGAAACTTTCAATATTAACGCTTGCATACCAATTATCCTCTCCTACCATCATTTTTACATCAAAACAGTTTAGACTTAACAATGGAAAGTGATGCACTAACTCTCTTAGCATTGCACTGCTTGAAGGGTACAATGTTTCATCTTCTTTCTTTATCTCTTATGTGTTGTTTCGTTTATATTTTTCAGCTTGCACTAATTTCTTTGAATCTTTGATCTTTTTCAGCTCCATTAGATCCAAATCCTATAACAGATTAGAACTCTTCAACTTGAGTTCTGTGTAACAGATGTGAGTGCAAGATTACTGATACTTTTTTTTTTTTTTTTAAGTTGTGACGTTTCAAATTAAAAGTTCATTTGATCATTTTTCTCCCTTACTAATTTCGAATATATATGTTTTCCAAGGTGCACTTATATTGCCAAAAACCTTTGTCTCTGATTTTGGTGCATCACTAGGTGATTACGCCACTTTTGTCGACCCAAATAACAACCACTTTGAGGTTATGGTTGAAAAGAATCGTGGTAGCGTATTTTTATGACGACTGAAATGGGGTGAAAATGTCTGCAGTGCAATTGATGGAGTTCAGTTTTAGGGTTTATGTTTTTATAGTGGTAGCGTATTTTTATGACGGTTGTTGTGAGAGTTTGTGGTCTGCAGTGCAATTGATGGAGTTCAGTTCTTAGGGTTTATGTTTTTAGATCCATTTTGATGTTTTGAATTATCTTTTCATTTTAATGTAATTTTTGTTATTATCTTTCCAATGGAACATATTCAAATTTTAATAAGCCATAAATTATAATTCTCGGATTACATACAGACAACAAGTGCAGAACTATTTGAACAAAATTTTACCCTTTCACTAAAAATGATCAAAATTAATGCATTTGAAACAGGTGCTTTGTGAATTTATTGCCAAGCTGTTATATTCTAAAAATGCACCGTGTAAAACTTTATTGTCTTACTGTCAACATAAAACTTTACCATTTCACTTAAAACTTTACTGTCAACATAAAACAATTTACAAATATTTATGGAACTTGATGATATTCATGTTACTTAATGATATTTCATTGTGATTAAAAGAAAAATTAGTGGTAGTTATTGCTATTCGAATTTGTAATTGTGCATTGATTTTTATATACCAAGTCAAACTTACGACTATATAGATGCATGATTTCAGCCATAAATCAAAACAAACTTTCAATTCCCTCTATGTCGGAAATGTTGGTGCGCCTAACATGCCTAAAAATGATCAAAAATAATGCATTTGAATAAAACTTTACCCTTTCACTTAAAACTTTACTGAAGTTTTTTATGGAACTTAATGATATTCATGTAACTTAATGATATTTCATTGTGATTAAAAGAACAATTAGTGGTAGTTATTGCTATTCGAATTTGAAATTGTGCATTGATTTCTATATACCAAGTCAAATTTCGTGACATTCATTTAACTTAATGATATTTCATTGTGATTAAAAGAAAAATTAGTGGTAGTTATTGCTATTCGAATTTGAAATTGTGCTTTGATTTCTATATACCAAGTCAAACTTAAGACTATAGAGATGCATGATTTCAACCATAAATCAAAACAGACTTTCAATTCACTCTATGTCATAAATTTTGGTGCGTCTAGCATGCCTAAAAATGATCAAAATTAATGCATTTGAATAAAACTTTATGGTTTCACTTAAAACTTTACTGAAGTTTTTTATGGAACTTAATGATATTCATGTAACTTAATGATATTTCATTGTGTTTAAAAGAAAAATTAGTAGTAGTTATTGCTATTCGAAATCGAAATTGTGCATTTATTTCTATATACCAAGTTAAGTTTCGTGACATTCATTTAACTTAATAATATTTCATTGTGATTACAAGAAAAATTAGTGGTAGTTATTGCTATTCGAATTTGAAATTGTGCATGTGATTTCTATATAACAAGTCAAATTTCAAATATTTATGGATCTTAATGATTTTGAATAAAAGAAAAATTATTACTTATTATTGCTAATCGAAAATTTGAATAATGAATAGATGGTTCAGTAGTAAACAATGTCCACGCCAAATGTCAACTATTGGTATTTATGATTGACACTAACAACTTTTGGAATTGGAAACGTCATAATGCATTACAAATCATTATGCAGTAATTGCTTTTATGGCTGTAATGAATATGAAATATTACCAATAGAAGACTATGGTCAATGCCATTTAAAGCTCTTAACTATATAAGTTGTATCTTGGTTGTGAGAATACAACTCTTCTGTTCTTTTAGTGTAATGTATATTGATGATTAAAGTTCAATTCTTTTTTTTTTTTTTTTTTTTTTTATGTATGGTACCATTTCATTTTGTTTTTATTGTTGCTGTAGAAGGGAACATATGTTTAAATATTGTTAAAATTTCTATCAACTATATATGTTTACATTATTGCGATAGCACGGGTCAAGAGTCTAGTTTTAACCTAAAATTTCTGCCAGTTTTCCCTCCTCCTAAACCTAACCGTGATCTCCTAATTTCCCTCCTTCTAAACCTAACCATGATGTCCTAAATCCTATTTAATTCCCTTAATTTTTTCTTTCCATAATTTTTTCTCACATAGTCAACTGATTTTCCTTCTTTCCCTCCTCCCAAACCTAACCGTGATCTCCTAATTTCCCTCCTCCTAAACCTAACCGTGATTTCCTAAATTAATGCATTGGATGCTGTTAATCACATATATTAAATTCTATTTAATTCGCATAATTTATGAAACATTTGGCAATATTTTAAACTTTTTAGACCTATTGTTTAACCAATTATATACCAATTTTTTTTATAATATCGAATAATCCTCGACGGAAATTTTAGAATATCTTAAACAACCATAATAATTTCACGCTCACTTCAAACCCTTCATGTTTTTATGGTAATTATAAACAAAAATCGTAATTACTCTGATTCAATCAACTAAAAGATTTTGTCTTCGTCTATTTTTCTTTGTAGCAGACAATGTGCTCCTTTCCTCTATTTATGGCAGCAAAAAATCCAAAACCTAATCTCTATAATTGAATCAAGTAGGGGATTTCATCCACATTTCTTGCCTAATTAGTTGCAGGTGATATGCACTTTATTTTATTCAAATATTAAGTTAGACTTTAGAAGTCATTAATTATGCGCACCCTCCCTAATTCTAAAGTCAAACCAAGTGTGCCCCAACAAGAATGTTAATTTCATATTTTCTGTGTTAATGTTTATCCTAAAATGTTGGGCATTTCATTTATTCTGCGTCCCTTTCCTGTTTACACGCCAATTATAAAGTCAAACCAAGTGCCCCAACAAAATAATAATTTCATATTTTTTGTATTAATCTTTATCCTAAAATGTTGGACATTTTCTAATTTTATTCCACTTCAAGTGCATCAGTTTTGGAATTATCGTTATAAGCAATACACCTTATTTTAACCATTAAACTCTGCTCACACGTATTACACCTTTGTTAAAGTAACATGATAATTAATGTCTATGGTACAATACCAATGATTTGAGTTACGACAATTTTAACATTCAAACGAACTACATTATTTTATTTTTGAATATTAACTTCTTAAAAGTTTGAATCATAGGGACTTAGCTTAGCCTAATCCCACAAATCAGCCTAAACCAGCGGCGGGAGTTAACAAGAATACCAACTAACACATACGTCCTCAATACTATTTGACAAAAATAAATAAATCCAATCTAACACCGACTTCTTTAAGTTCTTCCATAAAAACAATGGCTTCAGTTGCATCAGATCTTTATTTACCTGACGAGTGTTGGGAATGCATCTTCAAATTCCTCTTCAAAGACGGTGACGACGACGACAACCGTTGCTCTTTCAAGTCTCTCTCCCTCGTCTCCAAGCAGTTTCTCTCTATAACCAACTGTCTCAAATTCTCGCTCACTATATATGATCCAACACCACATTTCCTCTGTGACTTATTCCCAAGATTCTCCAACCTGAACTCTCTCGACCTAACGTGTTACTATGGTGACCTCGACTCGCTTCTCTTTCAAATCTCTCGCTTCCCCTTGAACCTCACATCTCTCAATTTCTCCGACCAAGATATCTTTCCCGCTGATGGTTTGCGAGCTTTCAGCAAAAACATTACAACTTTGACCTCTCTCACTTGTTACCACCAAGCAACTCTCCATAGCACTGATCTCTTTCTCATTGCTGATTGCTTCCCTTTGCTTGAAGAACTCGATCTTAGAGATCCTAGAAAGATCAACTATCGCGGTAGCTTACTCGATGGTGTAGAGGCTATTTCATTGTCTATGTTAAAACTTCGCAAGGTTGATCTCTCTCGTCATCACTACATCAACGACCAATCACTTTTCCACTTGATAAACAACTGTAAGCTTCTCGAAGAGGTTAATGTCTTTTCCTGTCCTAGAATAACCATTGCCTGCATTTATTCTGCTTACCGCAAGAGACCAACATTGACGGTATCATTTTCCATTACTTCCGAATCAGATGACTATGCAACTGCAATGTAAATTACTTCATGAGTTTCAAGGGTTTAACTTGTCTTGATTTGTTATATGTATGCCTGCTTGTTTTGTCCTTTATTCTTCGTGTTTAAATTTCCATAGAAAATTGTCATCTTTGTGGTTATTTTATATGTTGAAGCTAATTGACTAACTGTTGTTTCTTTTCTTCTTTAACTTACTGTTTAATTAATTTTGCCTCTGGTCAAGAACAAGATGAATCAAATGATTAAATCTATTTGCAACCTTGAGTAGTATTGAACGCACATTAGTTAAAATGTATTCAAAAGTATTTTTGTTTTGAATTTACACACCTAACTTTTGAGTTTATTTTATGTGCAAAGAATAAAAAGGCATCTTACGGATCAAGGGGTCCAATGTAGAGCTAGTGAAGGGTCCAGGGTAGCTTTTTGTGACCAGATTATTTGTTGTTGTCTTCGTCTAGTTTGGTGTTGTGTTAATGATACCAAGGGAACATGTTGCCATTCTTAATGTGGTTTTTCATCGTTGCAATTCAAATGAAACAAATTTTTAGTTATGTTTGGTCTAATTAAGGTCAACCCACGACTTTGGTTTTTGGAGAATACAGAGAGTAGCCCCTTGGTATTTCCGGATTGGTGTGTCGACCCAATGGGCTGTGTAGGGTTTAATCTGATATTTTCTCTTGCTTAGAGTTCTGGAGTTTTCTGTCCAGTTTTCAGCATGATTTAGCTGCTATGGTTTGATCAAGAGTCAAAATCGCATTCTTGAGTTGAGTGTGGATCTGATTTATGAAACTTGGTGGCTGTGATGTGACTTATGAGGGGTAATTAGATGTTCTATTTTCAATATTTCAGAGTTACAATGAATGGTTTACAGAACTACGACTCATTTTGGAGGTCTTTCATAATGTGTTGTCTCTAATTTATGCTACTTTTGTTTCCTTTCATCTTTCATAGACTCATTTTGGAGGTCTTTCATAATATGTTTCATGTACTGAATTATGAAATTTGCGACTTCATTGACACGAGGGAAGCAAGGATTCTATCAGCGGTTTCTAGTTTAAAATCAATTACAAGTTTTTGAGAGATTCATTTTTCAATTTGTACTAATGTAACCTCGTGGACTGAGAGTATCTCAACCAGTTCACACACCATAATCTCTAATACATATATTATATTACATCAATAGCATTTCTAGAGCTTAGGCATATACGCTCCTATTCTTATTTTCTGAAGCACCTGCATTCTTTCTCTTAGGGAGGAGTTGGAGGTGGAAGAACTAGAGTTTGAATCAAGTGATGAACAAGAATTTGAATCAAGTGAAGATGAAGGAAATGTAGATGTGGAAGCATGCTTTTGATTCAACTTAGAACTTGATTTTAATGGGTTGTCATTTTGCTTACTGTTTGAACTTTATTTCGTCATTTTGATTGGATAACATTTTGATTATTTCTTTTAGAACTTCATTTTTGATAGGATGACATTTTGATTACATTTAGAAATTATAACTTTATTTTGATGGAACGTCATTTTGATTACTTTTAGAACTTGATTTTGATGGACAATGACAAAGTTAGTTATAATAATCATGTTTGTCCCTCTAAGTTAGTTCACTCATTCTTTGGTTATATCAATTAGTTAATTTTTGCAACTGTTATGTTGTAAAATTTGAAAGGCCTGTACTCAATCTCTATATTCTTTAACAATCAAGCTTCAGTTTCCAAGACCAAGGATTTGCAAAGCTCACTCACTACCACAGTTAGTTTACTTTTTCGGTTTTGTCTTTCGTTGTATTGTTTCAGTCTTTCAGAGGATAATTTTTAGTTCTATAGCGCCCTTGTTGTTTCTCTATAGTTAGCATCTCATCAACTTAACATTCAAGCCGATAATATTTGGACAACCATAAAGGTAAAGTGTTTATCATTTGACTTGCATTTGAATTTTGGAATGAAAAAAAATATTTTGAGCTATAGTGGTTTAGGTTGAAAAGGAATGGAAAAAGTATAAAGCTGTTAATTCTTTGACCCATAATGTTAACAAATAAAGGAATAATTTTTTTAAATATATAAGAAAACGAGAACGAGTGTACAAAGATAGAGGAACACCAAAGGTGACCGAAAACAACACCCGCAACACCACCAAAATAAAAGAAACTAAACCACCAAAAACAGCAACTAACAACGGAACAAAAAAGAGAGAAATTGGAGAGAGGTACTTTGGGGAAGAGGTTCCATTGGGACTAAAGAGAGGGTCTCTAACGGTGCTGCTCATCACCGGAGTGGAGGCTATGCCTAACGTTTAGATAGCATCACAACACCATTCTTTTCCACAAATTTTCCGCCGGAGGCAACAATAACGGAGCTGTGGAAATTGTTCCCAAATTATGGAAGTGTAGGGGAGGTTTTCATCCTACTGAAGGTGGACAAGTGGGGTAAACGTTTATGTTTCAATAAAATTCAAGGATGTGAAGGATGAGGGAGCAGATTACAGTATGTGTGGTGGGGGAAAATTAAATTAAAGGTCAACAGAGCTAGGTTTGGGATGGAAGCCAAACAACCGGTGAAATATAAGAGGAACTATCAACTGCTGCGTGGTAAGAAGGTGGTGGAGGGAGGCAGTATTAGGCCAAGAGAGTAGGGGGAAATCTTTTCGAAACACTTCTCTGGAAAATAATACAAAAAGTGTGGAGGAGGTGGTGGTGGCACCATCTTTGGTGGTTCTGGTGAGTGAAGAGATGATGGAAACCTTACAAAATTGTTCAGTTTGGGTTTTGAAATGTGTTTGGCAGTGGTTCTCCTGAAGAGAGCCTGACTGCAAAGATGAAGGCGGCAACAGATGCAGACACCAGTGGCGGTGGGAATAAGAATAAAAATAAGGATCCTCTGAGGAGTAACAAGTTGGTGCTCAGTGGTAACAACAATCCACTTCCTTATGTGTATCCCACGGTCTCGTAAACGGGCACCCCTTATTTCCTTTCGTCCGTGTTTGCTTCATACGCTCGACTGGCGAACAAGGACTTCAAGGGGATCGTTACTAAGGAGAACATGGTGTACATGTCCAGGCTTTTTGAAGAAGACCATTAGGAATTGGTGGCTTCTTCTCTGATCTGCCTACATCAGGTCTTGACTGTTGGCTCGATGGTGGCAGCCGAGGACATGTCCTTGATTATTCAAAGGTTGTGGAGGAGATAAATCTCTTCAAATGAGAGGCGAACTGGCTGAAGGTGGAGCTCTACGCTTGTGAGTTTGAGGCTGAAAAGGCCAAGTACAACTAGTTTGTCGAGATTGTTTAGAAAAAGAAGCTCCAAGCGTCCCTTTCTTATGTTGACAATTCCAATAAGGAAATGGAGGACGGAAACAAGACTCTTTTTGACCGGATTGTTGCTCTTCAGAAGGATATCAATGATTTGGGATCTCCGAAGGTCTTCATGGTAGGATAGTAGGTTTGGATAACGCTGTCGATGAGCATCATACGACTTTGGAGGTGTCCAAGAAGGCTCTGGAGGAGGCCAAGTCGGCCTTGAAGACTGCAGAGGATCTCGTGGCCTAACTGATGGAAGACTATTATCAAGGATGTCTCAAGGAGTCTGAAGCCTCTGTTGGTGAGTCATTTGATAATGCTTTGGAGCATATGGAGTTTTTCTACTCCCTTTTCAAGGTCGATCAGAGAACGTACGTCCCGTTCAAAAGCTCATGAATGGGAAGCTTGTCCCTATTGAAGAAGATTCTAATAAAGAAGTCATTGTTGGAGATTCTGGTGATGACATCCTCGTTGAAGGAGATCTTTAGGGTGGTACCTTGTAACTTTCTTCTTTGTTTTTGGTGTTGTAACCTTATTGCTGGTGTCGGCTAGAACAATTTGTTTTCTTGTAACTTTACTCTGATCTTTTTGCGTTGTTAAGATTTATGCCCTACACATTGTTATACAGTTATAATTTATTTATTGAAGTTTTGAAATACATTTTACCTCTTCAGTTGTTTGCATGGCCCTAGAGCTTGTTTTTTGAGAGTTCTGGCTCTTTTCTCAGTGTGTTCTCCTGTTTGGTCTTTTGCCCTTAGTGGATCTAGATTCATGCATCCTTCCCCCAAGTTAGGACTTCGTTTGGTCATAAGTGCAACTGTTACGTCTCCGGAGATCTCTTCCTGGATCTGGGTTCATGTGTCCTGCCCCCAAGTTAAGACTTGGTTCGGGTACATGCCCGTCCATCAAGTCCCTGGGGTCATGGCTCCGTCCAGCACCTCGGCTCATCTTGTAATATATATATATATATATATATATATATATATATATATATATATATATAGTTTCTCTGATTACTTCTTCATAAATGATAACTTTGTATCTTTATTTTTGTCGAAACTTGTAAGTTTTTTTGCTCTGACCCCAACTTTCATAAGCTTGCACTCGTTCGTTGTTTACCCTAGGCAAAAACATGGGTTATTGGACGTCAACGAGATTGCATAACCGGCCAAGGTGTAGCTTCCCTTCCCCGCCCAAGTTGAGACCTTGCATGAGTTCGATATTTACGTTTTCCCCCACAGTGGCTACCCGTGGCAGTGTTTTTCTTCTCTTCCATCTCGGCCTAGCCATGTTCCATGTCTTCAGAGGTTAAGCGTCAGCTAGGAAGTTTTGAGCTTTATCCTTACTCTTGGTCCCTCATTGATTATCAGCGTGCTTTCCAGTGTATGATGATGTATACCCCAAACGTTACACATCAAAACTTGACGCAATCAAGGCCACTATACAACAGCTCATTCCAGATGCTCAACATACTAGGAAAGGCAGAAAAGGAGATTAGAGAAGGAGGAGAATTTGTAGTTCTTCCTTTTCATTTTCTATGACACTGTTAAATAAGTTGCTATATGTGGAATTGGTGAATGAATCACTGCGTCCCTGCCAATCACATAGGAAATTCCTCAGCTGTAAGTACGAACAAACTGATCGAAGGAAACAGAAGCAAGGAGGTAGTAATGATAGGAGCATGTTGAGGCTTGCATGAGTTCGATGTTTCCTTTTTATTTTCTTTTTTGTAAATGAAGGATCTGGCAGATTAATAGAGAAGGATACTGGAATTTATTGCTGGAAAGAGTTGACAATTTCCCATAATTTGAGTCAACAAATTCCAGGGGGAGATACTACGTTTCCCGTATCATAACTTAAATGCTGAATAATTGGCTTCATCTTGCCTTATTCAACAGTTCCATCAAATATCGAACACTGGTTTTTTGTCCAGCATTCATTTGTGCACATCAACTCCAGATTTTTTGGCAAGACATTTACACAGACATTTTAATTCTAATATTGGGAGTTAATATTCTAGCATTTCTCAAGGGAGGACGCGTCTTGCAATTTAATAAAATAGAGAGGAGCAGGGTTACATTTCTTGCTATCAAATGCCATCGCCTAGTACTGCCTACATTACAGCATTCATCTTTGCATTTTCTCTGATCAGTACCGTGGCTACAAATAACACCTCTCAAACCTCCCCTGACCTACTTGAGTGTTGCTTAATAGGCAAGCTGCTTATTAACAAACCAATTTGTTTCAGTTCTCTCAAGGGTTGCCTTGCATCTATGGTCCCAGCCCAAAAACCAAGTTGACATCTCACAGATGAACATTAACCGCTTTATGTTCCAGATCTTTGATCCGGGGATATGGAACATATTTTCCAATGCAGTCCATGGCTATTCGAAAATTTAATGCTGGTGAAGAGGAAGTTCAGTTTCAGGGAGGATCTGCACTATGGCATTGGATAAAGCTGAGATATGGGTTCAGGTTCATAACCTTCCATTTGGGTTTATGGCCAAAAAGATTGGAAATCTGATGGGAAATCATATTGGCCGGCTTGTGAAGTATGATTTTGAAAACAGTTGTGGCAAGCGGAGGAAATTCATGAGCATTAGAGTTGAGATCAATGTTCATGAAACATTAATTCAAAGATGGGTTTTTCAATGTGAAGGTGCTAAAGTAGTTACCACAGTTTTGAAATACGAACGGATGGGCAATTTCTGCTATGTGTGCGGCATTATAGGCCACACACATAACTACTGTTCTAAGAAGTTTGGAGGAGTACCAGAGAAGATGGAGAAAAAGTGGGGACCGACTTTGAGGGCTGAACTTAACAGTAACACGGGTAGCCTGGAGGATAATCAGTGGCTACGTGATAGCAGGGTTGCGGGAGGAGATGGCAACTGTGGAATTGGAGGGATTCTAGGGCATGAAACGATCCCAAACCGTGACATTATTCATAGATTGTATGGGAAGGTCAGAATCGGTCGCGCTAACAACACAAAGCTTCTAATTTTTGCAAAACATATTGAAGCATAATCTAGCAGTAATGAATGCGTCTTTTTTTGCAAAACATATTGAAGCAAGTCTGTGCACGCTGATACCGCAACTCCCACAAAACAACAACGGTTCATGGCCCTGCTGACCCCGGACAAAATAATCTTGTATGAGAATATGATAAATTTTAATAAAATTGAAGAATTGAAATGTGTTGGGTTTCGATTGTTGCTTTGCACCCGATAGAGAAGGTAGATGAGGAGGAATTGCTTTTCTGTGGCATAAGTCAATCACGTGTACCGTCTTTAACTACTCCTTGAATCATATTGATGTGGAAGTAGATGACCTAAGGAATGGTAAATGGAAATTAACCGGTTTTTATAGTTTCCCAGAAGGGTGTAGAAAAAAGAGATTCATGGAACTTATTACACCAACTGTCTACTTTGTCCAATTTACCTTGCTGCATAATCAGAGACTTCAACGACATATTATCGGCAACAGAAAAGAGAGGAAGAGTGGATAAGGCTTTGTGTTTAATTCAAGGCTTTCGTCAAGCGGTGATAGATGCAGGACTTATTGATATTCACGTAGAGGGTTACAATTTCACATGGTTCAAAAGCTTGGGAACAAACAAACAGTTGAGGAAAAATTGAATCGAGCGTTAGCTAATGATGTCCGGCTCACACTGTTCACTAATGCTAGTCTCGAATGTCTCATAAAAAGCGCATCAGACCACTGCCCGCTCCCGCTAGTCTGCGCACCCAATCCGAGACGCAACAGGAATGGGAAACAGTTCAGGTTCGAAAACTCTTGGCTGGTTGAACCAGAGTTTGTCCCTTTCGATCAGAATTGTTGGGGGAATGTATACAAATGTGAATATCATGGGCAAGATGGATCATTGTGCAGAAGATTTTTCACACTGGGATAAAGAACACGGCCAAAAAACTCGCAGAGAAATTGAAAAAGTGAGACGGAAACTCGAATTGACCCGATATCAGGTGACTGCCTCGTACATCAATTATTTCAACGCTCTTGACCGACAGTTAGGCACTCTGTTTTGAAAAAATATTAAATATCACAATAATTGGTATGACCAAGAATATAATTAAGTTTTCAACTAAAGTAATTAGCATAACTATATGTCTTGACAATAAGATTTCGACTAGACAAAAGCAAGAAGCCACAGTGGCTGTTGGTTGCTTTGGTTTATATTTCTGTTTAATTAGTCAGTTTGGTAGTTTTCTTTTTCAACTAAAGTTTTCTTTATTTAAGTAAGAACGTTGATGTATATATCTCCATTTGTTTACTACTAGTACTGTGTTCAATAATACTCAGTCTCATATAAATAACAAATGGGATCAGTATAGTGCATGATATATTTTCTTTTCCCTTTTTTTGATAAGTAATCATCCAGAGATCTAACAATGGAAAATAGCACCTTGGAGAAGGTGACGAGAACAACGACAACTGGTAATAGAGTTAAAAACGGAAGCTGATTGTGTCAAAGAATCAGTTCTTCAACTCAACAAGAAGGCTGATGAAACCCCACGTGAAATATCTGCTGCCGTTAACAAAAAGAACGAAAACAATAAGCCACCACCATGTTCAACGGTAAATATGAATGTGGAATCACCCATTTGTATTCCTTACTCGGAGCATTCAAATGCATCTTCTTCATCTTCTTTAGGACATAAAATACTTACATCTACTGGCCAATGGCAGCAGAGTTTCCCGTACACAAACACTTCTCTTCATCACAATCGTTACTCAAACGCGTCTCCCTGGCATTCATATCCATATAGTGGCAACTGGCAGGGTTTCCAATACACTGGTCTTGAAGATCACAGGCCTTTTGTTGGGGATCACAACTGTGTGGGGATAGTGGATGGGGAGCATCATTACCGAGAGCCTCCATCAAGGACATGTTTGTTCGAAACATCGACGTTAATGTTGAGAACTCTGTAATATGAACCCTATTTGAGGTATCATTATTATACATTAACCTAATGCATCAATAGTATTATATTTATTTTTTGACACAATATTGTTTAATGTTTTTGGTGATCATGCTTTTAGTTCTTTTGGTTTCAAATCTAAGTCTGTGAATTAA
Organism: Medicago lupulina; assembly: GCA_958299785.1. Lineage (NCBI taxonomy): Eukaryota > Viridiplantae > Streptophyta > Magnoliopsida > Fabales > Fabaceae > Medicago > Medicago lupulina. Next base: position 49,949,328 of record OY283145.1, on the reverse strand, counting down.
TGTGGCAAATTGAAGCATTGTACAAGTAACTAATCCCTTCGTGAAGTTATGTGTATCTTTGAACACAACTGTTTTTGGTAATCAAGAGGGTTGGTATAATCATGTGGGTTAGTCATCAAGATAGAACATTATGACATAATTTGATCCATGTAGCCGACCCCACATAGTGGAAAAAGATTTGGTTGTTGTTGTTGTTGTATGAGGGTTGGGAGGTTACCAAGTTTGTGTTTAACCTTTTAAGAGTGAATTTCTTGGTGAAATACTTATACAGTCATTTAAGTAATAGCTTTGTATTTTAGGAAACTAAGAAAATGGCCTACTAGTAACTATCTTTTACCGTTTTTGAGAGGAATATCTTAGTCTGTTATGTTCTTGAAATAGGGAAAGTAATATTTTTAGTTCTCTCATAAGCTTGAAACTAATAGTTGATAAGGTAAGATTTTCAAGTTTTCTGAAACAATTAATTTTCACTTAGTTTTATATGATACTCATGATATATTTTCATTTTTTTTTTGGAGAGAATAAGGGAGTGTTTGGTTTATGGCATTCTTTGTGTTGCATTTTGATGGAGATGAAATTATACATTTTTAATTGTGTTTGTTTTCCCTCATGTTTATGTGCCTAATAATTTGGATATGAAGTTTAATATAATTGATGATGTGTTGGATGTCATTTTAGGCTGGAAAATTGTTCTGAATATCATATATCTAGTGAGGACCTGTGGGATACTAATCTTTAAAAACCTTAAAGTAAACGATAAAATTATTTAAGTTAATCTTCTTGCACATTTAAGATTAAATGGACCTGGTAAATAAATGAAAATCAGTGTTGTCAAATAGCTGTGATATGAAATTTAGTACAAAGTGTTGTCAAATATTGGCTATAGCGCTATAGAGTAGCAGAATTCGAGCATAATGGTATTGTTCTGTGATATAAAATTTAGTACAAGCTGTTGTCAAATAATGACTACTGTGGCGCGACAGTGTAGTACCATAGCAGAATTTGAACAAATTTGATGTTCCTGTTGTTGATTATTTCTTTCTTATTTGATAGAAATATGGGGATATCAGAACTTTGTACAAAAGATGCAGACACAGAGGCTTTGTGATGATATCTTACTATGATATTCGAGCTGCTTGCACTGCAATGCATGCTTTACAAGACAAACCCTTGGGAGGAAGAAATCTTGATATTCATTTTTCAAATCCTAAGGTTTGATTTATAGAATTACTTAGTGTTTGATTATTATTATTATTATTATTATTGATGTTGGCTTTGTGTTATTCATCTATTTTATTCTTGTTTTGAAACAGGGACGGATCCAGACTTTAGGTACATGTGGAGCTAAAATTTTAAATAAATAATAATACAAACTATTTTTTTAATCAACAAATATTATTACCTCATTGTTTGATCCAATGCATTACAATGAAAAAAACGTCTCCTATCCATTTTTTGAAAATGAGCTAAAATGACAACATTGCTAATTGTTAATAGAACATCTCTTTTTATATAAGTTACAAGACGGTCATTTAGCCACTGATCATCCATTTTGTTACTTAATTTACTCTTCACGACTTTCATAGCTGAAAAAGCACGTTCAACACTTGCAGTTGCTACCGGCAAAGCAAAGCCAACTTCAAAAGTTTATAAACCATAGCAAATGTTTTGCACTTATTTGTTTCCACAAGTCTTGCACAAAGATCTAAAAACCCTTACAACTTAACAACTTTTGGGTCAAATCGAACATTTGTAACATAATTCTTAATTGTTGAGTGTGTAACGCCACTTCCGGAACATCTATAAAATCATTTGGATAAAATTCAGTCATTCTCAATAATTTGTTCACATCAAAAACTGCAAGTGACTTTGTGCGTACAATGTTGTACGTGTTTTATCTATTGGAAAAAAGAAAAAAAAAAAAAAAAAAAAGAAGGGAAAAAGCATGTGGAGCTTTAGCTCCACATTGCTCCAATATGGATCCGTCCCTTTGAAAGGATAACCCCTCACAAAAAGATATAAACCAAGGAACTCTCGTAGTGTTCAATTTAGATTTATCGGTATCAAATGACGACCTTCACCGAATATGTGGGGCTTATGGCGAGGTCAAGGAGGTACTATATGTTTGTCTATTAATTAATCTAAAATGTATTTTCTTTAGTCTAGCTTAATTTTAATTTTCATATGATAACTGCAGATCAGAGAAACACCAAACAAGAGAGACCATAAATTCATTGAATTTTATGATGTTAGAGCAGCAGATGCAGCTCTTAAAGCATTGAATCAAAGTGACATTGCTGGTAAACGCATAAAACATGAACCTAGACGGGAAACAAGGAACTGTCCTGTTTGTAATTGTATGTCAAAATGTGAATGTACACGTCAGTAAATTTGTGAACTTGTTTCAAGTTGTTAGATTGAAGATATAAGCTTGTAGAATTATGTTAGAGTGAAGTTTCTGTTCAAATGTCAGATATTAAATGCTCGAGTCATCTGGAAATGCATTAATACCTGCAAATAACAATAAGAAATCCAGGCAATAAAAATGAAGGTCTCAAGTATCTGAAATTCCCATGAAAATAGAAAATTCACCGTTTAAGGTTTTAACATTTTTTGTTTGACCTATTTATATATATATAAAATAAAGGTGAGTGAAACAATGTAGAATACTCGTTGATTGAGGAGAGGAATACCACTCTCAGACTATGGCAAAACCTCATCTCCGTAATAAAATCATTTATGCGCAACTTCAAATCATAAAGTCTGTTTAAACACATTACTTAGACTAATCTAAGTATGTCGAATTCAATTAGAGCAGTCGTTGAAAAGTTTGTTCAAACATTTAAAAGTTAAACATATATCCTCATTCCATGGAAACTCAAAATCAAAAAAGTTCTTTAATAATATTATCTTTAATTGCTTGAGTAATGTAAATTAAAAAGTGTTAAATAACTTTCTTACCTCTGGAATTGTTGGAACACTAGTTGAATCTAGTGAGATATTGGATAAGGAAAAACACAAGAAAGAACTAGTGTGTGTGTGACTTAAAAATGTCCCACATTGGAGGGTCACCCCAACTAGCAAGTGTTTATATAAGGGAAGAGTGACCTCCAAGGGTGTGCCCTTGGGATACCCACTTTTGTGAATGGGTGAACGCTTACAAAAACATATATATCACGCGACAACGACGCCGCCATCCGGCCGGGCTTGGGTCAAAATGATATTTATTTTTTTGTCACTTGAAAATGTTAAATTAATTATTTTATCATTATCCAAAACGCGTATCCGATAACCCGATAAGAACAAAACGCGGTTACTTGAGGATCAGAACAAGTCTCTCCGTTTTTGTTACGAGCTCTGCCTATAAAAGTCACACCGAAACTCGCAGTTGATGCTTCCTGCTCGTTTCCTCTCTTCTCCCCTCGACTTGTGTTGACGAGTCATTCTTACTTCTCTCCTCCTTTCTGTCCCTTCGGTTTCGATAAGAGTGGTTACGTACCATATTCGAGTGGCTTTAATCTAACGATTAAACCATATAGAGGTGTATATTGTCGAGCGAGTGCATACTGTGCAGTACGTACTCGTAACAGTGATCTGGGCTGTTTTATCCTGGAGGCGGCGCGGTTGTTAGTCTACCTTGCACAAACTTGGGTAGTGCCGTGAAACGTCTTAAAGAAAGCGACCTGGTCGTGACTCACCCCGGTAACTTCGTTCGGTATATTTTTAAACACGAAAACAACAGGAATTGACTTTAGGGTGAAACTCTATGTTGAAATATGCATAACATCAACTCGAGGAGTAAGAGCATCACATTCGCTATGGAAGTAAGAGCATCACATTCGCTATGGAAGCGTCAATGGTATGCAATTGGTTGGGTTGATCCAAACAACAAATACCTAACCAAAGTTGATGCTTCAACCAACACAAACCCTCTTTGGAGAACAAAATTTTCTATGCAAGTTGATAACTCTGATCCAAATTTTCATGATCTTGCATTGAACGTTGAAGTTTATAGCAGAGACCCTTTTTTCTTTACAGAGAAACTTCATGGTTCTGCTCAAAGAGCTTCTTGCTAAAGGGTTGCAGAATGATGAGGGTTTAAGGCAAGGGAGTGAAGAAGTTAGAAGCTATCAGTTAAGGAAAAAGAAATCTCGTAAACCAAGTGGATTTGTCGATGTTTCGGTTCGTGTCTCTGAAGATAAAAATGAATCAAACTCTAACTCAGCCTCAGGTATAGTAAATGGTTGATTCGTAAAATCTTATAGATTATGGAAAACATGTTTCTTTTTGGACCTTGTTTTTCTGTTTCTCTTATGTGAGTGAGGTTTTTATTCAGTTTACCTTTTCTGAAGGACGAACCCGGACACGAAACAAAATTATGACTCGTTGACACTAGTAATAATATGATAAAATTGAATAGTGGAGTGTAATGACATATGTCAGTGCCGTGTTGGTGTTATACACGCTTCCCGTTAGAATTGTGAGAGCTACATAGCTTGTAAAAACTTAAGGAAACAATTTTTGACATGATTGAAAGCTATCTTCAGGATATCTTAGGGAAAAGCTTTTAGGTTACATGAAAATAGTTTGACTTTATTTTATTGCTTATCATAAAAATAGCTTATACATGAGCACTTATATGATAAACTTTTATGATATAGCATTTTTTGAGGCACTATATATGTTTGCGATGCAGGTCATGGAGGAGGAATAAAGCTCTTAGATAATGGTAATAAGGGTGGATTTGGACAAGGTTATCACTAACAAATGGATCCAGCTTCGTTCAATGGACCTCATAAACAAGCACAAGTCAATGTACCCTACTCACATCCAGCGCCAATTCCTAGCAACTATTCTAACCCTGATGTGGGTGGACCAAACTATCCTGCAGCTTCTGGACCAAGAACTCCTCCACCTTCAAATGTTGTTTATGTTCCCAATTTTCATCAAAGTAATGATGGATTGACACCGAGTTATTTTAATATGCCATCATCATCAGGAACTGCTCCTAGGCAGAGGGGACCTCCAGGTTTCGCAATAGGAGCAGGTGCTGGAGCATTTGCAGCTGGTGCTGATATGATTGGTGATAACTTCATGTCAGGATTTGATGTGCCTTTAGTTTTTGGAAATCCTTCTCTTACCATTGTAACTGCTCCTTTTTTCTAAACAATCAATTAAGCAATCTTACCATTGCTGCTGCACACTGCCTAAATAGTTACTAGTAAACCAGATATGATCGGATTTGAATTCAATGCAGTAACTAATTTTGCTCGTTTGATCTCAAATCAATGGTGAAATTTATTTAATGACGATTTAGTAAAAGTGTAATGTGAGTTGGCCGATGACTGAGACCAACTAATTTGTGTAACTGCATGATTTTATACTGAAGGATCCAAATCCGATATGGCCATGTTACAAGAGTTTAACTTGAGCAAAATGTTGTATGCAGTAACCGTTCTGCAGCAGGTCCAGAGAGAATGTCCAGTAGCAATGACAATTTGTCTCTATATTGTACCTAACAATCTTAAAAATCTATCTATGATGAAAATCTGCATGATTGGATTGTTAATAACCTAGTTTATCGAGCAGATATCAGTTCTGATGTACCTTGGAATGCTCTGTGGGGGACGACGTGTCATTGGCTCCATGGAGAAATGACATTTACATTCTGATGATTTCAATCTCCCTTTTAATCGGTGGAAGCATATTATTGCAGCTGAAAGGAGGTATGACCAGGCAATGGATTCTGAGAGACATTGAATGCAATCCAATTGTGATGGCTATTGGCTAACTTCAGGATAATCACGGAATTGGATCTGTTGCTTTTCAGAAAGTTTAACTTAGGCTGTTGATTGGGGTTTGTGGCAGAATTGTTGGGAGTTCTACAAGGGTTGTGGCTTGCAAAGAGTAGGGGTTTTACAGCAGTGGAGTTATGCATGGATTCTAAGAGAAACTATTGTTAATTGTGTTAAGAGTATTGTAGGAACATTGTTGGGTGGAGTTTTATCCAGCGTATTGGAAGACTAGTAGAAATAAATTGAGAGGTGAAGATTTGCCATTTGTATCATGAAGCAAAGCATATAATGATGTTTTGGCAGACATTGGTTGTGAGGCTAGTGATGCTTTGACTGTTTGAGTCGTGTCCGATTCAGTTGGTCCAGTTTCTCAATTCTGATATTCGACGAGTTCCTACTCCTCTAGTTTCAATGTAATTTCTCTTTTTGTTTGGACTTAGACCCTCTTTGTATCGAAAAAACTGTGCACTGTACAAACATTTTAGCACAATCATTGGTCATTCACTTCACAAGGATGAAACCAAACATAATTCTAATGAATCACAACTATCTTAAGCAGCTCATCTAACTAGCTAAAAAATTTCAGGTCAAGCCAAGAAATCAGAAAAGCTGATAGAGAAAGCAATATTGGGAACCTAACGTAGCATTATCGAGCACTTATATGAATAACCAACAGATGATCCTTTAACAGTATAATAACCTAACTAAACATCGATAAATACTTGCAATCTTTTATTATGTAATGACAGGGATTTCAAAACAAAATGTAATAATTTAAATAAATTCAAACAAGTAAATCATAAGAAAGGAACAACTCTCAGCCAATTGGAACCAAACTTTCAACATAAATTTTGGAAAGCAACCATTGAATGTGATTGGCAATTCTAGTTAGCCCCACTCTGTTATCTCGTATGTTGTAGATAATTGCTTGGTCTTCATGACTATTGGCCAATATCAGTGTATCACCATTCTTAGAAAGACACAATGGGAACAATAATAATGGATGATAAATCATTTTATCATTAAATCTAGTGTCTATTTGAAGATCATGATAGCTGATTTTGAGGAATAGACTCCAAGATTTTTCAACTCCAAATTGTGTCATCTTCCATATAACAAAATGGGTTCTGAAGTGATGAGCAAAACAAAGGCAGTCCATCAACACTGCAATAATTGGCTCAATGACAAATGGGACTTGATCACAATCCGGAGGGGGCATCATCTTTTTATAAGTCTCCATACCAAGATCAAGCGAGATAAACACAAATCGCATAATAGAAATATTTTCACAATATTTATCACATTGTAAGCTATTTTGAATAGCCAACCAGTTAATAGTGCCACTTAAATACTCACCTTTATTGACATTGTTCCAGCAAACTATGCCCGCATTGTCTGGAACACATGGAAGATTTCTCCAGACATTATCAGTCAAACCGAAAACTTTAACCTCTCTAGTACCGAACTCCACCACCTTATAAGTGTCGTTCGAAATGTCATAACCAAATGTATATCTGAGCATGCGAGATCCACATTTGTGAGGTTTGTTTAAAGATCCTAATTTTTCAGATACATTCCCTGTGGCTGGGTTCCAAAGACGGAACCAGATTGTTCCATGCTTAGTTGTCGACTGTCCAAACAAACATATCAATCCAGTGCAGGAACCAACTACTTGGCTACAATCGTTGTAGTTAAATTTGTGGTAGGCAAGGGTGATTGATGTGTTATTTAGTAAAGAACATACAGACAAGGGTATGAAACAAGGATTCTCACCATATGAGAGTAAATATGTAAGTAGCAGTTGTCTTTTTTGGTTTGATCGCTGAAGTTGCAATTCAACGAAGGTGGGACTGGATATGAGGGTGTTCCAAGACTTGCAAACACACTTTAGTTGCATAAGAGATTTAACAGGAAGCAATAATAAGACCTGGGTGAAAAGGTCATCATGGAGGGTTAAAGGTGATATTCTTCGACGACCGCTGGAGTTCTGCGACATAGCTAGGACTTGAGAGGAAACAACTGCCGTTTCTTAGTTTGATTTTTGTATTTCCAAAGGAGAACCCTAATTCCTATATAGTTGTTTGTTGTTGCTAAAAACTCAAGGGCCTATTCAGTTGTTTTCTCTAGTTTTATGAAAGGATAAATATTTTTCAAATCAAAATTATATTCGATTATCTTTTTTTTTTTGGTACAAATATATTCGATTATCTATATTCTTTGATTTAGTTTGAAAAATTATTCTTTGATTTAGTTTGAAAAATTAAATTTCATTGTAATATTCATCGAAGGTCCCATAGTATAAGTTAGTTCTTTCATTGTAAAAAAAAAGTCATATAAGTTAAAGAACATACAATGAAATAAACTTTTTTTTTAATGGAACGAAATAAAACTTAATAACTTTCAAATTAAATTTCTTCAATTACTCAATATTTTTTTAAAATTTCTTAAAAAAAAACTTTAAAATTAACATGAAAAGTTGCAATAATACCCATTTACCAATAATGCATGGAACTTGTGGAGAAAATTGAACAAAATTAACACGAAAAGTTACCAATAATCCCATTTACCAATAATGGATATACTAAGTTTTGATCATAACAAAATATTAAAAGTTCAATTGGATATATTTCAGTTTGCGTTTTTTATCCAATTTGATCGCTTTTACATTTGAACAAATACTAGTATATCTAATTGAACTTTTAATTTTTTGTTATCATCAAAACTTAATGTGACAATGTTAAATACATTTTGTTTCAACAAAGCCGTGTCAAAGTTTTTTAGCATTATAATCATACTGAAAAGTGATGTTTATATTTTGTAAATCCACGCATATTGCGTAGACTTTTTTATTATTTTTTTCAAGGGTGGCACAATCATTTGGTAGAATGGAGGGACAACATGCAGGTTCAAAAGACAAAACCGATAGAAAAAGAAGGTATATGATTTTTGTTGGAGCCATTGGTGTGTTAACAAAAGAGATGGGTGGAGATAGGGGTGTTCAGAGAAACGAGGAAGAGAGAAAGAGATAGGTCATTGTCTATTAGTCTTCTATATTTAGACAATGACCTCCCTTATGAGTAACAACGTCAGTCATATGATCTGTTTCAGTTTGAAGAAAAAAATGAAACACGTACATTGGTAATCAAACACGTCCCTCATTTTTCTCATCTTGAAATAGTCATATATGCGTGGCTCTTTTTATTTTAGTAGTTTTTCACCATTTTCACTACATAAAAATGACACTTACAAGAAGTTCCATACACCATACTCTCTCACAAAAACTCTTTTGTCATCTTCCTCTATACAAATTATTCTTGTTCTTCAAAAACTCTTGTCCAACCTCATTCTGAATAGATTTTTAGAATGACCGAGTTTGTTGATAAATCAAGGATGCCACATTTTAAGATAAATATCCCTTATGATTATGATGTCAAAATATGACATCCCTTAAATTATCAACAAGTTCGCCTAATCCACCAAAAATCCATCTAGAGTGAGCTTGGACAAGAGTCGTATACAAGTGAGACCCACATATATACTAAAATATTGAATTCACCATGCATGTGGTTGCATTTGTTTGATCGATAGGCACCACCCTGCGGACATATTTAATATTTTGCTTTACATTTTTTGGTGCATTTTTCATACAAGTAATTTTGATTACCCTCTCTTGGAACACATAGTGTTTATTATGTGAATTAAAAAAATATATTCACATGTCAACTTCCTAATTATTGCTTATTTATGAGGAGATGTCAAACCATTATTTTTGTAATGGTCAAATGATCTTGGCCGTTGGATTTGATACTCATCTTTGACTCCTCACCTATAAATAGAGCCCTCATCCCTCACTTCTACTTACACCAAAAGTTCTTTTGAGTTGTCAAAGAACTTTTCTCTCTTCTCCCTCCTTTAGCTTGTGTTGACGAGCTATTCTTCTCCTCTCCCTCTTTTTCTGTCCCTTCGGATTTAAAGAGTGTTCTTAAGGTCATAGTCCCTTCGGTTTAAAATGTCCCTTCGGAATTAAGAATGGTCTTAAGAACATAGTCCCTTCAGTAAAATTCGTCCCTTCAGAAATAAGAGTATTCATAAGATCATAGTCTCTTTCGAGATAAAGTGTCCCTTCGGAAAATAAGAATGATCTTAAGAATATAATTCATCCTTTTTATGGTTTATGCCCTTGGAGGAGTTAGAGGTTAGAGTGGTGGAGACACCATATAAGAATGGTCCTAATACCATATAAGAGTGGTCATAGTACCATAATAGAGTGGTTTTAGAACCATATATGAAGGTGTATTTCTAGAACGGATCCTACAGTGCAGTAGGACTCCGAAACAGTTGTAGCTGGGCTGTTTTATCCTGGGGACGTCGTGGTTGATAGTCTGCTTGCACAATTTTGGGCAGTGCCACGAAACGTCTTAAAGAGAGCGACCTAGTCCGCGACTCAGCCTAGTAATCTCTTCGGTGACAGAAAAAATATTTTAACTAATTTTTGACTATTGTTCCAACAATTTTAAGACGTTTTCGTTCTGCCATATCGACCGAAGAAATTACTAGTTTGTTGTAAACTACAACAAGGATAAAAGAGCTATAGAAATACTCCGATTAAAAGAACACGATAAAGTGTAAGAACATGTTTAGTGTTGCGTTACAGGCTTACCTGAATGGATAGTAATTCACTATTATGAATACTAAAGATCAACCTTTTGGTGGATCAAGTGAGAGACTTTTTTGTCTAAGAAATTTCTATGAAGGAAATTAATTTGTGCAAAAGATTTTGGTAGAAATTAAAATTTCTACTAAGAAATTGATTTAAAAAGGTTATTTGGTGTATGGACTGAAATTTTCTATTAAGGAAATCTTTACAAAGAAAACCTTATGACATTTACGACATATATGTTTTATTGTACTTATTTCTTGTTTTATGAAATTTACTATTGGATTCATATTTGTTTAATGCAAAACCGTATTGACTTAATAGCAAGACCTTTTTGTTTAATGCAAAACAATGCCTTGTATATTTGACATTTTGTTTTCATTAATTGAAATAATTTTGGTTGACATTTAAGATATGGAACAAATATCATGCATTGAGCCTTTTAATAAAAATAAAATAATCACACGATATTTGTCATATTCAAGATTATATCGTAGAATGAGATGTGTTATATTTTTTAAAAAGAAAAAAATATAATACTTTTTATAGTCAAGTTAAAAATAACCAAGCGGTCGCATAAATCAATATTTGGATAAACTAAATATTTGGATTTAATTTATTATGATGAATGCGAACTTAATGATAATTTGACTAGATATGAAAATATATTTTATCACTTTTATTGTTGACTATTTAGACTATACTTTGGTATATCTCATGAGAAATAAAAGTGGTGTGTGCTTGTTAAGATCAAAGTTTTTGAAATTGAAAATTAATTCAATAAGGAAATCAAGTGATTTCGTAGTGATAGAACCACAAAAATATAATTCCCACAGTTCAATGAGTTTTACAAACAACGCGAAATTATTCATGAAACAACTGTGTCTTACTCTCATAAAATAAAATGAACGGTAAAGAAGAATAAAACATTTACCGAGTCAGTTGTAGCTATCATGCTTAATTTCGGCGTTGCATCTCATTAGTGGGGGGAATATTTTATCAACTATTTGGTTTGTGCTAAATAAAGTGCCTTAATCTAAGAACAAAATTTCTAGCTATGAAATTTTGAAGAAAAGACAATCTATCTTGTCTTATTTTTTTTTGGACTTGGGATTATTTGGCCTATCTTCGGATACCAAATCTCAAGAGAGCAAAACTCACTAGTAGAGCCTATGAATGTGCATTCACTGGTATGAATTTAATAAGAAAGCATATAGGTTTTATGACCTAAATGCTAATGTGATCATAGAATCAAACAATGATGATTTTTATGAAATTAAATTCCCCTTTAAATTAAGAAAATAGTGGGGGCACTAGTGGGGGCATTGCAACTGATTGCTAAGAAGCAGTGATGAGAACATCGAATCAGATGTAACAGAACCTCGAAGAGGTAAGAAAGCACTAGTTGCTAAGAAGTATTGACATGATTACATGGTCTATACATTAGAAGAGGATCCAACTAGCCTTCAAGAAGTGTTGTCTTCCTTGAATGTTGACTTATGGCTAGAAACCATAAAATATGAGATGGTTTCTCTAGAGTCTAACAAGACCTAGTATTTGATAGACTTGCCTTTTGGTTGCAAACCAATATGTTGTAAATGGATTTTGAAAAAAATAAAACTCAATGGAACGGTTGATAAATACAAGGCTCGCCTTGTAGCCAAGGGTTTTAGGCAAAGAAAAAAAATGGATTTCTTCGACTCCTTTTATTTAGTCACTAGGATAACATCCATAAGGGTACCAATCAATTTTGTTGCTAATCCTAATTTGATAGTACACCAAATGGATGTTACAACCTTTTTTTTAAAATGGTGAACTGGAAGAAGAAATCTATACGGAACAACTTGAAGGTTTTGTAATCCATGATCAAGAAACTAAGGTCTGCAAGTTAGATAAGTCTGTGTATGGTCTTAAAAAGTCCATGAGCTATGTTATGAAAAGTTTGACAACTTAATGATAAGAAATGAGTTCAAAGTGAATGAAAGTGACAAAGTTATTTATTATAAATATGATAATAACATTTGCACAGTCATATGTCTCTATGTAGACGACTTACTCATATTTAGTTCAAACTTTCATGTTGTGAATGCTCTGTAATCATTGTTGTCTAACAACTTTGATTAATAAGACCCCGGAAAACATAATGTAATTACGGGTAAAGGAATTACTAGGTCAGAAAAAGGAATTTCCTTGGATCAATCTCGCTACGTTGAGAAGATCTTAAGGAAATATAATTACTTTGACTGCAAACCTGCTTGCACATCATATTATCCAGGTGAAAAACTATTTAAGAACACTGGTGAAAGTGTGAGAGCATCGTTGGTAGCCTTAAGTATGCCATTGATTGCTCTAGACCCGACATTGTATATGTAGTGGGAATGTTGTGCAGGTTTGTCAGTAGACCTAGTAATGAGCATTGGCAAGCTATTGATAGGGTCTTAAGATACCTAAGAAAAGGAACCAAGAACCTTGGATTACATTATCAAAGGTTTTTTTTTTTGTTGTCTTGGAAAGATACACAGATGCAGATTGGAACACCTTATTAGATGATTCCAAAAAGACCACTGATATATATTTATATACCACTAGATGAGTTGTTTCTTGAAAATATAAGAAACATAATATATTAGCTCGGTCTACCATGGAGTCCGAGAAGATAGCACTAGCAAAAACTAGTGAAGAAGCAAGTTGGTAAATATGTTTGCTAGCAAAGATTCCCTTATGGGAAAACAATTGCCAGTTGTGTTGATCCATAGCGATAGTACCACGGCTATTGCAAAAATTGAGAACCGTTAATGTGACGGTAAGAAATAAGAATAATGTCATAAGAAACAACATTGTTGGAGAGTCAGTCTCCATAGAAGCTGTAAGAGTGGATCACGTACACACTGATGAAATTTTAGCCGATCCTTTGACGAAAAGACTAGCTAGAGAGAAAGTCCATAACTCATCGATGAAGATGGGACTTGTGCCTATGGAATCACTCATGATGGTAACCCAACCTAAATGACTGGAGATCCCAAGAAATAGGTTCAATGGGTAATAACAAGTTGTGAAGTGATATGAGATGAACATGCCATAATAAATCATAAGAGGCATGATTCCTGAAGCGATAAGAGGTTGAGATAATATAAACTCTTAATGAGATTTATACTCTATGTTGAGTGGAGTACCTAGCTACAGGAGTACTCTTGATAGACTCACCTTTGTGAATGTGGAAGTGGGGGCCGCTTCCTATGGAATTCTATAGGCAAAATTCCTAGAGTGTTCACTAAACTGGGATTGACGTGCATGGCCTTTAATGCACGGGCTTTTTGAGAATACACCTAAGAAAAGGTTGTGTGTGGTTTGATGTCAGAGATAGAGTTCAAGACTACGAGTCACTCTAGTAAAATCTGAATCTTATTCACTACGCAAAGGTTCAAGTCATAGACACCTTCGCTTATGCACAATCTTAGAAGGCAAAGGTTCAAGTCGTAAGACACCTTTGTTATGCAATCTTAATAGAAACCTCTGAGTCATTTTTTAAATTCAAGTGGGGGATTGTTGGAACACATAGTGTTTATTATGTGAATTAAAAAAATATATTCACATGTCAACTTCCTAATTATTGCTTATTTATGAGGAGATGTCAAACCATTATTTTTGTAATGGTCAAATGATCTTGGCCGTTGGATTTGATACTCATCTTTGGCTCCTCACCTATAAATAGAGCCCTCATCCCTCACTTCTACTTACACCAAAAGTTCTTTTGAGTTGTCAAAGAACTTTTCTCTCTTCTCCCTCCTTTAGCTTGTGTTGACGAGCTATTCTTTTCCTCTCCCTCTTTTTCTGTCCCTTCGGATTTAAAGAGTGTTCTTAAGGTCATAGTCCCTTCGGTTTAAAATGTCCCTTCGGAATTAAGAATGGTCTTAAGAACATAGTCCCTTCAGTAAAATTCGTCCCTTCAGAAATAAGAGTATTCATAAGATCATAGTCTCTTTCGAGATAAAGTGTCCCTTCGGAAAATAAGAATGATCTTAAGAATATAATTCATCCTTTTTATGGTTTATGCCCTTGGAGGAGTTAGAGGTTAGAGTGGTGGAGACACCATATAAGAATGGTCCTAATACCATATAAGAGTGGTCATAGTACCATAATAGAGTGGTTTTAGAACCATATATGAAGGTGTATTTCTAGAACGGATCCTACAGTGCAGTAGGACTCCGAAACAGTTGTAGCTGGGCTGTTTTATCCTGGGGACGTCGTGGTTGATAGTCTGCTTGCACAATTTTGGGCAGTGCCACGAAACGTCTTAAAGAGAGCGACCTAGTCCGCGACTCAGCCTAGTAATCTCTTCGGTGACAGAAAAAATATTTTAACTAATTTTTGACTATTGTTCCAACACCCTCACTTGTATGTTTTGAGTTTGTTGTTTTGTTCATTGCGGTTATTATCTTGGAGGTGTCATGTTTGGGATGACTTATCATTTACGTTAACACTTAGTTCATGAGAAATGGGAAGATTGGGGAAATATTAAAATCTTACATATCATTGCTTCATTGACAACTTGTAGTCGTGTCTTTAAATTTGACGTAAGCGATCTTCCTGAAAATTGAAATTCGTCGTTGTATCTTTATATATTATACAATCAAGGATCTACTATACACTTCTGAATCATATTTATTTATTAGGGAAATGCTAATAGTAAGTATTAATAAGAAACTCAAGAGAGAAGAGAAATGAATGAAAAAGAGGAGAAAATTATTATTGAATTGAATGAATTGTTACAATATATAAGCACCTATTTATAAGCTAACAGAGGTGCATTATATCTATCATACTCTAACTACATAGAAGCATATCTTCTCTAACTGTCTTAACAGAAATACAACTGGCAAATTGAAGTTTGTTAAGGTTTGCTCAAGTTACTTGCATCACAAGTAACTTCTTCTTCCACTTTATTTTGTAACAGCCTCCCACAAGCTGGAGCTTGGTATATATCGACCATGCCAAGCTTGGATAACAAAGTAAAAAAAGGCTTAGGATGCAGTGGCTTAGTGAAGAAGTCTGCTGCTTGTTCTGCACTTGAAACTGGAAGAAGCTTCATAGTTTCATCTTGTACTTTATCCCTAACAAAGTGGCAGTCTATTTCCAAGTGTTTGGTTCTTTCATGGAACACAGGGTTTGCTGCAATATGTAATGCACTTCTGTTATCACAATACAATACAAGGAGCTTAGTATTGTGAATTTTTAAGTCTTTGAGAAGGTAGATCAGCCATTGCATTTCACAAGCTGCAGCTGAAAGTGCTCTATATTCTGCTTCACTAGAAGATCTAGACACTGTACTTTGCTTTTTGGTGCGCCATGATATTAAGGAGGAGCCAAGAAAGAAACATAAACCTGTTATGGATCTCCTTGTATCAACACAGCCTGCCCAGTCTGCATCAGTGAACCCTAAAAGTTGTGTATGTGATGACTTAGGGAAAAACAAGCCTTTGCCTGGTGAATTCTTCAAGTATCTGATTACCCTACATGCTGCATTGTAATGAATCTTTGTTGGTGCAGATAGAAATTGACTAAGTTGTTGAACAACAAAGAAAATATTTGTTCTTGTGTTGGTCAAATATATCAATCTGCCTACAAGCCTTCTATAAGAGTAAATGTCTTCATAAGGTTGCCCCCCATCATGGTGTAGCTTAATAGATGGATCCATAGGTGTGGAAACAGGTTTAGAGCCTAATAATCCAGAGTCATTGAGCAGATCTAAACAATATTTTCTTTGAGAAATAGAAATCCCATTGTTGGAGTAGGCAACTTTAAGGCCAAGGAAGTACTTCAATTTGAGATGCATCTAGTAAATATTTGATTCTTGTGATTTCTGGTAAGGAATTTCCAGCTAAGATAATGTCATCAACATATACTAATAAGGCAGTGAATGTATCATTGGAAGTATTGACAAAGAGAGTGTGATCTGCAGAAGCTTGAGTATAGCCTTGCTGGGTAAGAAAGAGGGTTAATTTTTCATACCATGATCTACTGGACTGCTTCAGACCATATAGGGATTTGTTCAACTTGCAGACTTGATTAGTTTTAGAAGAATGAACACCTTGTGGAATTTCCATGTACACATCTTCATGTAAATCACCATGCAGAAATGCATTATTTACATCATGTTGATGTAAAAACCAGTCATTTATTGAGGCCAAAGCAAGTAGCATTCTAACAGTAGTGATTTTGGCTACAGGGGAAAAAGTTTCAAAGTAATCAAGTCCTTTAATCTGGCTATACCCTTTAGCAACTAATCTGGCTTTGTACCTTTCAATAATGCCATCAGAATGATACTTGATCTTGAACACCCATTTTCTCCCTATAGGTTTGATTTTGGGAGGAGAATCAACCAATGTCCATGTACCATTCTTTACTAAAGCCAGTATCTCAGCATTCAAAGCCTCAACCCAACATTCAGATTGCAGGGCCTCTTCATATGATTTGGGCTCAGTGTGTGAAGTGACAAATAAAGTGAAGTGTGATTGAGAAGAAGAAATATTATGAGAAGAAGTAAAATTAGACAAGGGATATAGACTACCAGAAGAAGATGAAGTTGATTGATTTGTGAAGGAGTTACAAACATAATCTTGAAGTTTAACAGGAATGGTTTTAACTCTTTGTGATTTTCTAGTATCAGGAACAGGTTCAACAACATCAATGTGATCAGGTATATTAGGTATAGGGGGATTTTGATTGAGAACAGGAGGGACATTTTGATTAGTAGTAATGATGGAAGGGGAATCAGAAATAGAATCATGAGTATGATGCTCTACATGGGGAACAAATGATGGCAGTTTATCAGTACTGAGTTCAGGATTGGAAGGAGGAGAAAGTTGATTTGCAGGATCAGTTTTATAAGGTAAAACATGTTCATAAAAAACAACATTTCTGGAAATGAAAATTTGTCTAGTATGCAAATCAAAGAGAATAAAACTCTTGACACCAGTTTTATAACCAAGAAAAATACTCTTTCTTGCTCTAGAAACAAGCTTAGTTCTATGAGAACCAAGAGTTGAGGCAAAACGTAAGGAACCAAAAACTGTCAAAATCAGGATTCTGATTAAAAAGAAGTTGATGAGGAGATTTGTCCATTAAAATTGAAGAGGAAACTCTATTTATGATGTAAGTGGCATGCACAAGAGCATATGACCAAAACTTTTTAGGAAGTTTAGATTAAAAAAGAAGAGCTCTTCCAACATTAAGAATATGTTGGTGCTTTCTTTCTACTCTCCCATTTTGCTGGGGAGTCTCAACACATGATTTTTTATGCAAAATTCCTTTTGATGAGTAAAACTCTTGTAAATCAAATTCAGGACCATTGTCACTTTTGACAATTTTGACTTTACATTCAAATTGATTTTCTGCAAAAAATATGAAATTTTGAACTTGTATTTGAACTTCTGATTTTGATTTTAATAAAATGATCCATACAAATCTACTATAATCATCCACAACAGTCAAGAAATAACTATCACCATGAATATACTTAATGGACAAGGGGCCCCAAATATCAAAGTGCAAAATATCCATTTTATTAATAGCTCTCTTGGTACTGATACAAAAAGGAAGCTTCTTTTGTTTAGCAAAATGACAAGTTTCACACACTAAATTGGGATCAGTTTGTAGGAAAGGAAATTGTTTATTCATAATAGCTAATCTAGAATGAGATAAATGGCCTAGCCTATAATGCCAAAGAGTTGTAGAGGGAATGATATTTGGATCAGCAATAGAGACAGACATGACCCTTGGAATGCTATCTTGAAGCTTCAGTTTGTACAATCCTTCACATAGATCAGCCAAACCAATCTTCTTGTAAGAGGTCATATCCTGCAGTTCACAATATTTATCAAAGAAATGCAAAATGCAATTTGAACTGGAGCACAATTTGGATACTAAAATCAAATTAAAAGAAAAATCTTTGAGATATAAAACTCTATGTAAAACCAAATGGGGTGTGAGATTGATGGTGCCTGCTATATTAGTGACAACAATATTATTATTTGGAAGTTTAACATTGGTAGGCTCAATGGTATAATATGTGGTAAACTAGTTCAAAGAGGAACAAATATGGTCACTTGCTCCTGAATCTATTATCCAGGAGTTGGATTTAACACAGGCCAGACAATGTGAAATAGGTAAGGAACAATAAGCATTACCTAATGTAGAAGCTTCAACTGATGTATGACCAGTTGAAACTGAAGTGCTGACCTAGTTTACCATATGCTGAGGGGATGCAATCTTGGAAGATTGAATTAAGGATGGAATGCTATCATACTGTTCTTTAGTAAATGCAGGCAATGAAGCAGAAGTAGTCATCTCACTAGATCCTTTACCAATTTCATCAGGATCTTCAGTTTGGACAAAATTTGCATTAGAGTTGAATTTACCATTACCATAGTTGGGAGGAAAACCATGCTTCTTATAACAAGATTCAATAGTATGTCCTGATTTTCCACATAAACTGCATTGTCTGCTACCTTTCCCTCCCTGAGGAATGGATCCCTTTCCTCTACCATATGGTTTCTTGGATTCAACAGCATTAACCAAGACTTTATTATCATCAACAACATCAATACCTTCATGACCCTCTTCTTGAGCCACTAATGAATACACTTTGTTGAGAGGGGGTAAAGGATCCATAAGCAAAATTTGAGTGCGAACAATTGAAAAACTTTCATTAAGACCACTCAAAAACTGAATCACTTGATCCTCGTGTCTAAATTCCTTAACACTTCGCATGGAAGCACATACACATCTTTGAGGACAAACACATGAAGGTGTAGGTCTATGACTATCAAATTCTTCCCAAAGGGATCTCAATTCAGTATAGTAATCATTGACAGAACTAGTACCTTGCTTGAGATTATTGATCTCAGACTTGAGCTTCCAAATGCGAATGCGATCAGCTTTGCTAAAACGCTCCTTTAACTCTTTCCAAACGTCAGAAACGTTATCAATATACACAATACTCTACGCAATATTGTCAGAAACAGAGTTCATGATCCAGGAGTGGATGAGATTATTGCATCTTTCTCATGCAGAAAAATTCAAATCATCAAATGTAGGAGGAAGAATTGTTCCATCTACAAACTGATATTTGTTCTTACCACCAAGACCTCTACGCATAGCACGCGCCCAAGCTTGATAATTGGACGTGTTTAACTGAGGCTTGATTGAAACTGAATGAGGTCCATCACTGAGATGAACATAGTAAGGTGAAGAGAGATCTTGTGTTGGATCTTGATTACGCACCATGATTGATTGATGAGAAATCAAACAATGGAAGATTCAGGAATCAACACAAGGAAAAAACGAGAAACAGTAAGAGAAGATTGAAGAATCTTCAACAAGGAAGGAGAAGAATGAAGAAAAAAAGAGAGAGAATTTTTTTTTAAGAAAGCTTGAGAATCACGCATCCATGGCGGAAATGATGCGTAACTGAATCGTAACCACCTTCTCCAAAGAGAAGGCTTCTGATACCATAATAAGAAACTCAAGAGAGAAGAGAAATGAATGAAAAAGAGGAGAAAAATTATTATTGAATTGAATGAATTGTTACAATATGTAAGCACCTATTTATAAGCTAACAGAGGTGCATTATATCTATCATACACTAACTACATAGTAGCATATCTTCTCTAACTGTCTTAACAGAAATACAGCTGGCATATTGAAGTTTGTTAAGGTTTGCTCAAGTTACTTGCATCACAAGTAACTTCTTTTTCCACTTTATTTTGTAACAAGTATTTATTGAGAAAAATTAATTTTCAACTTTTGAAGGATACATGTTAGCATGCCTCTTTATTTATTTATCAATTACTGAAAATAGTTTGTATATGCATCTCATATATTATAAGTTATAAAATGACTTATGAACTTTGAAGCAATCCTATCTTGTAACCGGAGGAATCATATGCATTGTCTCAGCTGGAAAATGTCATCCAAATACTAACTATTTGTACCATCTGAAAACAATAATAACAGCTTCGATTTCTAACGCTATATATGAGTATGTGTTCCCCTCTAAGCACCTTGTATACCTAGGTACCTTCCAAATATATACCTACCTTAGATCATGCTTGCTTTTGATGCTGATTTCTGAGTGACTTATTAGTCAGAAACATGAGTGCTATATCTGAACTTGATTCAAAATCAATCTCAAGAATCTGTAGGTAGTACTCATGTGAGAAAACCCTATATCTGATGAACTTCATTAGTCATAAACTTTGTTTTACTATTATTTACCAAATGATACGGTCATTCTAATATCAATGCTAGTGAGGTTTGGAAGCTTAAAGTATCCGAATTAAATAAATGTTTTATTTGGCAAACTTATCATGAGAGACTGCTTACTGATTTAAAGAAGAGTAGAATGCAGACTGTATGTGTATGTCTTCCTCTGTCTGAATCTGAAAGATCAAGTTAGAATATTATTATTTCACCTATTGCTTTTGGCAATTTTGCCAAATAAAAAAGGTTTTTTAATGGTTGGCAATTTTGCAAAAGAAAATGATAGAAATGCATTAACTGCGTAACAGCATAAGGATTAAGTTAAGATATGACAACCATGATATGAGTATTTTTATGGCAAAGTCATGTTCTATTAAATGCTAGGTCCAGAGGCTGATTCCTTGTAGGTAGGATTTTGGAAGCATGGCAATGTATTCTGTTCACTGGTTTCATTGCTTCTAGTTGTAAAAGAAACAGTTATAATATGTTGGTGGATAAGTCCGACGACTCAGCAGCAGTGCGGAATGGAGTTTATCGTCTGGTGGATCTGGGGGCAATACATAACAAAAGGCGCTTTAGTGATCTTTGATGGTCTGAAAATAATATGTTGTGATAAAGATTTCATGTTGTCTGGCTGGTTTGTGTCTGAACTATTTGGAAAAACACAATAATAGATTTTGTTTTCAATTGAAGGAATGCACTATATGTGATCTTTTTTATTTAAAAAACTATATTCTTGTTGGTGGCTTAAAGTGAAGATCAAAGACTTTGGTTATGAATTAAACCAATGGTGTATTAATCTCTCTGAGTGTATTGGCAGGCACATATCTACCACCCCTAATAATTTTTTTTATAGTTATGTGATTGTGTAGTGACTTTGTTGATCATTATATTATATTACTTGAAGGACCCACACTTAGCCAAAGGGTACCCTCTAAATGTTAACAAAAGTCAAAAGGTACCCCATAGAGAATCTATTTTCTCACTACAAAACCAAGTGTAAAGTAGTCATTGAAATACTGCAAAACCATTACTCTTTATCACTTTTTGCATCAACATAACCTCTTTACCTTTAAACATTCTATCAAAACCATTGTTCTCTATGGTGAAAATCTGGGTTGAAATATGCATAATATCAGCTCGTGGAGTAAGAGCATCACATTCACTATGGAAACGTCAATGGTATGCTATTGGTTGGGTTGATCCAACCAACAAATACATAACCAAAGTAGATGCTTCAACCAACACAAACCCTCTTTGGAGAACAAAGTTTTCTATGCAAGTTGATAACTCTGATCCAAATTTTCATGATCTTGCATTGAACGTTGAAGTTTATAGCAGAGACCCTTTTTTCTTTACAGAGAAACTTCATGGTTCAGCTACTGTTCTGCTCAAAGAGTTTCTTGCTAAAGGGTTGCAGAATGATGAGGGTTTCAGGCAAGGGAGTGAAGAAGTTGGAAGCTATCAGTTAAGGAAGAAGAAATCTGGTAAACCAAGTGGATTTGTTGATGTTTCAGTTCGTGTTTCTGAAGATAAAGATGGACCAAATTCTCATTCAGGTATTGTAATTGGTTAATTCATAACCTTCATATATATTATGGAAAAAAAATGTTTCTTTTTGTAGTTGTTTTTTTGTTTCTCTTATGTGACTGAGGTTTTAATTCAATATACTCTATTGGGTTTAGTTTTTTAGTGAAAAAGTTGAAAACTTTGATTGAAAGTTTAAGGTCTGTTTGGATTGGATTATTGAAGCTTATATGTTGACTTAAACACTTGTGAGTTATGAATCACGGACTGATACGATCAATTATGGAGATTTCACTGTTCGATGGAGACGAAGATGCATATTGGTGGATCCTAAGTACTGAAATATATTTCAGGGCAACGGGAAAATCCGATTTTGCAAAGATGATGGTGGTTGCTTTAACTATGCGAGGTCCTGCTCTTCAATGGTGGCTTTGGTGGTCACCCCGTCACCCGCGATCAAGTTGGGACACATTCACCACCGCACTTTTATGGTGCTTCAAGCCGGAATTGCAACACCATCTCAAGGGACAATATTATCATCACTTATCATGATTAAGCAATTACCACCATCTCAAGGGTATGCAGCTTTATTGTTGTTTATTGATTCTAGACTCAATGTTATAAGAATCACCAAGACATTCAACAAAGTAGAGATTAACCCAAGAGATAGAAAGGTGTTGGTCCCTGATGGGTGTTGGTTTGGTTGTATGAGAAAGTGAGTGTCCCTAATCCAGCAGTTCTTGATTTAGCTTTTGAGCGAACTACTGCACAAGTTGAGAAAATTGCAGGAGTTCCACGCAAACATCTGGATTTGGTCATCTATAGTTGTAATTAGCAATTAATGGGGGAGTCTACTGCTAGAAAATTTGGAAATCAAACTAGCTCCCCCATGGTGAGTGAACTGAAACAACAAACAGAGTTACAAGTTGAGGATATGAGTTAGAAAATTTATAATGATATGAGATTTGCCCCATCAATTACCGAAACTGATGACTTGATGTGGTTTCATGATCAGAACCTGTTTCTTTCATCGAATCATAGCACTCATTCAAAGTTTGCAATTATTGTTGCTCTCATGCACCCCTTGCAGTTTGCCTTGGAAGCAATTGAACTTGTTACCTACCCTTTAAATGGCGAGAGTTTACTTGAATATTATGTTGCTTGTTGCAAGGTAATACCAATTATGCTTACTTTGCAATGTTCACATACAATAGATTCACATTGCTTCAAGAATGGTAACATACAATACTGTCAACCTTTTATACAGTTTCCCCAACTAATATGCATATATTGTATCATTGCCATTGAGTGCATGACTTTTCTACCATTCACCTTTGTTGAGTGTTGTGAGAAAGCTCTATTAGAATTTAGAACCCAAGCGAGAATTACTTGGATTGATAAAAGCCTACAAGTTGTTTGATTATGTAAAACTTGGGGAAAGAAGTGTAAAGAACCGCATTGAAATGAAACATGTTGGAGCTGGTCCTTATTCTCTTCTTTGGGTAACATATGCTGCTGTCGACATCTGGCAAGGTACCAAACAATTCTGGTTAAGTCTAGGTGCAATGAAATGTACAAAGGAGACTACTGGCAAAATGAACAGTTCGTGTATTCTTAAGACACATACTGAGTATACTGACTATGATGGGACGGAATGGTTGATAGCTTGGTTTTGGGATAATGACATATTGTTGAGGTGGTATATGCAGAACAAAATCAACACTTTCGTGTTCACTGGAAGAAGCAATATTGGGAATCATTTTGGTACATGGCATAAGCTTTTGGAGGCTTGTCTTACTTACAACCTTGAGGACAAGGTTGATTTCAAAGAGCGAGGTAATGATACGATCATAAGAAGTCACAAAGAGCGTACAAGCCCGAAGAGAGGTTCATGGATGACTCATCTTATTCTAGTAAAAGGATAATGACTCAGCTAGGTTCGAGAAGGATCTTTTAGGCATATTATATTAGTTAGTTACTAAGAAGTGTTATTGTGTAGCCGTTGTAGTTGTCTTATAATGAGGATCCACAAGCCTATAAAAGCATTGTATGTCTCAAGATTAAAATGAAAAATAACCAATTTCCTTTCTTTTATCTCTAGTTTTCTCTCTTAATTTCTAGAGTGTGATCCCTACTCGAATTGGGTCGTATCACGGACACAGACACCGAACAAGACTTGGACTTGTTGACACTAGTAATAATTTGAGAAAATAGAATAGTTGAGTGTAACAGCATGTGTCGTGTTGGTGTTATACACGCTTTCAGTTAGAAGTATTAGTGGTACATAGCTCGTGAAAACTTAAGGAAACGATTTGTGACATGTTCGAAAGCTATTTTCAAGCTCTCTAAGGTATCTTAGGGAAAATCCTATAGGTTACATGAAAATAGTTTAACTTGATTTTATCTTTTATCATAAAATTAGCTTATACATGAGCATTTATATGATAAGCAGGCTTTTATGCTACAGCGGTTTTTAAGAGGTGTATCCAAATAGTCTAAATTTTTAGCTTTCAAAGAATATGAAGGTGATCTGAGGCACTATATATGCTTGTGATGCAGGTAATGGGGGAGGAATAGAGCTCTTAGACAATGGTAATAAGGGTAGATTTGGACAAGGCTATCAACAACAAATGGCTCCAGCTTCGTTCAATGGACCTCATAAACAAGCACAAAGTAATGTACCCTACTCACATCCAGTGCCATTTCCTACAGACTATTCTAACCCTTATGTGGGTGGACCAAGCTACCCTGCAGCTTCCGGACCAAGTTACCAACCACCAAGAACTCCTCCACCACCACCTCCACCTTCAAATGTTGGCTCTGCTCCCAATTTTCATCAAAGTAATAATGGATTGGCACCAAGTTATTTTAATATGCCATCATCATCAGGAACAGCTCCTAGGCAGATGGGACCTCCAGGATTTGCAATGGGAGCAGGTGCTGGAGCATTAGCAGCTGGTGCTGTTATGTTTGGTGATAACTTCACGTCAGGATTTGATGTGCCTTCAGGTTTTGGAGATCCTGGTCTTACCATTGCAACTGATCCTCTTTTCTAAACAATCAATTAAGCAATCTTAGCATTTTTGTTGCACAATGCATAGCTAGTTACTAGTAAACCAAATATGATGGGATGAATCCAACGCAGTAACTAATTTTGCTCGTTTGATCTCAAATCAATGGTGAAAATTATTTAATGACGATTTAGTAAAAGTGTAATGTGAGTTAGCTGATGACTTAGATCAACTAATTTGTGTAACTGCATGATTTTATACTGTAGGATCCAAATCCGATATGGCCATGGTATAAGAGTTTAACTTGAACAAAATGTTGTATGTATATGTCTTTCTCTGTCTGAATCTGAAAAATCAAGTTAGAATTTTATTATTTCACCTATTGCTTTTGGCAATTTTGCCAAATAAAAAAGGTTTTTTAATGGTTGGCAATTTTGCAAAAGAAAATGATAGAAATGTATTAACTGCATAACAGCATAAGGATTAAGTTAAGATATGCCAACCATGATATGAGTATTTTTATGGCAAGTCATGTTTTATTAAATGCTAGGTCCAGGGGCTGATTCCTTATAAGTAGGATTTTGGAGGCATGGCAATGTATTTTGTTCACTGGTTTCATTGCTTCTAGTTGTAAAATTCGGGATATGGTCTGTGAAGATGATTGCTATAGTATAGCTGAGATCAATATATGACATAAATAGTTACGTTTATAAGTATATTAAATTGAGACACACTCAAGAAATGCTGTGGACAAAAACTGGTTGAAATGGAGCTTTTTAAATTAAGTATATCTATATAATTTTATTTATCTTTTTTTTTTACTTATTTAACTCGAGTTCTATCATTCTATAGAAAAGAAACAGCTTAATAGAAAGCGTAATGTTTGATATCACGACAACTTTTATCACAAATGATTCACAACTGCACAGTACAAGCTACATTTTTTCCACCAAATCCGGTATTGAGGTGATTGAGCGGTTTAGCCATGCTCTATTAAAGCAAAAATGCACTTCGAATTTTCGGGAAAGGAATTGTCGCTGTATTTAGCAGCGCTCGGGAAAAAAAAATACCAACAATTACCAGACAGGTTTAATTATTTCTAAAATTCTGACTCTAAACTTTTAATCCTCCACAACTTCGGTTGAATCCTTCTATTTTTTTCCCACTCACAACACAATCCTTTTTCGTGAAATCCTTTAAAGCATTTAAGTAAAAATGAAAACACAGGTGGACTAAAACTTTCTGATGCTAAAGCGACATATATGCTGATCATTCCTCAACTTCAACATTTATACAAGCCAAGCATTGACATCTCTTATGGCCATTAGCGCACCGTGTGCATGTAGAAGACATTATCTACATACACAAATGCATCTACATATGCATAAACGATGCGCTACTAGCCACGAGAAAAACAAACATATATGAGCTATCATACTCTTAAAGATAAATGAGCCAAGTACAATAACTCGAATGCACTATCAACATGCAACAAACATATATGAGCTATCACATTCACACGGAGTGTATCGTCAATGTTAGTTTACAGAATAAAGTTCTGTCAACTTATCTCGTGCACTAGAAAAAAAAATGATTTAGTATAATTTTCGGCAGAATTTGTGATGTTTATCTCTTTTTCCGACTTTTTCTTTATCTTTGTTCTCCTTCCAAAGTGTCTCTATTTATAGTGAAACTTATGTCATTTGGTAAAGGGAAACAACCCTTTAAAAGATTTTGTTCATGAATGGTACATTGCTTCAATTGTAAAACATTACACTTTTTTTTTAATAAGTCTCTTTTAATTATTGCAACTTTTCAAATATATTTTGGAAATTTCTCTCACAATCCCCCACCATCTTCAAAATATATCTAAATCCATTATTTCGGAAATATCATGGTTTCAGGTAAAGGTATCCCACGATTTAAACATTTACTTAGTGAGTTAAATTTTCACTCATCCCCAAATAGTATGGTAGACAAGCTTTGAACCAACTATTCATCAGAACAAAAGTACATAACTAACACATGAAATCTCGGTACCATTGATTGAATTGTAGAAATGACACATTTGTTAAGACATTGTCTCCGTGTAACCTTTTCATAAGAATTTAAGAATCAAACCCTTGAACTCAATGAAGCAGCGTCACTTCATTCTCATATAGGTACACAATATTAGAAATGTTCCTTAAGTATGTTATTTTAGCAAATATATGTTATATGTCCGTTAATAATTTTGCTCAAAACAATAATATCACTAAAGCATGCACTTGATACTCACGAAAATCCGTATATACTACTTTTATATAAAAACAACATGCAATCATATAATCTATTCATTTACATTTATTATGTAACTTTTCAAAATGTTTTAGTAGTGATCATTGAACATTATCTTTATAAAATGTTTCATATTGTCCCAAAGGTTGCCATTTTACGGTGATCACAACATACATCCCTTGTGTTTTACACGATCCTTTGTTCAAATTCCTTCAAATACGTCATAAAAGCAACATGAAGTAAATTGTATCTCCAATAGCCTCATGTGTTTATTAATAGATTTATACATCTAACGAATTAAAGATCACTTATGGGTATCTATTTCAGTTGTTGTGATCCGTGTGTCGCATGAGTCGAAAGTCTTGTTACAAAAATTGTAAAGAAACTAGGCAAAAGAACCTATGAAACCGAAAATAAATTTGTTGTCCACACGTAGTGTTTGGCTGAAACACACCAGTAAAATACCAAAATACCCCTTCGACAGTTAACTGTCGAAGAAGTATTTCGGTATTTTACTAATGTGTTTCGGCCAAACACTATGTTTGAACAGAAAATTTCAACTGAAAATGATTACCAGGTCAAAACCAAAACAAGTGCGGCCCATAACATAGGGAGATCACAATCATGACCAGAAAAGACAGTCCCACGACCAAAAAACCACCAGCATCAAAGTTTTTTTTTTTGAGAGGAGCATCAAAGTTAAAATGACAATTTATTTATTCTTTATTAAAGTAAGAACGTTGATATATATCTCCATTTGTTTACTATAGTACTGTACACATTGGAAATTGAAAGCATTGGAATAATTGTTGCATAGAAATGAGATATAATGTGTGCTCCTACACTTCTTTTGAGCTGGCTCCATGAAAATATGCTTATATGTTCCCAACGACATGGTCTTTGGTCATATCATATAGTAGTATATTGATTGATTAGCAATTAACTTGATTTGGCATGTAAATATGTAGTGGCATGACACTTAATTTGGCATGGAACAAATTAATTCATGCAACTATTACCTTTGTTCTTAAAACTCTAGTAGTATTAGTATTTGAACAGAAATTTTGCTCATAAGCATATTTTAACCCCTTTTAATTTTAGTGTCTGTTTTAATGAAAACTTTGATTAATTAAAGGGAACTTAATTTTGAAATATCAATGTACAAAATGGACAGATTTATACACTTATCTAATTTTAATATTGTGAAAATAACCTTATAATAAGGGAAGTCATAACAACTCCTATAACGATTTGATGTTGTTCAAAACAACACTCCAACTTCCCTTTAAATAAATTGTTGTTTCTTGTCAGCTAGTATATACTCCACGGTCATAGAAGGTGCATTTAGTTTGCACCACCAATCTTTTTTATTTTTAAAGAAGTCAAAATGTGATATATTAATAAGAAAAAAGAGTTTTATCCGGCACAAGGCGTACCAAGATAAAACTATCAAGTCCAACCAAAACACAAAACAAGTTCAGGAACAAATCCTCTTAACCTCTAGCTAAAACAATAATAACAACATTAGCCTGTACCTAAGCAAGAAAAAGGATAAAACCACCAATTATGATATCCAAAAGCAATATTAACTAATTTTTCCTTCAGTCGTCAAAAGGACATCACCTTGATCTTGTCCGGAAGATTTTGAATACTTTCTTCCATATTTATGAATATTCTACTATTCCGTTCCTTTCAAGTTACTCAGATGCACGAAAACCAAATTAACTTCAAAATAGAGCAACACAACCTGTTACTATCTTATAGATGACAAAACTTATTACAATGATCAATAATATTAAACGGTTCCATAGTGGAAATACCAATCCAACTACGAACCCTTTGTCAAACAGTGCTAAAATAATTGCATTTAGAGAACAAATGATTTGTGGTTTCCCTCTCCCCACAACCTCCCACACAGAGCTGAGAATCTTGAGGACCGATGCCCCTTCTGAATAGACTATCCTTCGTAGGAAGTCTATTGCGAAGAGACGCCAAACTAATAAAGAAACCTTCACTGGAACCTCTGAATGCCAAAGCAACTCGGAGCTAAAATTAACCACCTGCTGAGTCGGAGAAGACAAATAATGATCCCCTTTCATCGAATAACTAGTAACCGGGTCAAGATGCCACTTCCACTTATCATCCACATCAACCTGCAAAACAACATTTTGAAGTAACAACCTACACTGCTGTACCAACACATCCTCCCAAACCAAAAACCATCCCCGCAACATCCAAGCCTCCCCTCATTCATCCCAACCTAATTAAAGAAAACATACTCTCTACCTTCCTCCACCGTTTACTTTTAGTTTGCACAACCAATTACTTTTAGTTTGCCACCCGTATCAAACTCCTCACCTTTCCACAAATTTTCCCTACCGTAATAAAGATGTTATTTTTATTTTAACGGAAATTTATGGAGATGTTATTAGAACTAACATAACAAAGTGAGATTACAATATTATTTGACTTTTATGTATGCATGCATCTAATTATATATCATCGTGTGTATATTGCAGAAATGATTTTGAAGGTTAAGTAACATCATATTATAGTATTTTTAAAAAGCATCAGAATGGCTTGACGTTTATTTGACATGCAACAATTTAAAAAAATTGAAAAGCTTGGAATGAAGTTTTTTTTTTCTCTAAGAATTCTGAGACGGGTGAGATTGTAGAGGTCATAAGATGGTTTATTGTTAAGAAATTAGGAGGTTCCTACTTTTATTAATTTTGAATGATATTCAACCTCTTCTTGTTTAATTTCTTGAAGTTTGGTGATTATTACCTTACGGGTGAGTGCCCCTTGTAGTTTTCTCGTTTTTTTTATTAAATTTTGATGTTAAAAATCAATTATACTATTTCTTTTCTAATGATGAATAAACGATATTAATGAAAGTGAAGTACATACTTCTGTCCAAGTGTGTCTAATATGGACCTTCCAAAAATAGTCTAAAGTAAGACCTTTACAATTTTCTAGTAAGAAATAAATTTTATAATAATAAAAAAGGAGAATAAAAATAATATTTTATTGAATTTACTAAAATAATCTGATTTCAGATTAAACAATTCTCATCCACCATCACAACCAAAACAACACAAAAAAGAAATAAATAAAAAATCAAAGCTCATGCTACCTACCCAAGCATAAAGAGTGTAAAAAAGATCAAAGAGACCCAAGGGTCTTAACTAATTTGATAAAATAAATGTGTAAAAAAGTTTCACACGGTACATAACAATTACTCTCTAAACCCTTCGGGCTTCGGCCCTCTTTATAATAAAAAAAAAAATCTCTAAACCCTAAACTTTTGTATGAGTTGTAATGTGGCACTTCTTGTACCTATTGTTGGGTGTAATGTCTAAATTTTTCGTCTTTAAAAAAAAAAGTTTAGCTTAAACAAGTTCAACCCTTATATTTAAACACTTATATTTTCAAAAATCCATTCAAAATCTCACTTTTCGCTATCTTTCTCTTCCTATCGTATCATTTCATTCTTTTTATTTTTATCTCTCTCAAATAGTTTTCCAAACAAATTAGTATTTTTTTTTTAGGAGCTTATTAATGGAGATCTTGAATACTCCTCAAATCCTGCCAAGTAAAGAAGTAGCATGTGGGTCATGAAGGTATTAAATTCATATGAAACTATTCAGATATATATGTTTCCTGAATCTTGTGCAGCAATAGTAAAAGAGTTAATACTTACAAAGAGCCAGAAGACGAGATGTAACATCAGCTACAGTAACTTCACCTTTTTATGCTAAAGCATATATAGATTAAGCTGAGACATTCATAAAGCCATTTGAGACAATGTTATACAAATGGAGGCAACAGAAAGAAAGAAGGAGCTCCCTTCAGTCCAACCACCACATAGAAAAAGAAGCTGCCAAAATTATGATCTTTAGCTTCATTCACATAATTACTATTACTATAGTAAATGACACTTGTTAGAAAATCAAATTTAGTAATAATGTGTGAAAGAGTGTGTAATCGATGTTTTAAAATTAGAAAAAAAATATTCTTTTCAACACAATTTTTTTTTTTACTTAACAAATGTTCAATATTTACATATATAAGTACTGTTGAGACTGTGTGACTGATATAAAAAACAACTTATAACTTATATGTTAAACTCTTATGTCTTAAATTACGTTTAGTTAAGTTGTTTATCTAGGAAAAAATCTAAGTAATTAACTATATGAATGAATCAGAAGTTAATTTAGCAACCCTTGTATTTCCTCATATGTCCTTGGTTGAGCTGCAGGAAGCTCCTTCATTCTTTTTCCCTGCCATAATGATTAAGCTTTGTAGAACCAAACCACCATGCATTTTTCTGTGAACATTTATCCTTCCTGACAACACATATTTCTGTGAACGTTTATCCTTCCTGACAACAAATAGAGCAGTGTTTTTTTAATAACAGAAAGAATGGTGATATGATGAAGAATTTTTTTTTTCTTTGACAAGGATGAAGAAATATATATATATATATATATATATATATATATATATATATATATATATATATTATTGCAGTCAAATAGATAACAAAATCGTAGTGTATAATATGTACTTCTAAAAGTGGATCTTTGCCATTTTTAATAAAGAATAAATTTTATAATAATAAAAATTTAGAACAGAAATAATATTTTATTTAAAACTTACAAAAAATAAGAGAGTCTGTCATTAGACCAGATCCATATTAATCAACCCACAAAATCAACCAATTGAAAAAATAATAATTAATTGGTTGATATTGTAAGTTGTCTAATATAGATCTAGTCTAACGTTTTTTTTTTTTTTTTGAAAAGGAATTAATATAGGCCTGTTAAAGATAAATTTCATGAAAATATAATAATTTAATCGGGGAATCAAAATAAAGTTTAAAAGATATAGACTCATTTCAAGACTTTTTTTTATCATTCTAAACTAAACTCAAATCTGATGTTATTGCAAAGTAAACTGACTATATATAATTACTGCAAAAATAAAAGGTAATTGACTGAAAAACGAACCTGTCTTGGCCCAAACTTTCACAAGGTATGTGTTTCAAACTAAAAGAAAACTGTACACAAGAAAAAGAAAAAGAAGAGGACATGCTTGATAGAGGGAGGAAGTAAAAAAGGGTACTATATAGCTGAAAGAATAACATGCAAGTTTATATAAGCTCAGATAAGTAATAGATCATGTAAATTAAACTAGTTTTCTCTTGAAAATTAAAGAGAAAAAACATCTTTTTAAAAATTGATGCTATTATAGACTTATGCCTATAACAGTATATAAATAGCTGCACAGATAACTAAGAAAAGGAAACCCTATACTGACTTTATAAAACTAGAGATCCAATTAATGAAGAGGATGAAGGAAATTAAAATAGACAAATCCAACATCATACAATAGTGCCATAGTTGACCATATTTACAAAAAAAAAAAATCTTAAAAAAGAAAGTTAAGATCTATGGATGATAAAAAAGAACATTCCTTAAATTATTAGAGTTTTTTGAAATATAATAGAAAAGAGAAAAGATCTTGAAGTGGAGTAAGTAGGAAGACCAACCTTAGCATGACATAGACCTAGAGCTCCAAAGTAGATGTTGCCAGAAAACCCTAATTCTGGTATGTTTTTTATTGATACCTGAGCTTAACAAAAGCAAGACAATGAGAGTTATAAAGAAATAATTAATGAAAACTGTAAAGACTAAAAAGGACTTGCTGTTGGCCAAGAAAGAGAGAGTCGTAAAACTCATTTTAGTTCAAAAGAAAACTAAGACTAATTTGGTCCATGTGAAAAATAAAAACTATATTTAATTGAGAAAAATACCAGAGACAACTTAATCAACATCGCCACTTAAACAACGTACTTTCATTATTTTTTAATTTATAAACAAAATTTTAAGATGAGATATATAATTCAGATTTCTCCACTATGGATATTCTAAGTCGTCCAGATTATTTTTATTATTTTTTTTAGATAAATTAAGAGTATTAACTTACATCAGAATGATGGTCAGACATTTCAACTAGGTTGGCATCCATAAATACCGCAAATTACTTTTATTTAAGTCTTTTTTCCCTTCATTTTTTAGAAAATAGAAAATTTACTTTTATTTTTTTATAGAAAAATTGAATTTTTTCAAAGACTAAAATGATGTTTCGCTCTTAATTATTTATAAGTACTTTTAGTTTTTCATAAAATATTAAGAGATGATGATGGGTCATTGTTTTCATGAGAGTCACACACACCTAGGAAAGTGTGAATCCAATATGTAAAGATCGATATATTCCAGTGGAAGATATAAATGAAAATGGGAGAGTGACATGTGAAGGTAACTAAATTTCACTTGGTGCTGTTTGGGTTGGTGATGAATTTCATATAATCACTATTTCACACCATAATTTTTGGAAAAGAATTATATTGTAGAGCTTGAAAAAACCCCATATTTTCATGTAAAACTAACTTTTTTTAAGGCAAAGCAAACTCATTTCACTTCAATCTTCATCATAATAATAATATGAGCAATATAAAGAGGAGGATTATAAAAGGCACTGGGGTTAGACTCTAATAAAGACACTTGTAATCGACTCTATTTATTTGTCTTCCGACAATGTTTATAAAACTCTTTTTAAGTTCCTTAAATATACAATTTTTGGGTGCTTTCAATATTGTAAAAAAAAACTTTTTGAGCTGGAAAAAAAGTTTTAAAGGAGGAACTTTATCATTTTTTAGTTAAATAGTAAATTTCACAAATAAAATAAATAAATAAATTTAGTATTGTACTACAATTGTTGAGGATCAATCTATATACCTTTTTGTGAATCAATATTAGAAGCACCCACAATTTTTATTAAATATATGTGACCCAAATTAAAATTACATTTAGCAAAGAATGTTTTATTGTCACCATATCCCTTTGGTAAAAAAAAATTGTCACCATATCTCCAAGCAAATTCAAAAATCAAGATATGCTCAAGATTTATACAGACTGGGCTTCTTCTTTTACAAGCAGTATTAATTAATTAGATATTCTATAGATTTTATAGGGTAAATATATATTAAAAAATGATATTTGCATAACTATTTTTTAATATTTTTTATGATTACTTTCTCTTTTATATTCACATTATATTTTTACTTTCTTTCTCTATTGTTTTGGTTTTTGTGTCAATATTTTATTTTCTTTGTAATTTATTATTGCCTTATAAGTAGCCATTGAAATGGTTGTACAAACAAGTGAATAACACAACTCATATATATTCTATAGATTTGATTTATGCACGGTTTTTTTGTTTAAATAATATATAACATGATTTATATGCTAATAAATAAATAATAGTGAGTCTACAAGTTAACATGTGACAAGATAAACGTCAGTATCGAACTACTGTTCAAACGTGAGCTGCTGCTCTCAACAACTTCTAACAACATTTATAATTTTCAAATCCCTTCCGAACATTGATAATTGAGGAGGATTCACAACAAGGTAAGAATGACTCACATATTCTTTCAAAAAAAAAAATGACTCACATATGTCACCCAAAATTTTAAAGAATGAAAATACATTTATTAGAACAACCATGATATTTGAGTATTCAATTTTTCTCAACATTTAAACACCTTATTTTTCTAATATTTCTTTTATAAAATTATCAACCTATTATATCTTTTTTTTTAGGGAAATTCCTATTATATATCTATTATTCCACTCTTTTACTTTCAAGATGTATACATATGTATAACTAAAAAGTTGTTAAATACATTTTAAGGTGAATGTTGTTAAAACACACATTCTAAAAAATAAATGGGCGTATGTTAACAATTTATATAGGCAAATGGCTAGGATACACCCACTTATTTTTTAAAAAGTGTGTTTTTGCAAGTTATAACTAAAAAGTAGTTAAATACACTGTAAGGTGTAACTTGCTAAAACACTCCCACATAAAAACTAATGGGTGTGTTGTAGCAAATCTCATATATATATATATATATATATATATATATATATATATATATATATATATATATATATATATATATATCCACAAACAACTCTTCTATCGTAGGAATTTTTTCAACGTACACTCTCTATTTGAATAAAAGAACACCGTCTCCAATTTCCTAAAAGAACAGTGTCCTATGGTCTCCAAGTAGGACAATTGTAAATTCCTAGATTTTCTAGCATCGTCAAAAAATGGCTCGTATACAAGTGAGAATCACACAAAGAGTTTTTTTTTTTTTAACAAGGCAAAATGAAATTATATTACCACAATATAGTAGAACCTAAGCACAAAGTGTGCCTAAGATCCACTACCAAATATAATAGGGACAACGTTTAAAAGATAAAAAGCACCAATAGTGTTTAGTCAATGCCCAGACAAACCAAAGGACTTAACCACCACATATGAGTGCCAAAAACAAAATTGGCTTTTTTAGCTTTTAGTCATGCTAACGATAACATTTTGATCTTATCAAGTAACCTAGGAACCTCAGTTACAACATTATTAAACAGTCTATTATTGCGTTCAATCCACAAAACCCAAGTGCACAACAACCAAACTAACTGTAGAAACGAGCTCTTAGCTTTGCCCACACCTATCATAAAGGTGAACTGCAGCAAGTGATCTGATATGTTGTTGGAGTCGACTCCTACAAACCCAATCCAAAGGCGCACCTGCTCCCATAATGGTGCAAAAGAAGAACAAGACAAAAACAAATGGTCGGTCGTTTCAACAAGACCACATCCTAAAACACACAATGTTGCTTCTGACTGCAGCATACCACGAGCTGCCAAATTCGCTTTGGTAGGAAGACGATCCCGGATGAGCCGCCAAGCAAAAATAGAGACCTTCAAAGGAACCTGTCGATGCCAAACTAAATCCAACACGCTCTCCACATAAGGAATGTCAACAGCTGTTAGTAAATCATAAGCACCACGAACTGAGTAACCTCCTATAGGGTCAGGAAGCCACACCCAAGTATCTGAAACATTATGACACAGGGAAACATCAAGCAGTAAAACCCTACACTCCTCCTCCCACGCCCATAACCTACGGCGCCATCTCCACCCCTCAACACCCTGCACCATATCAAATGAGAACATCTCAGCCAAAGTGACTGTTTTGTTCTCCGCCAAGTCAAACAACCTCGGGAACCTCTCACAAAGGGGCGCACCACCACACCATCTATGGGACCAGAACAGCGTATCGGTCCCATCCCCCACCTTCCTCAACACACTATCACCAAACCAACCTCCACCTAACACACTAACACCATCCCGAATCCTCCCTACCTCCCTCCACCAAGAAGAAACTTCGGCCCCCAACCTCCAACCGACCACCTAATTCGCCATAGCGGGCGACTAACACCTGGTACCACAAACCATCTCTATCCACTAGCATCCTCCAACACCATTTACCTAACAAAGACACATTAAACTCCTTCAGCCTCCGCACCCCCAACCCTCCAAGCTCCTTCGACGAACACACCGTATTCCAACCTATCCAAGTAATTTTTCTATGGTCCTCACTCCCCCCCCCCCCCCCCCAAAAAAAAAAAAATTATTTAACAAAGATTCAATGGAAGAGATTATACCTGATGGAGCTTTAAAGAAAGAAAGTGCATAGACAGGCAACGAAGTCAATACTGATTTGAGAAGGATCAAGCGACCACCAAAAGAGAGAAACCGACTATTCCAACCCGTCAGTCTAGATTTAATACGATTCACCACAGAGTCCCAAAACGAAAGTCTTTGAGGATTACCCCCAATAGGTAAACCGAGGTACATGAAAGGCACCTTACCCACTTTACAACCCAACACCAAAGCTGCCTCAGCTAACCACTAATCCGGAATATTAATTCCCACCAACAGACTTTTATGAAAATTCACCTTCAACTCTGACAACGCTTCAAAAATGAAAAGAGTCGCCCGCAGGGCCCAAACATAAGCCCAACTTTTACTACCTAGCAACAAAGTATCGTCGGCAAACTGAAGGAGGGAGACAACCACCGAACTATCCGCCCCAACAGAATACCTAGAGAACAACTGATTATCAATCATAGCTTTCATCAACGAGTGCAAACCTTCAGCCGCTAGAAGAAACAAAAAAGGAGACAAAGGGTCCCATTGGCGTAAGCCCCGATGAAGCACAAATTCCTCTGTAGGACTACCGTTAACAAGGACAGAGGTTGTAGCTGTACAAACGCATTCTCTAATCCACTTCCTCCACAAGACGGGGAAAGACATACGTTCCATAACCGCATCCAGGTAACCCCAATCAACAGAATCATACGCCTTTTCAAAGTCCACTTTAAACAACATAAGCTCCTTTTTCAACCTACTCGCTTCATCAACCACTTCATTAGCGATCAAAATACCATCGAGAATTTGACGATTCTTAACAAAAGCAGTCTGAGACTCGGATATGACACTACCAATTACTAACCTCAGTCTATTAGCTAACAATTTTGCTATAATTTTATACATACTCCCCACCAGAGAAATAGGTCTAAACTCATTAAGACGCTGAGGATTCTCCACCTTCGGAATGAGAACAATGAACGTATTATTAATACCTTTGGTCAATTTCCCGTTATGATGAAACTCAGAAAAAACCTCATTAAGTCATCTTTCAGTAACGCCCAGAATCTTTGATAAAACCAAAATTAACCCCATCTGGACCCGGACTTTTAAAACAATCGCAGTCCCACACAGCCGCTTTGACTTCGTCCAACGAAAACGGTTTGATCAAGCCCCCCCCCCCCCCCCCCAGCCAAAGACAGACTACAAAAATGAAGGTTAGACACCGAGGGACGCTCCATGTTTTGCGCCCTAAAATGCTGGGGAAAATGGGTGAAAATGGCATTCTGAACCGACTCCACTCCCTCAATCAACACTCCGTCAACCAGCACATAACGAATGGCGTTGCGCCGACGCCGAGAAGACATAGCTGAGTGGAAAAATTTAGAGTTCGCATCCCCTTCACGCAACCACTGGTTTCTCGACTGTTTCCAACACAAACTAGTATTTAACCTAGAAAGGGTATGAATATTCTCGGACACACCAAGAATCTCTGCACACTTTGCCTCAGACAAGTCCTCAACTTCCCCCTTACACTCCAAGGTGACCACGCTTTTTTTCAAAGAAGCTATTGTTGCAGGTAAATTTCTAGCGTGAGCCTCATGCCACTCTTTCAGCGCCCCTTTGATTAGCTTAAATTTTTCTTTTAACACAAAACCACCCCAGCCATCCACCTGTATCGCTTTCCACTTATCGGACACAAATTGATTATACCCCGGTATATCAGACCAACACTTCAAGAAATGGGTCGGTCGAGGACCCCAATTCTCTTCATCAACAGACAGAAACAAAGGACAATGGTCAGACAATCCTCTCAATTGAGCCACCTGAATACAATTAGGCCAAAGTAGGCTCCATTCTTCAGAGATCAAAAATCGATCGAGACAACTCATCGACCTACCATCTCCTTTAAACCAAGTGAACCGTCTACCATACAACGGTAAATCAAGCAACAGGTTATCCTCGATGAAAGAATTGAAATGCGCATAATCCCCCCCACTACCATAGTCTGACACCGACCTCCTTTCCTCTCGACAACGCACCGCATTAAAATCAACACAAACGCAAACCTTCTTCCCTCTCAACCCCTGTAACCGAACAGATAAAGCATCCCAAAGAGCTTGGCGTGCATTACCATCACAAGGGGCATACACATTGAACAAATGGAATTCCTAATTAGAAACAATAAACCGGCCATGAATACTCAGAACATGATCAAAACTACCCGTAGACCAAACCTCCACCTCCGAAGAATCCCAAACAGTCAACAAACCCCCTGAAGCCCCCACAAAAGGGCGAAAGGAGAAAGCACCTGAAAGGTTATCCCAGACCGACGAGCAAACCCTATCATCACAAATTTGCAGCTTAGTCTCTTGTAAACACAAAATCAACGGACGCTTATCCTTAACCAAAGAACGCACTTCTTTCCTTTTCTCAGGGCCTCCCAATCCCCGAACATTCCACGAAATCAACCTCATCACCAACACCCTCACCCCGACCCCGTTCACCCCCAACCAACTACACCTCAACCTCTTCCAAGCCCTCTGTCCCTTCCTCACTATTAGTCATTCCTTTCTTCTTCCCTTTTACCTTCCTGGCTAACACTCCAAACATGTTGTTGCACCCACCAAGCTTCACGCCAATAGTGTCGCCTATACTCTGAACATTTTCCCTCACCACCTTCTCACTTCCATGAACAGTCACCCAATGGTGCCAATCATTCACCGAACTAGAGTTAGAATTCTCTTTTGATACTTCCTTAGAAATCAAGCTCACTGCCGTTTTTAGTTTAGAAGAGCCTTGGTACTTACGCCCATTTCTCTGAAGAACTTTCATAACCGCTACCCGGTCTTTATTAGGGAGACGAGCCACCTTTTTCAAGCTGTGAACAGTATGTCTTAGAACCTCGTCCACTTTCTTGTGTTTGCTGCCAAACGGTACTTCGTTATTACGACATGTTTTGGGCCACGTCCCATTATTAACAACTTTCCTTGACGAAGAAACAACCCCCGCTTCACTGTGAACTTGATCCCTCAACCACTCTAAGCTCCATAGACCGGAAACCACAGAGCGAGCTGCCCCAGGTGGACAAGATATCGCACGCCCTCGACGCTGTTCTTCCAAAGGACCAGAACCCGCTCCAGTGGAGGACCTCGTTACAATGTCCGCTCCCTGGACCAGCTGCTCTCCACACGTGTTACCCAACTCGTACTCCTTCGAATGTTCACCAACCTTCATAGAAATATCCAAACTAGGAACATTTGCGGAATTACTACTTGCACCCTGAGCAACTGACTTCGTTGGAATGAACGCACCCTCCACCTCCGCAGGTAACTCAGCTCTAGCTTCAACAGTTCTACTATGTCCATCTGATTCCACCAAATCATGGACAATTTTATCCACCAGGAGATCTGCATTATCCTCAAGATCGTGCTCCAATCGGACATCCTCCTGAATTGACTGCTCATCACTAGAGCCCTCATCCTCTTCATACAAACAAACATCATCTCCAAGATTAAATCCCCACTCCTCAACAATCTTAATAGACACCATTTCTCCATCTATCATCAACGACTCAATACAATTAATAACCTCAGTAGATGAAGTAGCAATTAGAACCCGAGCATAATCGAATCTTTCCTTCTTCGTCGAGCAAGAGTCCGTACGAATGAATCGACCACACTTCAGAATACACAGTTTGAAAAACCACTTGTTCCAAGCATGTAAAGGAATGCCATATAACCTCACCCACGCCCCCGCTGAAATGGCACAACTTTCTTCTCCCACCGCACTATATTGGTGAAAAATGATCGAAGAACTCCTTAGTGTCGTGCAGTAAAGTGGCGATGTTAACCTCAGATAAGCACTGAAGAAAAACTATGTCTGCTCCCACAGGGATGATCTCAATACCGTTAACACCTGCATCCGCAATTCTCTTTTGAATAACTGGTATAGACTCACCATTAATCACTGTAGCCAGAAACCCATTACGCGCCCATTGAAGTTCTTCCGTGCGAGACCTATAACTACGTACCAATTTTTGGATTGAAGGTTGCCCCCCTTTTTTTAGATAGCCTCTAGTACTAATGGCTGACACCTCCACACTGCCCCCTCCTTCCTTCCCTTTGATTAACCCCTTGTCCAACCTCACAGTCACATCCCCAACTTGCACACCCGCCACGCCACTCCAACTTCCTTCACAATTGTCCTATTCCCTTGCACCTTACCAACATCCTTGGTTGTAACTCCCTTCCCGTCCTTCGATACACCACCCTTCTCTAAACCCACCCTCGTTAAAATCACTCCCTTACCAACATCGGACAGCTCAACGCCCCCGTCTTTCCTCTCTCCCTTCTTACCAACGGTGCTGCCACCATCCTTGTCTAGCTCTCTCTCAACTTCTAACATAGTTGCCTTGTCAAATCTAAATACTCTGGCCTTAATTTGAAAATTACTGAAACAGACAGAATTCACTGCTTTCAGCAACTTTCCAACATCACGTACATTAGTGAAACGCACAAAATCATAATGTTCCCCATTAACGTTACACTTTCTAGGAACCATCACCTCCTCTAAAATACCACACACCTCAAAACCTTTCCGTAAATAGAAATTCGATAAATGCGGCGGAAAATTAGTAAAATAGAAGGTAACAAACCGGCGAAAAAGAGGACCGCTCGCTGAAGCATTATTGGTGGTGATTATCGCGGTCGCCTCTGACCTCCGATTTTGCGCTTGTCTTCCCCGCACATCCGCATCCTCCTCGCGCCGTCATGATTCAGCCCGCCTCCTTACCTGCAGCCGCCGCCGTTCCTCCTCTGGCTCCCCCATACACCAATCAGAGAACCTATCACGGTAGTAGTCCCCTTCGCGCTCGATCAGACCTCCCGTGAATCAACATATCTAGACTGACGTTCAACCGCTTCCTCCCAGTCGTTGTACCGTCTGTCCTCTCGCTTCCAATTCCGACCTCGAACACCCTGTCGCAACACTTTCCTCCTCCTAGGTCTCTCATCAAGCCAATCATCCCCATCCCCCCTATTTAGTGGCACCCTGCTTGGCCCCCTTCCCCCCCCAAAAGGACCTCTCAGTCGGCGATGCAGACCGCCGTACAGCCTGCCTGCGATGGTGTTGCAGGCGGCTGCCTCTCTCAATCTCCTAGACGCTCCCTCTCATAAGAGTTGATTTGCTAAAAAAAAAATGATAGAACGTACAATACAGTTTTAGTTCTATTAAGTTTAATTTAAAAATTGATCGTAAAACTAGACAAAATTGACGACAAGGAACTAGACAAACTAAAATTCTTGTCCACCAGTAAATTTTGAGACAACTTATAAATTATCTAAAATAATAAAATTGCATGTTTATTTTCTACTCAAAAAGTATTTGTTTTCCTCGTCATCTCTTCTCCCTCTCCCTCTCCATCAATCTCGGTTGTATCTCACTCTCTTCTGTCCCCCTCTCTCATTTCTCATTATCTCTCTATCTCTCCCTTCTCTCTCATTCTCTCTTTTGTTAATTAATATTTGCATTTGCAAAGAGTTATAGTAAATTGCAACTTATTTTATTTGTGTTTGTTCGTTGTCCACCAAATATTGGTCAAGAAAAAAAAACGTGTCTGTCTTAAAAGTTTGTCATGTATTTTTTTTTCCTAGTATATATTTACTCTTGTGAATAAAACAAACCATAAGACTGATTTTTCTATACACTTATAACTATTTGTTTTCATTTATTTTTTAAGAAACTATTTATTTTCATTTAATATTTACTATCATCAAGCACAATTATAAATTTTGCATATTACTTATAACACAAATGACTTGAAACCATCGTCAATCATCAAA
This sequence comes from Medicago lupulina, assembly GCA_958299785.1. Taxonomy (NCBI): domain Eukaryota; kingdom Viridiplantae; phylum Streptophyta; class Magnoliopsida; order Fabales; family Fabaceae; genus Medicago; species Medicago lupulina. Next base: position 49,906,386 of record OY283145.1, on the reverse strand, counting down.
TAAATGCAAAGTTATAAACATGATGCATGCTCATCTAACAACAATTGGCATCATGCAAGTGAGACAAGCATACACATTCTAATTGGCTGCCCCCACTATTCGGGGGAAAAGCTATGTCTCTAGTCAAGTTGATTTTGTGTTTTATGACCCATCATTTGTTCAACTCTCAATTGATATGATGATTGCATAAAAATTCAATGTCATAACACATTTGAGTCGTACCATGATGGACAAGTCTACAATGTTTAACATCAAAGCATTTAACCACAATGAAAACAATTAACATTATACAACACAATATTTAACACATCATCATACGTACTAAGCCATCAATTTCATTTAACCGATTAGAGCACTAAAACTAATTGACCATACATATTAGGGTTAATTATGTTTAAGATGAAGGTGAGAAAAACATAAGAAGGGGGTTGAATTTGTTAAGATTTTCTTCGTTTTCTCTTAAGTTGAAAGACACTGATCAGAAGCAATTCAAGAACAGCTTCTGAAGTGATGTTCAGAACTAGGTTGCAGCGGATAAAAACAGAGAGAAGGAAGAAAGACACAAAGCAATTATACAGGTTCCTTCCACAAACCGAAAGTAGTCCTGTCCCCCTTGCACTTCCAAGGAGAGTTCACTAAAATGTAATATCTGATTACAAATGTTCACTGCTAAACTTAGCAAGAGACTTCAAATGCTCAAGCATAACTGCAAGAGACATCCTATGCTCTTGAACACAATCAAGAGACTTCTATGCTCAAGCACAACTGCAAGAGACTTCCAATCAATCAGAATTACAAAGAAAAATGTTTGACACTAAACACTTGATATATAATCAGAGGTGCTTACAATACAAATCAGATATAGGCTCTTAAGACTCTAGAATTTCTAAGATATGAGCTTTGAAAAGAAATTCTAAGTGAACTTTTGGATGCTGAACAATTTTGACAGAGTTTAGGCGCTTTTAAATTGTTGTTGAGTCTTCTTCGTTCTTCAAGTTTTCACTCCTTTATATAGAGGTGTGAGATGAACGTTGTGAATTGCCAGCACATCCAAAAAGAGTCGTTTGAAGCTTTGATCAATCACCAATGATTCATTGCCTGATATGGTTGTTGTCCTATGAAGAATCAATTTCAAATGCATTCCATGTATGTAGGAACATTGTTGCAGGCAGAGCTGTTATCCTTGTCTTGTAGCAGAGACAAACTCTGTATAGTGGAGGTAGTGGTTGTACACTTCGTACAATTGTACTTTGTCAACGCTCTAAAAAAGAACAAGCATCCAATGTCTTTGAATCCTTTTGAATTAGCCGTTGCTCTTCTTTTCCACTCTTTTGCAATGCTTAGACGACATTGAATCCATTGAACAACTTTTGAAACTTTAGGTTTGCATCTCCTGATGAACTGTAACTTCTAGTGATTTTCAGCTTCTGATGAACTCTCTTTTGATGAACTTCAGCTTCTGATGAACTCGCTTCTGATGACACGTCATCACTTCAGGAGTGCTTTGTCTTCAGGAGCACTTTGACTTCAGGAGCACTTTGACTTCAGGAGCAGTTCTCTTCAGATGATTTTAAGCTTCATTTTTGTTTATTTTTTTGCTCTATTTTGTTATTCCAGAACCTATTAATGATCTCAAAATTTTTGTCTATGGTCCTGTACACTTGAACAAATATTAGCAAATCCAATTGACAATTTTTTAATACCTTGTAATCATCAAAACTCTTAAGGGTAATGTTAAACACATTTTGTTCCAACATAAGGTCCCTAGAAATAAGCAAGCTTCCAACATTGGTCCCTATTTAAATTTTAATAAATTTTTCATCCCCAACAGTTTTTCCCGTTTGTAAGTTTCATCCCCAAACTCTCTCCTCTTACTCTTTTCACCACCTCGTTCACGCCGGCGATGCTTTTATAACCTTCGCTTGCAAATTCATCTTAAACATCAATTTCAACAACTTAATCACACGTCAACTTCAACACACAAAATCTCAACAATCTTCACCATTGAAAAATCCAGCAACAACCTTTTCGAGAGAGAAGCGGAACCAGTCGATTTTCAAGGTTCGGATCGCGAAACAAAGAGTGGGAGTGAAGAAGATTGAAGAGAGCGAAGTAGTAAGAAATAGAAACAATAACACATATATGGTTTTTTCGAAAAATTCAGGGAATGACCAAAAATACTTGTAGGGTGAAATATTTTATGGATCTGGAAGAATAAAAAGGAATGAAGGAGAGTGATAAGCTTTGACAAAAATTATGGGAAAATTTGTAACTATCCTTAAACTCTTAAATTTTTCAACGATTTTTTTGATACAAGTTTAGAACATTACAAAAGGTTCGTTTACTAAAATTTAGAATTTTTTTAACACTTGTGCAAAAAATTGTTCTAAATCCTAAAAGTTTAAGCATAATTAAACAAATTTAGATTTAGTAGGGACTAAAACTGAGTGCATAATTTTTTATATGGACTAAAAACACTATTAAAATTAAGTAAGGACTAAACTTAAAATATCCCAATTTTATAGGGACCAAAAACATATGATGTCATTTACCACATGGCAACCATGTCATTTGAAATGTACATGTGGCATGTCTCGGTCAACATTTTGTTAGCCTAGTCAGCACAATTTGACGGCAAGGACCAAACTTACAAACGGATAAAAACGTTGGGGATGAAAAATTTAATAAAATTTAAATAGGAACCAATGTTGAAAAATCACTTATTTGTAGGGATCTTAAACATAATTAACCCTACATATTATTGATTAACACGTATATATTACTAATTGACCAATAACTTTGTAAATAATAAATTTGATTTTACTTCTTAATCAATTAAGTTCCTCTTAATTGATTAGATCACTAAGTCTAATCAATTAGCCACACCCAAAAGAAGTACAACTAGTTTGGAAATCGGTACAATTAGTACTAATTGTAACAATGAATGAGTAGAAAGATATAGTTACGTGAAAGATATAATTCCACTTAACTAATGTTTTTTTATTTCTTTAGCAAGTGTTCTTAAAGCACTTGTAGCATTACCCTTATTTTATATACATTCATTTTTTATTTTTTTTTAAACTATGTACATTCTTTTAATCTCACAAAAATATACTATCATTTAAATCACATTGTCATCTTGCTTCCTTTATTTATCCTAATTGTTTTTTTTCTTTCTCGACAGCCTAGTAAATATGGCCCATACATTGTATATATACTGAAGTGAGGAGTTTGGATTTCAAATCTTAAATCTTGTGTATTATTGTCTCTACAACTATCAACTAACATGTGCTTAAAAACCTCCTTCTTCTCGAGGAAGGGTGTAATCGAGAATTCGACCAAAGATAAGTAACTTTAATCTCGTTAATCTATATATGTATGCGTGCATGCGCATGTGTACAGATGTTTGCACTAATTGACTTTCGGTGATCTCTAAGATGAACAATTGAACCACGTGATGACAAGTCATTAGATGATTATGAGTTTGTGGGGTTTAGTCTAAGTTTTTAAATGAAAATAGTCTTTATGCGTTCTTGGCCTCTAAACCCTTAATTCCCCATCTATTATGAAGTGTACATTACAACTTTGTCCCTAAGAATGTAAGGGAGATTTTTAAATGAGAAAGAGGGAGCTTTGGAGAGATGGGTTAAGAGGGAAAAGATAAATTTCTCACCTTATTTGAGATAGTATTTTTGTTTGTGTTGTCATGAGGTTAGATGAATCAAACGATAAGGAAAAATGAAAACAGAGCAAAAGCAAAAATGAAATTCTGGTTGACTCTTGTAGTCATTGTTGTTTGTTTCGATCAATCATCATCATCATTTCCATGCAAATCAACAATTCCAGGTGATTGGAAGTATCCCAATGTTTTTTCTTGTGATATTAAACCATACTAAATATTTTCCATATTTGCCATTTTCTTGTGATATTAAATTATACTAAGTTTAGGTTAGGGTGAAATTGCTTATTAACTATACATGTGAATCAATTCAAGTTATATTAAACTATAGAACAGAGCAAGCAAAACTGAAGAAGAAGAAAGAAACAGAGAAAGCAAAACTGAAGAACAAAAATGAAATTGTGGTTAATTCTTGCTGCCATTGTTGTTTGTTTCAATCAATTATCATCATCAACATTTCCATGCCAACCAAGCATTCCAGGTGATTGTCCAAGTCCAACTCAACCACAACCAGAAACCTCTAATAATCAGTGTAAGTGTGAAAAAGCAACTTTCATCAAAATGCTGATGAAGCTTGATCCAGGCACAAGCCTGTTAAGCTTCATCACATTTTTGCAGACTGTTTCATTTCTAGTTTTTGTTTCTTGATATAGAATTTATTTAGTTTGGAATTGTGATTTCAGATGAACCATGAAATGAAAATTTGAAAGTATTTTGATGTTTTCTTAAGATTGTGAATCTTCTCTTCTTTTTAATTTTAAATTTAGTTTGAAAGTATTCTACATTCTCATGAGTCATACTAGTGTAAAAAGATTCTGAAGTTAATAAATGTTATGCAATTTGGTTATTTTGAGTGTTGTACTGCTCAAATTTTGCGGTAAAATTTCATATCAAGATTTAATTGGTTTAATTTGAAAACCAAAGCAGTTTAATTGGTTTGATATGGATTCTTATGAAGATGAAACAAGGGTGGAAGTAGGCGGTGAGAGTTTAAATAATGAGGATATGAAACACCGGTTAAAGTCTAAACAAGTGAACAAAAGTTTCATATTTTCTTATATTGTTGGTACATGTTTGAATGTAAACATGAATAATTCAATAAGAAAGTAGGGAACGATTCCTCTCCCGCAACCATGAAAAGCTAACTATTGCACCAAAGAGGAAAAGACTGGTAAGAAATGGTAAAAAATAATGTGAGATCCAAGGTTTTTGATCTTGTCAATCTATACATGTGTTTGTGCGTGCGCACGGACGTGCATGAATGTTTGCACTAATTGACTATAAGTGGTCTCTTAGATGACCAATTGAACCACGTGATGAGAAGTCATTAGTGAGACTGAGGTGATTATGAGTTTGTTAATAGTTGTAATAACAAAATTTCTATATATGTGATCTATAATCTATTTGGACATAAACTTATGCTAGTAAATGTGTTTAAATAAGTCATTCTAAACGGTTTAAAGCCAACAAATTCTCAATTGCGTTTATCAAAAAATAATAAATATACATATGTTGTATTTTGGCTACCGGTTGACTTTCATTATTATTCTTTGTTTTCCGTTCTTTCTACCTTATACCTTATTTAGCGAAAAAATAGATAATTAATAATAACATACTCTCTCTGTTTCTAATTATAAGTAAAATTGACTTTTTAAGTTCATTCCATTAATAATGTACGTAGTTTATATTATGGACCACATACATCATTAATTGAATGAACCTAAAAAATCAATTTTGCTTCTAATTAGAAACAGAGGAAGCAGTTTATAATAGCTGGATTTATAGCGAATAACTTATAAGCTAATTTACAACATATAACGGATAAGTGAGCTGATTAAATTTGTAGTGTTTGATAAAATTATCGGTTGACCTAAGTTATACATATTTTTTTAAGTGAACCTAACTAATAAACATGAAATGACATAAAAAGTAGGGTTAAATATGTTTTTGGTCCCTGTATATATACCAACTTTTTCTTTTAGTCCCTATAAATTTTTCCTTCAACTTCTAGACCTTATAAGATTTTCAATCACTACTTTTGGTTCCTATTTTCAAGTCAATTTTTGTATTTTTAATGAAATTGTGCAGAAATGTGTAGAATAATGTAAAAATCACTCAAAAAAATTAGAAGTTTTTAACAAAACATAAATTAAATATGAATTTTCAACCACCAATAATATAAAAATTCATATTTGAATCATGTTTTGTTAAAAAATTCTATTTTTTTGGAGAAATTCTTATAATATTATAAATTTTCAACATAATTTTATTCAAAATAAGAATTCTACATATGAGTTTGCTTTATATGAGAGACCAAAAGTGAAAATGAAAAAATTTTGGAAGACTAAAAGTTGAAGAATTTTTTTGGAGAAACTAAAACAAAAGTTGACATATTTATAAGGACAAAAACATATTTAACCCTAAAAATATATATGTTTGACTAATACTTAAATTTTTTCAAGTAAGATATGGAACGGGTAAAATTGAGATAAAAACAATAAGTTATATGTTAGTGAAAATAAACTATAAACTGATAAAAATAAGTTATATGTTTGTAAGATAAAAATGTTACTAATCAAATCTTTTTCTATCATGAGTTTATAAGCTCAAAATTTTACATTGTCAGACATCCAACTTTATTTTTGTAACCAATCATTCCTCATTAAACCGAACAGTGATTTTTATTCTTTTTTAAGTTTCTTTTTATATCATCCAAATACTACAAATCTCTTTTAGTTTTTTATTCCCTCCATTTTAAAATATAAGCAAAAATCACTTTTTAGGTTCATTTGATATGTATGTGGTCCATAATATGAATCACATACATCATTAAATGAATAAACTTAAAAAATAATTTTTGCTTATATTTTGAAACGGAGGAAGTATTTTAATCAAAATTCGTTTACTAAAAGTGTACTGCTTCTAACCATTGTTTAAACACGTGGGAAGATTGTTGTTTCGACACAATATTGAACCGAGAATAGTGAGAAAATGCGATCATTTTGAGCCTTTTAAATTGACCATGTTGTATGCTAAATGAGTAACAACCTCTTAGTGAACAAAAAAACCAACAACTTTACAATTATGTGTATGCGTTGGAAGGAAGTACCATTGAGACTCTAAGCCACCTAAAAAATTTGTACCAAACTTTACTTGTCGATCAAGTTAGGTTGCACCAATGGCAAATCACAAACCCTCTGGCTGGTAAAACTCTGCACCTAGCTAGGTTGCCTCTTGTTGATAACCTTTGACTGAGCAATATGAAGAGTGTTTTCATCTTGTGAGGGTTAACGAAAGAAAGTTTTTTTTCTTTTCGAAGAAACAAAATAATATTTTATTAAGATAAATATGCATCCAAAACACAAGATATGTTATGGCAATGCCAAATACAAGGCAAGATCAAAGTCCTCAGAGGACCGTACCTCTGATAGCACCACAAACAACAACAAAAACTAAAAATCACTTAATGATTCTCAAAAACCTAAATTACCAAGACCAAAGCTCCAACAACATAGAAAGAGAACTCCAAAAACGAAGAAAAACTAAACCTCCGCCAAAGGACAAACTTCAAATAAGCTGACCAAATAAATTAACCGATGAACGAATAAAAGATTAAGCATTTAGGATCTCGCTCCATGCTACTAACGAATTGTCAGGTAACTAAAGACAATACGAAGAATGTCTTCTAATGTTGATTAAATCATCCAATTGGCCAAATTTTATTGGAGAACAGTTGCAAGAACATTTTAGCAACTGTATCTAAGTTTTCTCCATAAATAAATTATAACCAATTCCCTAAACTTGTCAATAAGCTCTTAATTGCAAATTGTTTTACAATTAAGGAAGGGACCTAGTTACAAACTACTACTCCCTCCCTCTGTCGCCATATACAAAAGCCCCTTTTGTACTTGTCACGTATCTTTTAAAAAATCAATAATTAATGTGCATAATTTGTATATGAATATACCTAAATTATCTATTATGTATAGAATACTTCGATATTGACTATTTCATCTTCTAATCTAAAATTTCACAAAGGTGCTTATAATTAAGGACGGAAGAAGTAATAATTTAGAGACTCAGTTAAAACTTCTTTTAATTCAAGAACTGCTTAAAAATAATCGAAAAGATTAGAGACCTCCAAAGTAATTTATCAATACCACATTTCTATAATTGTACATACATTAAAGGTTTCGGAAGTTCATTGATGAATGACAGTTAGGGGTGTGCAAATAATTTGGTTAACCACAACCAAATCAACAACCAAACCTTTCCATTTTTTAAAGCCCAGCCCACTTTATAAGAAAACCAACCCAGTCCATTTAACACAAAAATTGGTAAACTGATTTATCATTAGTTTATAACCCGTTTTGTCCAAATCAGAATGCATGTATCTTCTAGAAAACTGCTTCTAATTTCTCCTTCTAGAACTTGTCAAAAAAAAAAAAAATCTCCTTCCAAAAAATCACTTATTCTTCTCAGAACGCGCGAATACCTTCAGAATCAATTTACAAACTCATAGTCTTTCTCAAATCACGTTGTTGTTTGGTTCATTAGGAAAGTCTTGTGTTTTTGTTCAGATACCATAGAGGAATGAAATCACGGTTTTTCCGGCGGAGAGGATTCTTTCTATTATCGGAGTCGAGTGTTAGATACGCCGGTGACGGAGGACCACATGAATAGAGAGTCCGATGTTTTCGAGATCATCAGCGGCGGTAATCTCGTCGAGCCAGCTGAGGTGCGGTGATCCAGGTGGGTTGCTTTCGCCTAAGAGATTTAACCGGCGACGGTGAAGTGAAAAGAGGACGAGAATTAAATTACGGTTATTAATGAATGAGGAAGAGGACAGACACGTGGAAGATGATTGGTGATAGAAGTAAATGAAAGGAGTAATTGTAGGGTGGTGATGGGAAAACTGGTTCAATTTCCACCAAAATAATTTTTATGCCAAACTGGAGTTTAATCGATTTTGAACCGGTTTTGACCCGAATCCAAACTGCTTTTTCCAGAAAATCGGTTTTTAGTTAAATGTATTTAGAAACCAAACCAGAACCTATATTTGGTTTCAGTTTGTTATGGTTTTGAAACCATGCACACCCCTAATGACCAATGTTCCGCAAATCGAGTGTTAACTCACCGAGTTTACCGAGTTTACATGTTTAGGTACCAAAATCGTGTTAACTCGGAGGAAAATTCAATTTCTGATAAAATCAGAATGTTTGACGAGTTTGACGAGTTTGACTCGAGTTAACTCGATCAAACTTGGTAAACTCGTGTAAACTCAATCGAGTTTATGACTAAAAAAAATTGACCCATTTTTTTGACCTATTTTATTTCAAAGCCCAATTCTTTTTATTTAAGTCCAAATACTGAATAGTTGCCTTTACGTAACACTGAAATGAAACGTTTCTTTTTCTTTCTTCTCTGAGTTCTCAAACCATGAACAGTGGAGCACATACCAGTTAGGGTTACGGTGGTGGAAGGAAAACTATTCCAATTTCGACACCGATGATTTCGACGCCGGTTGGGATTGCGGTGGTGGTGTTTGCTGCCAGTTGTGGTAGAACTGTAGAAGAAGGCATATTTTCTTATTTCAAGTTTAGTCTGTATTTTGATGTTAAGTTAAACATAATGTTTTATTATTATGGTTGAAAACCTTTATAATTTAGTCATATTTTGCACTATTTGACTATTTACAATATTATATTAGTTTACGCATGTTATATAAATAATAAATTTTATTTAATTTTAATTTTAGGTAAACTCGTAGTCGAGTTTACCTAAGCAAAACGAGTTGAGGTAAACTCTCGAGTTGTAAAACCTTGCTAATGACAGTACTAAATGATGGTTTGCTCCCTATTGGCAAAACATTTGGTTTGTAATGCATTTCACTATCTAAGTGAAAAGCAAAAGAAAACAAGGCATGACAATCATAAAAAGCATCCAAATCCAAATTTCTTATAACATATGGCAATTTCAGCACTTCCAAGTGTAACAACTTGGTTAATATATTTCAATAAAGCCTGTGCAAAAACATATACAAACTTCAAAGAAATGTGGATTAATATCAAAATAATGTAACACTAAGAACATGTTTGTGTTCATCATATTGTCTAGTATACGAGGAATATATCAGGTTAGCGGGTTCCCCCGATTTTGAGTATCTCACAGCTGAGCAAAGCCCTTAATTTGTACATCTGCCATTGTTGCAACTGAAGTGAACTTTTAATTTATAACCATTCCTTTGATAGAAAATCTCATCAAATCAGAGTAAGATGAATGTTACTATTTAAGTAAAGGCTGGTCAAAAACTATGATCCAATCCAAAGATCATGAGTTGATTAAAACAACTGGAAGAACAAACTTGTTGATCCATCTCCGAAGGTGCGAAGATCAGCTGCTTTAACCAATGCTCTGCATAGGGGGCAAGTCCTTTCTCTCTCAAACCTGAATAAAGAAGTGAGTTTGTTGGAGTTACAACTTAAAAGAGAAGTTGTTGTAAGAGAAAAATGTAATACCATCTAACTGCCTCTTAATACCAGTTTGTGTAATGACTTGTATAACAAAAATGATTTAATTTTCAGAGATTTTATGTTAAACATAACCTAATTTTCATTTGACTACAATTATTAGAAGAGAAAAAACACTTATTTTAAATAGTTACAACTATAGCTTTTCTCTATAAACTACTCGAAATAATTACTAAACATAATCAGCAATCTCAACATTCAATAAACTTCCAAAAGATTTTTTTAAAAAAAAATGGTAGATTTTCAATAAAAATCCTTGAACAAATGCACTTCTACATAAGTCAAACACGTCTCAAATATCATCAGTAGTTATTTCAGTATCTGACAACTTTCAAGTGGCATTTCTAAATTTTGGTATGGAATGAAATTTTAATAGCTTGAGGAAACAGTACTTCCGGGCTCTGGCCATTAAGAGTCATGGTAACGGAACCATAGAAACCAATCCACTATTTGGTTTAGGTTTTGATAAACCAAACCATTATTTTAGAAAACTAGTTTATGCTTGCAAAACAGTTCCGAACTGGCTTGGTCCCAGTTCAGACTCGGTTTTGATTAAAACCTAGTTTTTAATCCAACGACTTCTTTTTTATTTTCTGACTGCATCCAACAGTTCAGAGTTATTCTGTTTTCTAGAATTCCCTTTGTTTCCCCAATTCTATTAACGAAATTCTGCCTTTCTACTACACTCACTGACTGCCGGAATCATGCTTTGGGATATCCCTCCATTGGAAAAAGATATCGCTGAATCAGGATATCTCGGAGGCAAAATCAGTAGTGACAGGAGCGTTGCTCAGAGCTGCTTCTCGTCGGTGCCGGAGCCTCAACGAGATGACGAGAACCTCACTCGACTGTGACATTATTGAAATCAGATCAAAAACTGTTTGATTTTTCTACAAGTGCAGAGTCCTCGGAGAGAAACCAAGAAAGGGAACAAATCAGATGAACGAATCAAAGCATGCACTGGCACCAACGAGAAAGGGATGAGAATTTTAACAACGTTAGCATGACATGAAGCGGCTGAGAGCACATAAATTTGGAGAGCACATTAAGTTTGACCATTTGGGTATTGGTTTTAAAAGTGGCTACTGGTTTTCCGGTTTTAATTAAATGGCTACAGGTCAGTTTTTAAGCAAAATAAATTGGGTTTTTTAAATACATATGCCGGGTTTGTTAAAATGGTTCAGCTGGACCAATTTTTTTGGACGTGCCTTAGGCATGACTATATTTGAATGAATAATATTCACCAACGGGATCATTTTTCCTTAGAGCATCTTCATGCCTAGTAAAAGTGCAGTGGTGTTTGTTAGAAAGATTATTTTCGGCATCCAAGAATATTAATGTAAGAATTTTAGATTTCCATGTTTGTTATGAATATTAAAAATATTCGCAAGAAACAATTTCTAGGAAATGTTTTGCTTGTTTCCAACCTAAACATTCTTACACTGTGGCCTTTAAGCATTGTCCAACACCCAAGAATACTTCAGGTTCACGAAATGCATTTTACACATTCCTAGAAAACATGATACACATAACTGTAAATAGACTCCGCATGGCAATTGTCAATGACCAAGGGTTTAAAGACCTAGGGAACCCTATCTTTCTCTCTTATCCATTATTACATTTGATGTCATGTATTAAACTCACCTACTAAACTCACCTACTGTTAGTACTTAAATATGATTACATATTATGCAAAAAAAGGAACAGTAGAAATGATTTTTTTCCCCAGAACATTCAATAACAACCAAGCCTTGTCCCACTAAGTGGGGTCGGCTACATGGATCAAATTAAGCTATAATGTTCTATAGTGAGGCCATGAATTCCTGTGGTGGAGAACTGAGGCCATGAATTCAACTTCTCCCACAAACAAAATAATAACTATTACATTTGGTCCTTTTTAGTAATTGATTTAAGGTTATCTACAAAAACCAAAACAACCGATCAATTTTATTACTTCTCATGAAACTAGTTTTCTTTTTCCTATCATGCCCTTAACTATTTATTATTTCATTCCACCTATATCTCTCAGTGCGATAAATAGTTTACGATATTATTCACAAAATAATCAATGCTAAATTGAACTTTGAAAATGAAAAAAATAAACAACAATTTTTTTTCTATGAAAGTGGAAGTTAAAATGGAACGGAGAGTAACAACTAACATTTTCTATTCAAAAGAAAAGTATGACATTCTTGAGAATTGATAAGTGGGAAATTATGTGAAATGCTCTTTTAGCTGATTACTAGCCAAGCCTAAACAATTTTTTATCGCTCTCATAAACGATCTCAGTGTATTTCTGTTAATATATTGTGAGCTTTCTATGTTGAAATAAAAAGTTCAAAACGAGGAATAAAGGTATGGACTCACCACTCAGATACACAATCTTCGCAGAAAATGTGTTTACAGCGCAACAAGATAGGGGAATGCATCTTCTCCTGGCATATAGCACATAGGTCACCGGCAGCAGTAACCTGTGTTTCAATACATTGAATTTAAAATTATATATTAAAACAAAAAATGCACAGTAAAAATCCCCAATAACAGTGTCTGTGCATGTTTTCATTCTTAAATAGAAAGAATAGTTGAAAAATAAAAAGACAGAAGACAATATCCAATAACAAAATTCCAAAACAAAGTATAATACAAAAACTCTCCAGCACCCTGGTATAACACATGATAAATCTCCCATCAACCAAACACTACCAACAAATAAATTTCATAGACATGAAAAACATAACAAGCTACTGTAGGTATTTTCCTATCTAATTTTGAGGATAATATTTTCTGAAACGTCAGAGGAATATAAGGGGGACAAGACAAATATAACAAGCTACCATAGGTTTTTCGGAAGATACTCTTCATTTCATCAATAAAACAATATACACGCCACCATGTGCAAGTACGCAAATAAATAGAATATAAGAGATACATGAAGATAAATCACATTATCCTGATGAATGGCATCACCCATAGTTTGTGTAACTATAAAAGTCATGGATGATGGCATTCATCTAATGCATTTAATGTTTACGTACTCATGCATATAACATATAACTTGGTTGCATACAAATTATTTTGATAAATCACATAGCTTTATTCTTAGATTGATGAAACATAGGAGACTAGCTAACTACAATTCATCTCACGTATTTAATGTTTACATACCCATCATATGTTTTATAGATATGTATGCATTTACAAAATCAGAAAATTACAACTTCCAAAAAACACAGAATCAGAACACTGTAACAAATGAATGAGATTTGCTATTTAAAATAGTAAAATCCTATGCAACAGCAAAGGAACTGGGAAAAAAAATTGGGCAGGGAATGGAGGGTCTAGACATCCTCCAAAATTCCACATGGCATTAGAGGGACTTTGTTTAATATTATAGAAATCAAATAGATATATTATATACACTGTTGATAAAAAAAATTCTAAAACTGAATTATTACCTGTTCTGCTGTGGCATAGACCCCGTAATGAACTTCCTTTCTTGATAATGCTTTCAAGGCAGAGATAAAGCATTGGACCTGATAGGCACACATATTATAATTCAGCATTGTACATAATATACATCTTGAAATTCAGAACTACACACTAATAATTTTAAGAAAATGAAAGCAAACCTTCTCAACCACAGATGTTAGCTTGAAAGTTAAATATAACCCTGTGGTCAGTGACGAAAAGAGACTTCCATATTCCCTATTCAAGAAAAACCGGTACCAGACTGGTGTTGGCAACAAGGCACGATACAACAGCAGCGTGTACTCAACAAGAGTTAACATTTGAGCCTAAAAAAGTCAGACAATGTCAGCAGTTATAGTAGTAAATTACACTTCAAAATTGCATACTTCGTATGGAAAATATTAATCACCTGTCGACGGAAGTTATGACCTTTGCCCTTTTTGTAATATATAAGAAGGATACACTTAAAAGCCATTGCAACTTGCCGCATCAATATATCTGATAGTCAATATAATGGTGATCATTAATACCAACCAAAATTACAATCTGAAGGTATAGATGAGACACAAAAACAGTCAACCAAGATAAAAATACAGTATATTAATAAAACTAAATGAGATCAAGAAAGGTATCGCTCATTATTTATGTTCAGATATGTTTCAGATATAGTAGATTTTCTGTACATATTTACTGTACTCTCCCAGTTTCCTTTTTTAGTTGATTCTAATCGCTAAAAGGAATTAATTTGACTAACATCTTGTATAAATGTTGTACATACTATTCATGATTTAATACAGAAAAATCATTAGTATTACCTCTTAAATTGGTACTAGAGCCATCTATATGTTTTCATGTATATTGAAAAAGATTTAGAATTCAATGGTTTTGTTTTAGACATGATCCCGTCTGTTCCATGTATCCAACCCCACCTACTGAGATGAGACTTGGTTATTGTTGTTTGCATGTATAATTTAAAAAATGCCATCATGTTGTTTCGTTTTTTTCAAGATGTTGTGAAGGAAATATGACGAAAATTGGGCTTTTGCTGTTTTATTTTAACCATTGCCAATGTGAAATAATATGTCAGCTAACATTCCCTATTTTTCTTAGACGTGTAAACAAACAATGACTGCAGTCGATATCACATAAGGGAAAAAATAAAATTAATCTGTTAACTTTATCCTCAAACAATTGAGTCAACTAATATCCCAACTGATAATTAAACTTGGAGAATACATTTTACGGCACCCTGTCTACACAATGATGAATAATTTCAATAAAAAAATCATGAAACAACTACAAAGAAGGTTCCAATTACACCATCAGTGACCAAAAAATAGCTGCAATATTGTGCTGAAACGTAAAAATCCCTTGCATATGTATGTCATGCGTTCAGCATCTCACCCGGAGTCTGTAATTATTACAAGAGCTTACTTTTTACTAAGGACCTGTTTGGATTGACTTATTTGATCTTAACTACATATGCATGGACTTGTGAGACTGTTTGGAAAAGCTTATGGAAATAGATAATGACATGTATATAAGCTGTTTTCAACCTAATTCCATAAGCTCTCCAGGATAGCTTATAAAAACAACTTATAATTTGTATGAATACAGTTTGACTGAAGCTTATCTTGTTATAGAAATAGCTTATATGTAAACGCTAAGGGTGCGTTTGATGGTCGGGATAGGATATGATAGGCATATCATATCCTATTGTAATCTTTTGTTTGATGCACCGACAAGATATGATAATTTATTCTATTTATTTATCATATCCTATCACTTCTTTGTAATTTGTATCCTAAGTTTAAGCTGGGTTAGAATTATCCTATCAAAAGTAACAACTAAAATCTTTATTTTGCCCTCACCCCCCACTCCCCTCTCTCTCCATCGTCTCTTATCTATGTTGCTCTACCTCTTCCTCCATAACTCTTCAACACCATTTATTCTATGTGTTACATATACAATCCCAATTCATCGGTGCAATCCATTTTTCCTCAACATGCTTAATTCTCAATTTTCCCTCTTTTTTGGTTATCTAAACATGTTTTTTTTTTGTTACAAGATGTAAACATGTGTTCGATTAAGAAGAAAATTTTGAGTTTATTTTTTATCAATTGTATAACATATGCAGGTGGAAGTTTTAATTAATTGTTGGTTGTAGCTATAAGGTGTGCAATGTTGCTTTCCCATTTCCTCTTGTAATTTACAAAAACGGTTAGTAATGAACGAAGTACTGTAACTGACTAAGGAAGAAGATGATTAATAAAGGAAATTATAATTTTATATAATTAATATCAGTTTAATTGTATTTAAGGGGTATTGATTATAATGGTATTTTTGTCATTTAATTATAATAAAAATGTTATCATGTGTGTATCAAACACATGATATGATAAGTATTTATCCTCTCTATATCATATCCTGTCTTTATCCAGTTTCAAATCATATCCTATCTCTATCATATCCTGACCATCAAACGGACCCTAATATGATAAACGTTTATGCTATAAGCAATTAATTAAGTTACTTATCCAAACAGAGCAAAAATTGTACACTATTGACATGCATTTATGTCACCAAGTAGAACAAACAAAAGTTCTAGCATATATCCACTGCAGCAATGTAAGATCAAGCATTACATGAATAAGTCCATACCATTGACCAAGATCGTGAATATTGCATGCCAGAAAGGTGTTGGGTTAGGAGGTAACATGGCCAGTGGATATAAAATATCATCATTTCGATACCACCAGTAAATGCATATCACATGAAGAATGAAAGCAAAAGCGATACCAGCAAGCAAAGAGACTTTCCTATCTCCCTGCAAAATAAAACATATTCCATTCAGCGTTATGGTACGAGGATGAGAGTTTACAGAATAGAAACTCGGTTTAAGAATAGAAATTTTAAAGGTTTGGCAAAGATATGAATTAAGTACCTTCAAAGCTGTCTGCTTCTTAACAATTTCATTTGACTTGAACATCACAGCTGCTATCCAAATTGTGACAAAGAAGCCTGCAAGTTCGCAGAAATGACTACCAGATAATGTGGAGAAAATAGTAACTTAAAAATTAAGACAAGACTCATGCTATAAGTGTCAACAATGAATTGTGCACCTTCAGAGGAAGAGATTGTAAATATGAAAACACACAATTGTAACTTACGAGAAAGATAGAAAGCATATCAACATGTACTTATCATCATAAGTAAAGCTTTCATATTGTTAACAGAGGATCACTACAGAAACACGTGACAATAACATCATCAACTAGTTTACTCCACAAGATTCATTTTTGCCTTACAATTAGCAAAGTTGCAATTTTCTTACTAAGGTAGGACACCACCAAGGAAGAGAACCAGTAAAAAAAATTGTCCTGCAGAATCAGTAAATAAAACAAAGGTGTGGTGTGACCCTTGTGATCCTCAAAAAACTTCTCACATGATATTTTCTTTTTCTCTAAGCCCTTTTTTCGGAAACAACAGCCAGTATTGTAAGCCACGCAAGCATTTTTCAGTTGGATTTGGGATCAATAATAAACATTTCACAAGGTAGCAAGAGTAAAAAACCAAACAAACTTATACATGATGAGAAATAAAGATGTTAGTTAATACTACTTTCATAGTTTCCATCATTCCCAAATGCAGGCAACCTTTCTCTATCCAACCACTATTCTACCAAGCAAATTACCTCAGAACAAGCAAGTCAGTGCTCGTAACACAACAGGTAGCCAAGTTATCAGAAGCAACTTTGTATTTTCTTGATATTTGGGAAAGGAAGAACTACTAATGATGGAAAAGTATATAAAGGAAAATTCAAAATGGCTATGATCATATTGGACGAACACATGTTTGAAGCCAAGCTCAACATCAAAAACAAAATATAGCATAATCAATGAATCAGAACAAAAGTGATTATACCTTGTAAATGCTGTCGAATGAAAACAACCAACAACAAAAGGGAGAAAGGAAGAATCTGCTCAATCCACTTGGCAACCAGCTGAATATCATATCTCTGGTAAGAAGACGAATCCCTGTTATTCTCTGTTCCATTCCCAGCAGCCTCACCATCAACCTGTCCACTACCAGCCAACGACGACGAAGAAGACGAAGACACAAGAGGAACCCCTTCACTAGCCTCAATTCCGCCACGACCCTCGGCTTCATTCTCACCCAACCCAGGCAAACCACTTCTCTCACCAATAAGCTCCTCACCACAATCATCATAACCCACTTCCCCAACCTGATTATGAATATTCTCTCCAGCTCCAATAATCCTTATTGCAACTTCCCCTGCACTACTCCCAGCAACAGCGCCACCAGCATCAACCTGAGATCGCAACTCCGAACCAGAAACTCCATTGTTGACAATCATACCCTCAGAATCATTACTCGAACGCAAAATTCCAGAATAATCCAACAAAAACGAAATCGGTGACAAAATGGGGTTAACAGGTAACCTCATTCCATACCAAGTTACACTACCATTGTTATCATCAGTATTAATCCCTCCAAAAGATGATGATGATGATGATGATGATGATAATGATGGTGATGATGATGAATTACCACCTAAAGTTTCCATCTTTGGCACAAATTAAAAAAAAAAAAAAACTAATCCTCAATTCTTCACTCTAACCCTATTTCTTTGATCTTCCACTTTTCGACTAATTTCTAATTTTGGGGCTAATTAAAAATATTTAAAAAACAATTTTTTTAGGGTTTTATTCCCTACCCTGAAAAGGGGATGAAGGAAATTATTAGCGAAACAGAAAAAAAATATAAAAATTGAAAATTGAAAAAAATGAAAGGGAGTGAATAGCTTTATAGGTTACCTGAGAGCTTATGGATTAAGCGATTAATGAAGGAATAATGGAAATTGGGGAAAATGGAAAATAGGGTTTGAAATTTGAAGTGAATTTGGCAATGGTGATGATGAATGATGAAAAGTCAGAATCAGGGAGCTGAAAACTTGGTTTTCTTTTTGAGAGTGTTGAGCGTGTGAATGCGATAAAGAACAATTTACAATGTACAGAGATTATTTATTTTTTATACTACTATATGAAAATATCTAATGGGACAAAGTATTTTTTTTATTTTATTTTTGACAGAAAGCGACAATGTGTTTATGAAAATACCTAATTTGTTCTCATTAATAAAGGGATACTTGGATACTTGTCCATAGAAAAAAAAAAAAAAAATACTTGTACGTAAAAAAATATACTATATAGTACATGTATCAATTGTTTAATTAACCTTTTTGTCAAAAAAAAAAATTCGTTTAATTAACCTAAAAAAATACTCTCTCTAATTATATTTATAAGGTATGTTTAGATCAATAAAAATTGATGTATTTCGTATAAATTTTAAATTAGATACATCAATTTTTATATATAATACAATATCTTTATCAATAGAATTATGTCATGAGTATGTTGATGGAATTGTTTTATTGAAGAAGAAAAAAAATGAAGGGAGTCATTTTCGATATGAAAGACTTACGATAAAAAAAAATATTTTTTAATTAAAAAAATTAATGTAAAACACTATTGTTTTTTTACAAGATGAAAAACTGTTGTTGTTTGCCGTAGAAACGATTTTTGTTCTCAATAAAATGGTTGGACTCGGATGAATAATAAGTTTTTATTATTGACAAATTATTTGAGATCAAATTTTAGCTAAAATAATAAGATTTTATTTACCTTATGAATCAAACATAGGATCACAAGACTTTTTCTTTAAAATTGAAGGATTAAGGGAAAAAAAAGTATCATTTTCTTGGAAGAAACTGATTAGAATAAATATATTTATTTACACCCATATGCATGAACCAATAAATAATGAGAGTAGGTAACGACAACATAAAGGTGATAGATTTGGGAGGTGAACAACGTTGAATAGTCATATTATGATCGCAATAACCTAACTGAAATAATTGATGTTATTGTTAGAGGTGGTGAAAAAGAAACGCGTTTTAACGGACACTCATATTCTTTTCTTCCATTTGCCATTTCAACCAACAAAGTTAAGTAACCGTCCATTTTGTCAATCATTTTTTCCTTTTAATCATTTTTTCTAGTGGACCTTTTAATAATTATTATTCTTGTATAATTTATTTTATTTTTTTTAACAAATCAAAATGAGATTATATTACGAAACCAAACAATGATGCCCCTGTAAAAGGTGTGCAAAAGGAATATCTCTGAAAAATATTTACAAAGTCATGATGCTAACAACAAAGCACCAAACAAAAGTTAAAACAATTACACAAGAACTCTCATACAAGGTATGAGATGTTTCCACCATTCGTGGTAAGAATAGACAAAAGCCACTTGTTTAGACCTTAACCATAAGAAAGAATGAAGCTTTACTTTTTCAAAGATATTAATAGGATTGGAAACGGTATTTTGGAAAACCCGATTATTCATTTCCTTCCAAATCATCCAAACGGTGGCAAACCAAATAATCCTGAGAAATAAATGAGAATAAAGAGGCATCCAAACAGTATATTTTATTTTTTACAAATAGGAATTACTAATTTTGATCCCTGTATGCTTAACTCAGTTGGTAGGGATAGCCAGGGTTCGAATTCTGGACACTCTAATTCTCCACAATTAAATTGTGTGAGTTCCAACCACTAGACTATTTGACATAAAAAGAATTACTAATTTTATTTAGTTGTCAATTTTTTCTAAAAAAAAAAAAATAGTTGTCAATTTTCTGTGAGAACAAAAGGGGGTAGGCCGACAATTCAAGTTAGAAATATTTGTGGTGCAGTGTTAGTTAATTTTGAAAGAGTGTGGTTTTTAATATGTCATTGGCTTGGCGTTTCTTTTGTATCTCTAGGTTATATTAAAGATCACTACTCTCAGTTTATTCAATTGATGGAGTTGCCGAGATCTACTCACTTTTATCTAAAAGTTATTTGGTTTGTTTGTGTTTGGACAATTTGGAAGGAGAGAGACAACCGAGTTTTCACAGATACGGTTATTGATCCTCTCTGTATTGTCGAAAAACTAAAGTTAAATTCCTTCCTTTGGCTATCTTCGAACTATGTGCCTATAGCTTTTGGTTTTCATGATTGGTGGAGACATCCACTCTTATGTATGGGTATCATGTAATGTGTTTAGAGTTTTTTCTTGGTGTTGGCACCTTCGTTAGGTGCCACGATGTTGTAACAGATATTAGGTGATTCATCACTTTAGCACACCTTGTGCGGGGTGAATCACTTTGCTTTTGAGCAATATATTCCATTTTGATTTGTTCAACAAAAAAAATTGAGACAGACATTCACCGAATCATTTAAAAAAATTTGATATTTGGACGATCAATTTTAGTGACAACTTTTTATTTTATTTTTTATTGGACAATAACAATAGAAAGAAAAAGAGAGAGAAAATAAAGTATAATAAAAATATAAAAAAGAAAATTATCACAAAAATTATTTAAAAATAAATGTTAAATATCATTTCTCTTTCTAAAATAAAACTACATGCGATTCAATTTGGTTTTGTGATAGTAATAAAACTAGAGCTGCTATTTGCATAATTGCATTGGTGCTACACAAATGCATTAAGCAAGATTAAATGAGTTCAATCTCCAAATCGTATTGTTGTTAATCATTAAGCAATATTATTATTGGACCAAAGGAAAAGGTTGTCAGCACCAACTCAACTCTAATATCATAGTTCTGATCTTATAGATGGTCACTAATCACGATGTACTATATGGCCCCCTCAAAAATATCATTCAAGCTCTGCCATAAAGCACCGGTCAACTTCCAAACCAAGGAGTCATCTCCATTATTCAGGTGTGGAGGAAGAGAGGCTAAATCACTAACGTGAATAGAAAATAATTGAACAATCTCACGTTCAATAAGAGGAATGAATAATTAGCATAGTGATCAAGAGGCAAAAACCTAGAAGTAGGGTTGGAAATAGGTCAGTCCTACAAGGGTTTATGGCCTGACCTGTTTAAGTCTGGTCTGACTTGGCCGGTTTATTAAAAAGGTCAGGCTCAGGCTTTTGAAAAAGCCTATTTAAATAAATAGGTCAGACTTAGGCTATCAAAAAAAGTCTATGAAGCCTAATAGTCCGATCTGTTTATTCAAATTAATAAAACTTATTTTTTATTTATATTAAAATATAGTTTATATTAAACATAAACAACTTAAATAATAAACTTTTTAATTAGGCTTTAAGGTCTTATAGTGCAATAGGCTTTTAAAGTCTTATAGTGATAGACAAGCCTTATAGTTAAATAGACTTTGAGACCGATTTAGCCTATTTAAAAATAAATAAAATTGAGTATTTAATGACTTTAATATAAAATAGGTCGGTAAATAGGCTTTTAGGTCAGTCCATACTTTTAAATAGGCCAGGTCAGGCCAAAAAATTAGGCCTATGAAAGGCTGTAGGCCAGGTTTAGGCTTGTTAAAATTTTCGTAAGTCAGACTCAGGCCTATCAAAGCCTGACCTGGCCTGACATGGCCTATTCCCAACCGCGAGAAGACCAACTATCAGCCAAAACTATTGAAATAGTTTGTTTCATAAATCATTTCACATCAACCATATTTCACGCATGAAATTACATTTATGTTTATCAATTTTGGGAACATATATTACGTGTGTAGTAGTATTGTGATTCAAAACTTCGGATACCCACTTGTTTATTTAAAAAATGTAAATTTATAGTCACCGGGTTAATTGACAAAAAAAACCTTGAAAATAAAGTTTTTACATTTTCTTTTTTATCACATCACACTAGTTAGATTATCCCCAATTATAGAGATATTATACTATTTTTTGACACAGTACTTAACAATTTTTACCATCAAAATTTTGTGGTTATTTTGAACATATCGATGGGTTGGTTCCCTAATATTTTGGTCGAATTGGACTGCCCGATTTTATTTCCAAAACAATGCTGACCAAGAAAAAGAATATTAGCTCTAAGGGCTATGGTTTGTCTTCCATTTGTTAATGAAATCGACACATGTATCTTCTAAATACTAGTTGAAAGACGGGCACGTAACATATGTGATTATTTTATTACGTTTGTTTGTATAATTTTGATTTAAATTTTTAAATTTTTAAATATTAATGAAAGTTATTCATATTTTGATTTATAAACAAAATATTGTCAAAGCATATAACAAAATTATTTATGGACTCAACATATTTTAGTTTGCCTGCATATTATAAAATAAAGATAAAATAATGTCATTTATCGTTTATTCATATAGTAATTAGTAACATTATAACATAAATGTATAAATAACATGTTATGTAAAAGAAACATTGTTATGATTGTGATAAAAAAATATCTTTAAAAACTACATTTTTGGTAAAATCTCCATCTTCTCCTTTTATTTTTCCTTCTTTAATGAGAACTTTTGTTGAATTTTGATAAACTTCTCTTGATAAAGCTACATATAATTGCCCATGACTGAAAATCAAACAATCTTTAAAATTAATCGTAAACAATTTGAATCATAATCACTTAAAAACCAACAAAGTCAAATAATCCATAAAATTAATCGACTTTAATTAGTTATAACATGAAAGAAAAGGAAAAAAATATACTTAGGTTGATTATGAATTCTGATGCAGAGGGCTGAGAGAGGTTGAGAAAAACTAAACAATGTGGGAACGAACTATGGAATGTGAGAACCCTACATATTAATATTTTCTGCTCACGTTTGTTACTACTCTCTCTTTTTTAGAGGATTTAATGTCCAATTGTTAACAATTTTTTTGCTCACTTTTGTTACTAATCTTTTTTTTTTGAGGATTTAAAGTCTAATCTTAACATTATTTTTTACTCACGTTTGTTCCTAATCTGTTTTTTTATTTTTAGGATTTAAAGTCTAATCTTTAGCTTTATTTTTTTGCTCACGTTTGTTTTTTAAAGGATTTAAAGTCCAATGTTTAACCTTATTTTTTTGCTCATGTTTGTTACTAATCTTTTTTTTTTCTTTCGCGGATTTAAAGTTTAATCTTTAACATTATTTTTTGCTCACGTTTGTTACTAATCTTTTTTTTAAAGGAATTAAAATCCAATCTTTAACCTTATTTTTTGTTCACGTTTGTTACTAATCTTTTTTTTAGGGTTTAAAGTCTAATCTTTAACATTATTTTTTGCTCACGTTTGTTACTAATCTTTTTTTAGAGGATTTAAAGTTCAATCTTTAACATTATTTTTTGTTCACGTTTGTTACTAATATTTTTTTAAAGGATTTAAAGCTCAATCTTTAGTATTAATTTTTGCTCACGTTTATTGCTAATTTTTTTTTTAAAGATTTAGAGTCCAATCTTTAATAATATTTTTTGCTCACGTTTGTTACTAAAAAAAGTTTAAATGAACTCATTCAAAATCATATCCAACCTAAAAAAAGTTTATTGAACCCCTCAAAAAAATTAATATTTGATTGATATTGTAAAATAACATATATAATAAATAAAACACAATCTCTCCAAAAAAAATTTACATTTGACCAAAAAAAATAAAAAAAATAATTACATTAAAAAATTGAATTTATTAAGAAGAATTTCAAAGTCACCGCTACTACTGCCTGCAATCAACGTTATCCGTGTTTGACAAAAACAAAACATTATTCAGTTTGTACATCCAAACAACAAACCATATTATATAAATAATAAAAGTGAATAAATTAAAGAGGCCGGCCATTATTGTCTATCCTTTTCCATGCTTGATCACAGAACAAACACAGCATCAAAGGAATCTCCTATTTTCATATAGGTATTTTTGGTTGAATTTTGAGGGAGAAAGTTTACTTTGCAAAAAGAAATAGAAAGGAGAAAATAGTTGTTGATTTTAAGTTCACAAGTAAATGACATGAATGAAATGGGACATCTTAGTATTTGGACAAACCAACATTAACATACATGTATCCGACAGTGCTAATCACAATCCATGTCCCTAACATGACATGCCTATGACACTGCCATTTTAATTTCATGCAAACCAAACTGTTCAAGTATATACATAAATTCATAATACACATAGGCCTTTATTAATATGTATGCAACAAAAGATGAAAATGAAACAGGAGTAAATGAGAAGGTTGGTTTCATTAGCCCCTCCAATTGTCTTTCAACTTCCTTAATTCTCCTAAAGCTTGAACAGGTGAATTGAACCCCATCTTCTCCTGCAATACATTTACATTAATACATTACAAGGAAACACTTCACATTAAGCATTGTATAATTTCATATTGGGCTAAATGGGTTAAATAAAATTTTGTAATTTTTGGTTTTGATCCCTAGAAAATATTCTCACTTTGACAATGTGTCAATTTTGGTCGTTCCAGCTAACTTCATCAGTCTAAAATGAGGGGCCAGCTACGTAAACCAAAATTGACATATATTTAAAAATGATGGATCAAAATCAAACGGAAATTTATCGGGGACCAAAAGTGAAAATTACAATATTTTTGAAATGAAAAACAAATCTAATTAAATGAAAAGGATTCCCTGAGTTGCAGCTTAATATCTAAGTAAATATGTTAGAATTTTGATTGTACAAATCTCAAGTATACCCCGGAAGGGATTGCTAAAGGATACATTTCTTTCCTCCTTCCCATCAATAAGGATTTATTTGTTTCACACTTTTGTTTGGTTCTATAGTGGTAAAAATTAATTTTAGATGAATTGATTATGGCTAAAAGTTAGTTGAATATAATGTGATTTATGTTTGAATACACTGATGTAAAAGTGGGTGAATAATAAATTCAAGGTTAAAAATAAGTTGTAGAAGCAAAAACTACAAATTCTAGCTTTAAGTTAGAATCAATTGTGGAATAAAAAACAATTATGCTCATTTAGAATCAATTTAGGCTCCTCCAAAACTAGAACCAAACATACACTTAGAAGAGGAGTGGAAAAGATGACGAACCTGGATTACAGGTAGATCAACCCTCATAAATGGATTGCTTTCCAACTCGTCTTCAATGGTTGAGGGAATTGTTGGTTGGCCAGTTTGCCGCTGATTTTGAGCCCAGGTTAATTTTTCCAGTATCCTTAAATTGTCTGGCTCAACTGTAAGAGCAAATTGCAGGTTCTTCACAGAGTACTGCAAAAAAAACAAACTCAAACTCATAGTGATTAATGATATAAGTGAGTAATGTGAAGCAGAAAATGTAAATCTCTAAAGAATATAAGCCTTTTTCTCTAGTAAAACTATACAACAAAAAATTTAGAATTTCCCTTTCCCTCAAAGTTGCATCATTGGTTTTTAATCTAAGTGATAAATTTTGTATTTTAAGCACAAGAGCACAACCAATTTTGCACAAATGAGCTTCTTGCCAACACACACCAAGGAGTGCCTGCCTTTTGCATTATACTTCTTCCAAATCAAAAAATTTCATCTGGCAAAGGGTAGCTCTTAAATCTCTCAAAACCAATTGTAACCAAAAAAAAAAAATCTCTCAAAACCAATACATGTTTTTTCAGCAAAGGGTAGCTCTTAAATCTCTCAAAACCAATACATGGTTTTGATCCCCAAAAATAGGCTGATTATTGTTCAGTCCCTCACTAAAGTTTCGTCGTATTTTGGTGCCTCTTTTCTGAAATGATCAAAATATTGGCATATCTCTACTCTTTCGGTAAGGTTTAGGTCCCTCTTTTACGATTGAGAGGGACCAATTTTAATTTTCCGAAAAGAGAGATCAAAGGCTGAAGAAAAGATATTGAGGGGTCCAAAAGGAATAATTATCCTACTTTGAGAGACAAAAAATAGTTAAGCCTATAAAGAATGACAGATTTTTTATTTTCTCAATCAGGGTTTCTGAGACAGAATCCCAGTTTTTAACAACGAATTTAACTTTGAATTCTAGGCACATTAATAGAAAACCTCCAACACAGCCTGTAGGGGTGGGAACAGGCCAGGCCGTCCGACAGGGGCCTATGGCCTAGCCTACTTAAAGCCTAGCTCGGCCCAGCTCGTTTAATAAAAAGGCCAGACTCAAGCTTTTTACAAAGCCCATTTACTTAAATAGGCTAGGCTAAGGCTTACAAAAAAGCCTATTAAGCCCGTCGGCCGGCCTATT
Organism: Medicago lupulina; assembly: GCA_958299785.1. Taxonomy (NCBI): domain Eukaryota; kingdom Viridiplantae; phylum Streptophyta; class Magnoliopsida; order Fabales; family Fabaceae; genus Medicago; species Medicago lupulina. The sequence goes on along the minus strand of OY283145.1, from coordinate 49,879,637 downwards.
AAGCTTTTTATATATAATATACATTTCATTATTGATAATGTTGATGCTTTATTTTTATAAACTCAAACTTTCATATGATTTGGCTATTTAGTAGCAGGTATATTGGTGTGATTAACCTTTCGTTAGTATTTGTGTGCTTTAGGCCTTCATAAGTTTTGGCCTATTTAGTAGTAAGCTTATAGATGTTCATATGCCTTAGTGTAAAATAGGCTTTTAAATAGGCTTTCAGGCTTCATCAGGCCTTTAAAAAGGTCAGGCCAGGCCTTGAAATAAGCCTATGACGGGTAATAAGCCAGGCTCAGGCCTATAATTTTTGAAGTAGGCCAGGCTTAGGCCTTACAAAGCCCGGCTCGGCCTAGCCCATTTCCACCCCTTACACAGGTAAGGAAACAGTATTCACGATTAATGGCCCTGAATTCAGCACTCAATTTGTGACAGGTATTGAGTGTCAATCGGTTCCGACTTCTTGTATGTTGTATTCATATCAAGCTGACTATGCTATTCAACAGGAATTGAAACTAAAAGCCTCACATTTCCCAATTTTTACCTGAATACCGCAAGCATGGACTGACCCAAGATGTTTACCAGTTTACAACTTAACAACCAACAATTCCTTGGGTAGCACAGTGCCACCACTAACATCTCAAGAAGTTCACAATATTTTGTGGAAGGACCCAAGATGCTAAAAGAATCCAAGGAGCATACACAGTATCTTTGCAATCAAACAATATATTTTATATCACTAACTGTTGAATGAATGAGAACTCAGATATATTGTTCAAGTCATTTTCCAATCCTGTCATCTCCATTGATAAAATTGGAAACTTTACCAAGTAAAATCATGCATGAGCAGATGAAAGTAGTTTAGTGGATCAATCACATTCATCATGTAAAATTATAAGATTAATCATTAATACATTCCCTATAATATATTTCATTTCAATGACGGGGACTTGGGTATGTTTTACCTCATGGCCACAGTAAACTCGAGTTGGCTTTGGTAATGAACCCAATGTTACAGAGAGTGACTGATACATTTGTTCTGCAGTTCCTTCAAAAAATTTCCCACAACCAGCAATAAACTGTAAATAAGAAACATAATAAATAAATAAATAAGATTTAAAAGTAATAGCTCTTCAAAATTCATGTACATGAAAACTTTCATACATCGAGAATATGAACCAAACATAAAATTTAAGCAAAATTGCTCTATCGGCCCTTTTAATTTATTTTATCAGGCTTTGTCTAATGTGCACAATCACACTAGGTGGTGTATTATGCACACTCATAATTTATGGCATTTATTCTATACTAAATCATTCCCCACTTCCCTTCCACCTCCTTGGTTCCCCTCTACTGCAGTCTTCTCTGCACCACCAGAGTCATAGAAAAACATTCTCTTCTACAATCCACACCATCAATTTCTTCTCCCCCTTCAACAGAAAATACAAAATACGTCAACCATAGCCACTCAAATACAAAACCAAACTAATAACATTAGTTCTCATTACTTCCTATACAAAACCCCTAGAAAAATTCATATCTGTGAAGCTTGGGTTGGATCGTACTGAGTACTTGATAGATTAAGTTCCAGCCACCAAGAGTCATTTTCCAGAAAATGAAAACAATCAAAAGAATATTCGTCCTTCAATCTACAAAAGCCCCTGATAAAGTTTTAGTTTGGTCATGTTTTGCCGCCACCGTCTTCATCAGTTCCGACGAGATTCCATGCTAAACAAGCTGGATTCCAAAAAACAAAGTCTAACAAAGGATCATCCAGCACAACAGACAGATGACGGTCGCGTCGAAATTGATAAAAGAGCCATATGTAAGGGTGTTCATCTGAACATGACTAAGGATGAGGAGAAGACTGTGTATGGGTTGTGTATGATATTTCAGTATAGATAGATTAATCGTATGGTTAATCTTCATTGGTGCACCACGCACCACATGCTTTACTTATGCACGCTAGCCTTCACCATTTTATTGTAACAAATTAGTCCTTTAAGTGTTTATTTTTACCAAATTTTGGTCATTTAACTTTCATAACACTAATAAGGTTGACCTTATGAGTTTCCGTTAAAAAAATGCCTAAGGACCATTAAGGGACCACAGAAGCAAGCCTAAAATTTATATACCTTCACTTCAAGCACTTAGCCCATCTTTAAGTTTCTTACATGCATTCGAAATAACTACTTTTTTTTTTTCTTTCTATCAGACGTCTTTCAAAACAGCCCATTAAATTGAAAAATGTTGATAAACTTACCAATGTATCTCCAGTAAAAACAGCCGGGTCCTCATCCTCTTTGCCAGTAACATAATAACTTATGTGACCTTTGGTGTGGCTATGAAAATCAGAGAAATGGTTTAGGTTAACAAGAGAGGTTAAAGGGTCTGGATAAAAGGTGAAACTGAAACTTAGTTTGAACAACTACATAAAAGATAGAATACTAAACAATACCAGAGGAGTGATAATCATTAACAACTAATAAAACATCAAACAAAATTATCAACCATAACAGATAAGGCCAGTGAAGCAAAACAATGTGTTCTCAGTTCTGGGTAACTTATCAGACAAGTATATAGTTTTATTGGTTTTAGAATAATATCACCATAAAAGAAAGGCTGAACCTCTAAACAGAAGCCCAGAACAATTGGCACAACAAGTTCATCAAGCATTACATAATTAATTCTTTATTGGCGAGAGAAACACAATACAGAAGTTATCACTCCCCTTGTAAAAGAATAATATTTACCTGAACTATTGACATTGATTAATAAACGTATGGCGAGAGCAACTCACTTTAGAGTTTAAAGTACATATTATCAACCATTGATTAATACAGTAAAGGTGGATATTAGTGGTACATCATTAAAAATTATGAGTTTATTAAAAATAATTGGTAATATGAGTTTGTTAACATAACAACACTTGGTATTCTCACTTAACACTTTACTCACTCTAGAGGAGTCAAGTTCTTACTAACAACATCCGCATTCAAATATTATGTTTGGCAGTTAGCATTCAAAAAGTTGATTACCTCTTCAAGTATCTGCCACCATTTCACTATCATTGATATACAAACTTGAGCTACACTATTTTTTTCTTTCATTATTCTTTATTATGGAGATTGGACTATTTTGTTTTCTCATTTGAAATGAACCAAAGACATAGACAAAACAATCAAGTCCCGGTCTATATATATACAATACACTAATTACAAATCTTCAATTTTTGGGCAGGGAGGGGGGAAGGAAATGGTGCCAACAAGAGTCTTAATTGTCAAGTTGAGTTACCATACCAAGGTGTGTGAAGGGCCAAAACATTAATATCTGCTCCAAGATGCAACTTATCACCATTTTCAAGTGCATCAGTGCAACCTTTGACATTATCAATTGAGCCACCGTAGACCTTGATTCCAGGCACCAATTGCTTTATTTTCTCATTTCCACCAGCATGATCCCTGTCACATAATCACACAAAAATTACAATATTATCTTTCACCCCTCAAAACTAAAGCAGCAAACGGTAACACCAAACAAATTAACCAAGAAAATGCAACTGTTTTCAACTTATTTCAACACACTTTTCATATGAAAATTGTTTAACCACGTTCTCTCTTTGATTAAATAAAGAGCTTATACAGAAGTGTTTGTATAATAAACACTTATTCAATAAGTGATTAATCAAGCTGATCATCCAAACACACCCTTAATTCAGCATCACGTAAACAAAAACATAGAAGTAAAGATATTTAATTCTTACACTAAAGTAAGATACATCAATCTAAACACAGCCTTAATTAGTATTAGACCTTGTTTGGATAAACAACTTAATTGAGTGTTTTACTGTTTTTCATATAAGTGCTTAAGTACACTAATTAAGTTTGTGTTGACTTATGAACAACTTATTGAGGTTTATTATTTACTAACATAAACACTTGAGATAGCTTATAACATGTCCATAAGATGTAACTAATTTTGAAAAGCTCTGCACTCTGCAGCCTAGCTGATCAAAATAACTTATATTTATAAAGTTTGACTATATAGGACCTGTTTGGATTGGCTTATTTTTTAGCTTAAGCAAATAAATAAGCTTTTATGTATTATTCACAAGCTTGTCAAGGTAGTTTATGAAAAACAGGTCATGAAGACACAATTTTCGTTAGTGAGAACTTATGAATTAACATAAAAGTTTATTTATTTGCATAAGTTATTTTCCAAACATGCAGATATTCTCTTTGACAATAAATAAAAACAGCTTATATAATTTGAAGTGTTTGGTAAGTAACGAACCAGTGATGATGAGTAGTGAGGACGAATTTGATAGTAAGACCAAGCGAATTAGAAGCTTCTAGAACTTTCTCGGGTTCAACTGGGTCCACCACCGCAGCTTCTTTAGTACTCTCATCAACAATCCTGCAAAAATGAATAATAACCAATTGATTGACACAGAAAATGAAAAAGTGAAGAAAAAAGAGCATAATCTTACAAATATGAATAATTGTCTTCTAGGCAAGGAATGTGATGGATTTTCATTTTCTCTTGGTTTCTAGGCTTCTCGGTGGATGGATGGATGGATATTGGTACACTTTGGAAGCACCGATACATAACTATACTATTTTATAGTATAGTTAAAGCTTGTCCATAAGACGTCTTAAAGAAATTTTGTCATACTTTTTAGTTGAAAGTTAATATTTAAAAATCTAGATTCATGTTTTCAGGTATAATATCAAAGTTTTATACAATATTTTGCCATAAAAAACATTGTCCCTATCATATATTTATTCATAAAATAAATATGTTTTGTTCGGGTAAAATATTTAGCTAAGTTGATAGAGACAATGCATAAATATGTTTAACTCTGTTGATAGAGACCCATTTAATTTTATGCATTAAAAAAATGTACTTTTTTTAATAAGTACTTAATTGATATTGTGTTTGGCCTAACTTCTCCTTAAAAATGTATAAAAGTTGAAAAAAAAAATAGAGGGTCAAACACTACCTGAATCAGATGACTCGGTGGCTAATATTCCAAATTTCCTAAATTCCGTACAAATTAATAACAATATTATGCCAAAATTTTCTTTTAAAAAAAATTACGCCAATTTAGTATGCTACTATTATTTACTCCCTCCGTTTATTTTTAAGTGTCGTTCTAGTACAGATTTAACGTTCCTATTTAACTGTCGTTTTGATATTTTAAAGGTATGATTTGTCAATTATATCCTTTCTCAATTATTCATATCTTTTTCAATAAAACTAATTAATATTATATATTTGAAAAACTAAAGTTTATTTTTTTAAAACAAAGTTTGTTTCTTGTTATCTTAATAATGGTTCCATGAATATTTAAAATTCTATAAATAAGATGAGTAATAATTGTTAAAAATTTCAAGTGCAAAGTAAAAGAACAAATCCGAGAGAAAAATAAAATAAAAGACTCCATGAATATTCAAAAGAAAGAAAAGAGTGAAAGACTATTTAGAACGGCTAAGGAGAGGCGAAGAGGGAGAAATAGTTGAATACTTGTTAACAAGATAAAAGATCAAGAACAAGAAATTTGTTATGAGAGAGAGTGTGTGAAAAAAAAGGAATTTGTCAGAGAAAAAGATAGTAACTAACAAATATTTGTTATTAGAGATATATAACATATTAAATTTATTAGAAAGAGAAAATTTATGAGGGTATAATAAGAAGAAAAAGTACAAAAATATCCTTTGTTATTTTGGTGTTAAAATCTCAAAACGACACTTAAAAAGAAACAGAGGGAGTACAATAAAAAATGTAAAAAATAAATAAATTCCTATACCGATACCAAGTATTTTATATCCGTTAATTAACTTTCTCTAAAAAAAAATAAAAAATTATGCTTTTCTCTCAACAATTTTTGCTCTCATCCAACCAAACTGACCATAATACCTATGCTCTAGTTAACATATGCAAGAGTAAAAATATGCGCATGTTAAGTCACGCAGCGTGAGTTAAGTTGCGCTGCGTGACATAACTCACGCTATGTGTGTTTTAAAAAGCCAAGCAGAACCTCATTTCATCATTTTCCATCTACAAACTCAAAAATCTCTCTCAAATCTCTCTTAAATCACCCAAATCTCAAATTCTTCAACTTAAAATCAAACAACACTCCAATAACAAGTAAGTTTTCATAATCAAACACCATTAACTTTTATGTTTATATGTTAGATTTTTTCCTTTTAAATTAGAATTTTTTTAGATTTAAGATTTGTTTAAATTTTGGTTTTTTTTCAAGAACATACAATGTTTACATGAAAATGACTTGTATTGCTTAGATATTTAGATGTTTGCATGTTTATGTTGTAGTTTTTAGCTTTAGAGAAATTTTTTAAATCTAGGGTTTCTTTAAGTTTTGATTTTTTTGCAAAATAAAAATAAAAATGATACAATGTTACATGCAAATGACTTATATTGCTTAATTGTTTAGATGTTTGCATGTTTATGTTGTAGTTTTGAGTTTTAGGGTTTATGTAAAATTTCCACTAAAAGTGTTGGATGAAATGTTTGAATGAGTTTTTCGTTGATTATTTTTAATTTCTTACTGTGTAGATTTGAAATAATGACTGAGTGGATCGACGTTCATGCACAATTCAACGGCGGAGAACCCTTGGTGTTGAAGGTTTAATGCCTTGGTGTAACGTTAAGAGGTCTCAAGGATCAACTGAATGAATTCAACCAAGGAGTCAACCCCAAAGACACAAGGAGGGTGGAAAACGTTCGATATAAACGTGCAACGCTCGACGATGGGAGAATATCATTCAGTTGGGTGGAATTAACGAACGACGATAACGTGAAAACTATGTTTTGGGAGCATAAAATGTTCCAGTGGATCGATATGCGTATAACATTGCTGAGATCAACTGAAGATATTATCAACAGTTTGATTCCGCCAGAAGATCGTCATTAGGTAGGGAATGCACCTTCCAACTACAACAATTGTCTTCCTCTAGATGGGGTAATTCAAACTTGTTAAACGACAGGATTCCAGCATTCGCCTGGAAGTTGTATTGTTCCATTCAAAATGTTAAATTCTTGTTGGCTCCGTTTAAATGATGGTATTGAAGTATCAAGGTTTGGACCTCATTCCGTTGGCACGTGGATACTATCATTTAAAACCAAGACCAACAAGATTTAACATTTTGAATGAAACAATAGAACTTCTGGGAGAGTGCTGGATCCTGCTGTTTAGCAAATTTGAATTGCCCCTATTTAGAGGTAAGATAATTGTTTTAGTTGGAAGATACATTCCCGAATGTAATTTATTTAATGTAATGTAACTTTCATTCAAATTTATTCAATACGCAATTTTTATTCAAATTCACACTCAGTTTAATTAATATTTATTTATTTGAATTTACCCTGAGTTTATTTGTTCACTTTTTTTTTTTTTCGAGTTTATTCAATACCGTACGTTTTTTTTCGAGTTTATTCAATACGCTACTTTTTTTTTCTTCGAGTTTTTTCAATACACTACTTTTTTTTTTGAGTTTATTCATTATGCTACTTTTTTTTCCGAGTTTATTCATTACGCTACTTTTTTTTTTCCGAGCTTATTCATTACGCTAATTTTTTTTTTGAGTTTATTCATTACGCTACTTTTTTTCCGAGTTTATTCAATACACAAATTTTAACGAATTAAAATAAAAAGGAATGAACAAAAATAAATGACAAAATCAAAATAGATGACAAATTTTTACGTTATTCAAAATTATTTGTTTACTTTATTCTAATTTCTAATTTATTTATTTTCTTTATTCTAAATTATTTATTTACTTTATTCTCGAATACATAATTATAAAATAAATGCAAATAAAAATAAAGGAATTCAAATTTATTTATTCAATACATAATCATAAACATAAAATAAATGCAAATATAAATACAAATAAAAAACAAAATTAATTAATATAACTCTCGATTTATTAATATCATTCAGACATTACAATAATTAATACATATATTTTATTTGAATTCACTAATCTACTTATTTTCTTTTTACCCTCTTGGGGTAAAAGGTTCTTTTTACCCTCTTGGGTATATAGTGACAGCTCTTGGGGGAAATAGTGATCAGTCATGTTGGGGAAAAAGACATCAAGATCCCTTGGGGTAAATTTAAATTTGGTTCTTTTTATACCCCCAAGATGATTCTTTTTACACACGGTAAAAAGATTTTGGGGGTAAAAAGAAGCAAACCTAATTTTACCTCAAGGGATGATGTCTTTTTCCTCAACCCGACTGACCACTATTTTCCCCAAGAACTGACTACTATATACCTAAAGGGGTAAAAAGAGCCTAGAGACTATTGAAGAAAAAAAGAAGAAGAGAAAGAGGGGGAGAGAGTGAGGAGGGAGAGAAAGAGATATGGTGTGAGGAAATAGGGAAGTATGGAGGGGTATTTATGGGTGTGTATGATAATATAGGTTATAACTACCATAAATGTGGTCAAAAAAACGTGTAAGAGAAAAACGTGTAGATTGAATGTTGGACGAGAGTGAAACCTACTCAGGAAGAGCATGATTAAAAAAAAGAGTTTTACTTTTTCCACCCTATGACTTTCCTCGCGCGCCCTGTTTTTTTCTTCCAAAAATACCCCTTGTCCGGATTTTGTTTTCCGGATTCAATTATTAGAATTTTGCAGATTTATCCGGATTTTAAAATCCGGAATGATCCGTTACCAGAACTTTTTCAATTTTAAGCTTTGAAATTCATAAAATAAATGCAAATAAACATATAGAACAAAAATAAAAAGACAAAAAGATAAAAACAACTCATTTTATTAATATATGAACAATACATTACAATAATGTTGAAGCTTTTTAAGCTTATTACATAAGAACTTAAATCTCTTTCTAAACTCCTAAGAGCCTAATTCTAATCTCCTAAGAGCCTAACCACTGGTATGTGATAGGACATACCAGTAGCTTCCTTGTTGGAGGGAAAACCAGAGGAGGACGGAAGAGAAGGGCGGGAAGAAGAAACCAACACCCCTGAGGGAGGTGGGGGGGGGGGGGGGTGTGCTCAAACTTACGCCTAGACCGGCCAAGCTAAGAACCACACTGACCCACATGACCCCCAGATGAACCGCACTTCTTTGCAGCGCGGTTCCATCCTAATTTACCGTTCATACAAACCTTGAAAGTTTTCAACGAGGCGCTTATCTATGAAAGGCCAACAATGAAAAACCATGGTTGTAGAAGGAAGAAGAGGATGGTGTGAGAAATTGAGAGGTTTGGAAGACTATTTATAGGGAGTGTGGGTCAAAAAACGGTTGGGAAGTCATAAATGCAGTAAAAAAAGTGGTAAAACGCGTTTTTTAGACTTGACCACCGACCAAAACTTGCTGTGAAAGCGTTTTACTGACACTAATGCAGTCTGAAAAATGTAATCTGAAATGCACCTTTGTGTTACTGAATATATTATCCGGATTTATACGCGTTTTACTGATACTGGAGCCATTAATGTAGGTTTGGACGGTTAGAACCACTAACACGTTTTCATTGAATGTACTAGTGACTTAGGACATGTTTTAGGCTATAAATTGGCTTCCATCTCCAACAAAGACCTTCATTCTTCACTTCATCTCTTTTCTTCAATTTTTTTTAGTTTTTTAGGGGTGTCGGTGGTGTCACGATCATTGTTGATTGTTCATATGAACCCTGCAATTGCATTGCAGCTTGTGTGAGTTTCATATAACGGTCAACAGAGACCCTAGACATCAAAGAAATACACAAAAACTCATAACATTCTGGTCCGGATTATGTAATCCCGATTCACATAGGACTTAAGTGTTTTCCGGATTATGTAATCCGAAAAACTTCAGCATATGATTCTTTTGTGTGATCCACATTGCACCAAGAGTTTATGTGGTCCACAACATCCAAAGACCTCTATAAATATGTGCTCTCCGATTTTCAGCTACAATACCATCAAAACACACAAACACACTGTAACACCCCGTTTTCCCAACATAAAAAATTTTCTAAAATAAATCAGAGTTTATCAACTTTAAACGGAATGTCACACTTCTAGAAATTCGCAACTGAATAAATAAACAGTTTATTCTTCAAAAATCATGCATCAAAAGTATTTTCAAACTCTCGCAGCGGATATAGTTAAGTAACATAAAACATTGGGCACGCAGGCCCCAACTCAAAATCTTAGTTCAACATTTAATCAAAAGGTTCACAAACAAATACGTAAGGAATAGAAATAAATCATGGTCCCATCCCGTTACGTATCAGAGCACCTAGACACAGTGTGAGGAGTCCACTCACGACAGCACCTAATCCTGGTTACCTGCACTTGCCCACGAGGCGGCAATTCCAGTAGAAGGGGTGAGATTCATAATCAATAGCATTAAACATATAAATCAAATAACTATGTTAAACAATCATCAATCTTCACATAAACATGCTATAACAAGTATCGTTATTTAATTAACCATCTCAGATCGACTCAATCAACTATGCAACTCTTAACTTCTGAAATCATCTCAGAACATCTAAAACCTCTTGACAAATGCAAATGCATGTGGTACCATTCAGGGCATCAAGCCCCCAACATATGTGAGCGTGAAAAGGCTCTTCAGGGCATCAAGCCCCCAACAAGGTTTGAGCAAAAGCTGCCGGGCATCAAGCCCCCATCTATAATGAGTATGCAATGGACTCAACTCTTACAACCTAAGACCTCGTCATGAACATCTCTCAATCTTAACAACTTGGACCGACTTATGCAATTATAGGTCAGAAATGGTCATCAGCATCAAACAGCAACGAATGCAGCATATAACAGTGCTTACAATAACACAACATCATTATTCATTATTTAGGCATCTTATACATTTCACATAAAACTCAATTAACACAAACACGACACACAAAACACTCTCAACCATAGTAGAGCTTCCAAGGTATCATGACAGATTGCATTTTATATCATATCTCACTTCTAAAACTACCCAAGGGTCTACTCTCAAAAGCTCCCCTAAAACAGAATCCTAAAACTCAAGTTATTGCAGTCTGAACCGCACTAACTCGCTATGGCGAGTGGGTCTGCTCGCCTCGCGAGCCCATCAGGACTACTCGCTATGGCGAGCTGGGATGCTCGCCTCGCGAGCGCTCAGGATACCCCGCTATGGCGAGTGGGTCTGCTCGCCTCGCGCGTTATCAGGGTTACTCGCAGTGGCGAGCTGGGTCTGCTCGCCTCGCGAGCAATATCAACTACTCGCCCTGGCGAGTTGATCTGTTCGCCGTAGGCGAGCGATCACAGCACAGTCACGGGTTTGCACAATTCTACCCCCAAAGTTCCAATTTCCATCGTTTTAAGCCTCTAAACTATCAGCAACATCAGTATAATGATTAATCTAGGTTCTGTAACTGTAACACCCCGTTTTCCCAAAACAACGTAATATTATATAAAACATCAGAGTTCAACATACAACGGAGTATTACATCTACTTTTCAAAATTCAGTTTAAATAGATTATAAAAACTATTTAATTCAACACCTCATTTTATAAAAATCTGCAGCGGAATATTTATTTGATAATCAATCAACAACTAAAATCAACATCCTTGGCACAAAGGCCTCACCATAATAAAATTTATTTAATAATAGTTAAATCTCCAACAACAATAAAAGCTTTAACGACATGTTCTCAAAAAGCGATACATAAAAGAATGAAATCATAAACATCAAATCCCATCCCGTTACATATCAGAGCCTACGACACGAGAGCCAACTCCTATCTATCCTTCGCTACCTGCACTTGCCCACGAGACGGCAATTCCAGCAGAAGGGGTGAGATTCACAACAATAATATTAATATATAAATCAAACGTCAAGATTAACAAATCATAAATCCAACTCATACATATACATTATAGCACATCATAACATCATCATAAGCATCATCATAAACAACATCATAAGCATCATCATAAACAACATCATAAGCATCATCATAACAACATCATAAACATCATCATAACAACATCATAAGCATCATCATAACAACATCATAAACATCATCATAACAACATCATAAGCATCATCATAACAACATCATAAGCATCATTATAACAACATCATATCAAGCATCAACGTCTCAAAACATCATCTCATATATGTCACAATTGACTCGACTAAATGCAACACCTAACGTCTCAACATCATGCATGTGGTACCATATATTTATAGCATTAATATGCTTCACCGTCGCTTTGAGCAAATGCTCCACCGTCGCTTTGAGCATAAAGCTCCACCGTCGCTTTGAGCATAAAGCTCCACCGTCTCATAAATATGCAAATGCATGGACTCGTCGTTTAACAACTTAATACACCGTCTCAAAACATCATTCATAATGCAAAACTGACACATGCAGGTATAATAGTTACATGGCAGAACATCATCTCATTAATCATATACATCGCAACACGTAACATCATCACAATCACATAACATCATATTTAAACATCACTTACTATCAACAATACATCAATTATTCACAACATGAAAGAACCATCAGCAATCATCTTTACGTAACTCATCTAAGGGTATAAAACATCTCTAACACTACCCCAAGGGTCCCTCTCAAGTCCCATGCGAAAATCAGATCGCAAAAACAACAAACAGTCCAAAAACTACTAACTAACTCGCCACAGCGAGTACCTGCTCGCCACAGGCGAGTACTCACATCAGCTCACTCGCCAAAGGCGAGTTGGGGGCGAGCTGAAGGCGAGAAATACTGGGTGCTTCGGCCTTTTTGACATTTTTCACCAAAATCCTCATTTTAAAGCTCTCTAAATCCAATTTGGCTAAACCAACTTCACAGGTCATCTCTATAAATATAAGGGCACTCAAAACCATCATCATCTGGACCCAAGTCCTAAAATTTAAGGGACAAGCTCGCCACGGCGAGCTATGCTGCTCGCCTAGCGAGCAAACAAAGGCTACTCGCCACGGCGAGTGATCACTCGCCACAGGCGAGCGATCTCAGAACCCACACGGGTTCAGACCTAAGATCACCAAAACGTGCCAATTCTCTCAAATCAAACCCCTAAATCATCTGCAATGTTATCCTAGGGGATAATCTAGGTTTTGTAACACGTCTCTACAGCATTACAACACAATCTCACATCAATCCATCACAATTTCATCATAACCCTAGTTCATAAAACCCATCTCAATCCTCTCAAACCCTATGCCAATCAAGAACAAATGATTCACAATTAAGATTATTGAAGTTAGGCTCACCCTTACCTGATTAGATGAATAAAAAGCTACAGCAATCTCTCCTCTTGGCTAGTCCTCCTTTGCTCTTGGTTCTTCTCTCTTTCTCCCAAAAAGCTATGTTTTCTTTACTGTACGTACAAAGCTTATGTCTGCCTCCTTCTATTCCTTACCAACCAAAACATAACTCCTTTTTACTCTTTACTCCCCCCCACTAAATTCTAATCAATTCTCCTTAATTCTATTAACTCTAATAACTCCCTCTTTTTCTAAAATAAATATAATTTCTCCCATTTTCATAAAATTCTACAAATAATTATATAATAAAATATATATCCAATAACAACACACTAATATCCACATAATTCAACATTTTCATATAAAAATACACCAAACATATTAAAATCAACCAAAAATAGTAAAATAGCAACTGGGGCGTTACAGTAACTAGTTTCTAGGCCAATTCCATCGTTCCATTTCATCAATCCCTCAATTCTAACATTAAACCTAATTCTGAATTTCTCTCAAACTCATCCTACCTCTTGCTAAGCACAACTAGATGATTTACAGTTCAATGATATTGAAAACTAGGCTCACCCTTACCTGGTAACAGATGAAATCGCCGCTCTCCAGGTTCCTTCTTCTCTCTGCCTCTTTCTCTCTTGTTCTCCAAAATTATAACGCGTACTCTATTTTCTCTTAACCTAATTCCCTCTTTTATACCCCTTCTTAATAATTATAACTAATTATCCTTTCACCCTCAAAACTAGTATCAACTATAAAAACAGCCCAAATCTCAATATTATATTATTTTCTCATATCTTATTTTATTAAACAATAAAATAAGTACCACATCACATAAAAATCATATAAAATCTCAATCTCTACATCTTATGATATATATATATATATATATATATATATATATATATATATATATATATATATTATATCTAGACTCCTCAAATAATTCAAACAATTAGATAATTAAAATAATCTAAAGTGGGCGTTACACACACTAAAGAAAACCATGTAAATTTTTGTCATTAAGTTGAGGATCATTCTCACGCAGAAGCAAATAAATAGCTCTCTATTTAACCGCGTTGGCGTGATGAAGATCCTCAGCATGCTGTCAAAAATACAAACAAACACACCAAAGATACAATTAAATTTTTTGTCATTGTGCTGAAGATCTTCTCATGCTGTCGCATATAGATAACTCTATATTTGACAACATTGTGGAGATCTTGTGCGTGCTGCCAGAAATATATAGTCACAAACCTCCTCATGCAGATCTAACTCCGAATAAGAGGTCCTTATGAGCTCGATCTTGTCGGCCTGCCGATCATAACATGTCAGTCGGCAGGCCGACATGATCGAGCTCAAAAGCTCCTCTTCAAATCATTTCTGTTATAATGGTTTTTTTTAACTGTTTATTTGTCTTATGTACCTTCGTACCTTTGTTTCTATTTTTTTCCAAGGCATTCGCAACAAAAACGATCCAAATAAAGGGTCTGATGCAGTCCGGACTTTACAATCCAGAACAAATTCATGACTTCCGGATCATCTAATCTGGAAACCCTCAATAACATTTTGGCCGGTGACGTTTCACCAAAGATTTGGCCGGTTAGTGAAGTTTGAATGCATTTTTTCGACGGTTTTGAGTGTGGAACACGTTTTATTTGACTGTAATTAAGACCTATGACTTATTTAAGGCTATAAAAATGCTTGGATCTTCAACATTTTCCTTCATTCTTCTTCACCTCCTTTCTTACATTTTCTTCAACAAAAAAAAAAAAGTTTTTTAGGTAGCTTTTAGATGTGTCTGTGGTGTCATGGTCATTGTTGACCGTTCATACGAACCCTGCAATTGCGTTGCAGCTTATGCGGGGGTCGTATAACGGTCAACAGAGACCCTTGACATCAAAGGAAGACACAAAATTTCAGTGCCTAACGGTCCGGATTTTAATTTCCGGAAACACTAACAATCTAGTTCGGAAAACATAATCCGGACCAGGGGTATTTTTGGAATTTTTTCAGGGCGCGCGAGAAGGGCGCAAGGTGGGAAAAGTAAAACTCTAAAATAAAATATCCGTTAATTAATTGAGCCCAATATAAAATGCCCAATTTTTCTACAATTTCAACCCTAATGTCTCTTATCTTTTAGTAGTCATCTCTCTTTTCCGTTGTCTTCACGCTTGAAAACCTAAAAAATCACAGTCTCTCCTCTCTTTCTCTCTCAAAGAATGAGTGGCTTCCGTAGAAACCAGGGGTGTGCAAATAATTTGGTTATCCACAACCAAATCAATAACCACACCGTTCCATTTTTTAAAGCCCACTCCAATTTATGCAAAATCCAATCCAGCCCATTTAACACAAAAAATGGCAAACCGGTTTATCATTGGTTTAGATCCGGTTTCACTCCAAATAAGAATGCAAGGAAAATAGCTTTGTTCCCTCAAAACGTAACTCACTTATCCTTCTCCTGGAAAATCGCTTCTGAGTTCATCGCTTCCTCTTCTCAAAATGCAAACAACTTATTGTTCAGTAATTGAAAAAATCGCTTCTTCTTCTTCTCCTCATAACAAATAACTTCTACTCAGAAAGCAACACAAAATATGGAAAATGGCTTCTCGAGATTTCTCCTAATCAATTTTCAGATCGTTTCCATATTTTTATTTTGGTGAGCTTTGATGACGATTTTGACATCAAAATGTAAGCATGCTTATTCTGGTGAGTTTTGATGACGATTTTTCATCAATGTCAATTATTGAACAATAACGCAAACCACAGATAATCTAGAATGGAACTGATAATCTAGAGATTTGAAAAGGCGGATATGGGAAGTGGAGTTTTGAGCTGCCATGGAAGAAGATTGACGAACGAAGAGGAAAGGGTGAGGGAGAAAAGTATGTTACGGTGAGGAATAACAGGTTTTCAAATTGGTTCAAAAAAACAAATAGGTTTCCAACTTTCCATTGAAAATCGGATTTGAACCAGTTTAGACTGGTTTTAAAGTATTAACAAAATAACCAGTTTTTATTAAAATGGATTTAGGAACCAAACTGAAACCATAAATTTGGTTTGGTTTGGTTTTAAACCATGCACACCCCTAGTAGAAACAGCAGCCCTAACCGGAGCGGTGCCGGCGGCTCTAACCAGTATTTCGTTTTTCAAGAAACGAACACTGGCCCTAACCGGAACCAGAGCCCTGCCAATGTCTCTCATCCCGAACCTGAACTTACACACCCTTACCCTCCCGAATTAGTAAAAAATCTCAACCCTGACCAACTTAAGCCTCCTTTCGGTCTCACCTATGGGTTGAGGGATAAAGTTTATGCGGTCCTTGAGAAGCTAGGGAAAGGGATAGAATCACCGGAGCATGTGCAGGAAATAATTCGTGCTTTTATGCATTGTAAAATGAATCCCGATGAGACGGCAACATATCACATTCATTATGTTTATGTCTGATATTTATTTTTGGTTTGCAGCTGAATTCGCAGTACCAAAGGAGAGCAGGGCAATGGGAGGACGCTAACAATGGGAGGGCACGGAGAAAATCAAAAACAACAACAACCAAACCCTATTCTATTAGGTAGAATGCCATAGTCTATCGTAGAAAATAGAAAAAGGTTTTTTTTTAGGGAATGGCTTTAGAATGCTAGATTTTTAAAATAAATGAAATATTGATTGCAATAAGCTTTATCCGAGTTTGATTGCAATAAATTTCCTTTGTATTACTTTACATGATTTTGGTTTATTACTCTTATTATGAAGTGTATAACATCTTCTACTTTGTCTTTGAAGTGGAACCACAACAAACTATAGAGTTTTATTCCTCTTGATTATATGTCTCCTTATCATTTTGTCCTTTGTATGAAAAATCTTTCTATGTTAACTCAAGAGAAGGTTTAATCCAACCAATGACATCCAATCAACATCTCCCATAATGGTCCAATTATTTTGCATTTATTATTCGCAGATGATTGTCTTTTGTTTACTCAAGCGAGAGAAGTGGAAAAGGTCTCATAGAGTTTTTGTTATGCTTTTGAGTTGAAAGTTAATATTCAAGAATCTAGATTCATGTCTTTTGCTATAATAGCTCTAGAAACAAAGTGAATAAATTTGCTTATATTGTTTATTTTCCTCATCATTCTCAGTTAGGCAAGTACATTGGTTTCTCTATATTATCTAGAAGGATAAAAAATGTCGACTTTGCTTATGTTATGGATCATATCAATAGTAGATTGGATAGTTGGAAGACCAAACTTCTTATCATTTGTGTAGATTTCTCAATTGTATGGATAAAATGATCTCATGTTAAACAAGTATAGCATAAGAGAAGAAATCAAGATAAATTGTTGAATGGAAAAAGAAAATGTTAATGACTTCCTTTGATTTAGTCAACATCATGATCCCTGAATTGGACAAAAGTTGTGCAACATGAAAATTTGAAGAAGCATGGAACTTGAAACATTATACTCTAATGTTCTCTCTTAATATCATCATTTGCATCAGAAGTCAGCAATAAAAACTTAATGTTATAGTGTTCATACATTAATTCAGACTCATAATATGTACTTTTCTTCAGCTCATGGCTACATAACTTCCACTATGTTTCTAACAACTTGATCTACTGTTGACCTATTATCTACAACCTTTGACACACAAGCAAGTGCAATCTGAAGCATCTGCACCATCTCCTCTTCAACATATTCTCCACCCCTAATCATCTCCTCATCGAAAACGGCGACCTAACCCACTTTGGAAGATCAACCATGCAGTGGTGGATCTTGAGTAAATTTGTTGGGGTACCAAAATTGTATGTAATATAAATTAAACAGTTTCGCAAAAAATCAATGAGTAACCAATAGTCTAGTGGTTGGTCTATATTGATTATGGTCTTGGGGAGTTGGTTCGATTCCCTCACAAGGACTTTTTTTGAATAAAATATTAAAATTACAATTGAAATATAAAAAACTGGACGAAGCAGGACTTAAACCCGCCCAATATTGGGGGATGCCATGGCCCCTGGTGGTCTCTACAGAGATCCACCCCTGCAACCATGTCAGGATCATAACTAGAATACCTCAGTTGAGTCTTCCTTGTAAGAATTTCAAGTACACCAAAGGTGTAAACATCACTCTTCTGTACCTAGGTTGTAGGAAAAAGGGACTTGTGTCACCCCAAACAAATAATGTTAAAGGATTATCGGAATTAATTATTTTAATTTAAAAAAATATTGTATTAGATATTCAGACAAACACAATTACTTATAAGATACGTCACATACACGTATCCAAAAAAAAATGAAGAATAAAAAAGTGAGACAATGTTTTGAAAATTCAATGGAGATATATATAATTTTATTTAAGATATGAATCAATATAATTTTTTTTCGATTAACCAACTAAAAATTACACCCTCGATCCCAAAATATCTGAGCCATTTGCAAAAAAAGTTTATCTTAAAATAATTGATTCATTTCCCTTTTCAACACAATATTAATCATTTTTTTAATTACTACAACTCTAGTTAGTACTACTTTCACAACTTGTAATTCAATATATTCTACACTTTACATTTATGATAACAATGAATGCACTAATACGTAACAAAGACACTTAAAATCATTTTTTTCTCTCTTTAACTTGTACCGTACACTTTTTCTTAATAGGTGTAAAATGAACAAACGAGGATAGATTATTTTTTTTGTTTTAAAAAAAAAACTATGGTAGGAAAAGTAGCACGTCTATAGAAGAATGAGCAAGATAATATCTTTTAGGTTATAAATCTATTGAATTTGAATGTTAATCTTTTTTTATGGTCTTACCAATGAGGATAGATTAATTAAAAAAAAAAAACTAATGTGAGGAAGTTCAAAAAAGAGTAAGGTTGTACAATATATGAAGGATAGCTCGAAAACTTTTCATTTTAAGTTGTTCAACAAAGGCATGATATATCACACGCTTTTACTAGTCGAAGGAAATCTCATCAAAATTTTGTTGTGAAAAAAAATCTTACAAGAAATGGCATTAATTTTGAAAAACATGAGTTAAAGTGATAAGAGAATTGGACTCTTGATATTTTTTCTTCAATAAGTGAGAGAAAGTAACATACATTAATCAGTATACAAATTGGTATGGGAAAAAAAACTTGACATCTAAGTGTGTGGAAAATGAATTTATTTTGGCCATATACGTTGATGAAAGAGTCAAGCAATTTGTTGGTCACATTCAAGATAATAACCAATAAGGAGATGCCATTGGTCATGCCGTTTAAAATACACCAGACTTACTTCCAAAGTTCCTATTTCTTGACTTGTCTTATGTGATTTTATTTTGACTCTGACAATGCAATGACGCAATGACTTTTCCTATATAGAACTTTGTTTCAAAGAAAGTTTGTCATAAAAGGGCAACAAACACCACCCAGTTTAGTTCTCACACCAAGAGCATAATATCATACATAATATGAGATTTATAATTTCTAGTAGTTTCCTCTTTGTCATAATAATAACATTAATCCTATGTTATGAAACCATAGCTCAGCCAGAATTTAGTCCATCATGTGATGATGATAGTGGCAACTACACTAAAAACAGCACATATCAACAAAACCTAATTTCACATACGGCGAAGACAACAACAAAGTATACGCCATAGGATTATGCAGAGGAGACGTTAATCCAAATGATTGCCGCATTTGTCTTAACAGTTCAAGACATCTTCTAACACAAAATTATCCAAACCAAAAAGAAGCAATTGGTTGGATTGATAAATGCATGTTGCGTTACGCTAGTAGGTCTATTTTTGGAGTGATGGAAACATCACCTGGATTATCTATGTGGAATCCGTTTAATGCAACAGATGCAGATAATTACAATAAAGTGTTGAGAAAATTGTTGTATGATTTAAAAAATCAAGCTGCAACTGGTGATTCTATGAAAAAATATGCTACAACAAATGCAACAGGTAATAGAAATACAAAAGTTAATTAGAAAAGTTTAGTAACAATTTTTGTTTTTAAAAACTAACTACTACTAATAAGTTTAGGTAACTTTTCTAACTAACATTTATATTTCTATTAACAGGTCCAAATTTTCAAGATATATATAGTCTTATGCAGTGTACACCAGATATAAGTTACTTGGATTGCAATCAATGTTTGGATCAAGCTATAGCTCGTCTTCCATCTTGTTGTGAAAGTTATTAGGTTCTATGAACTTAGTGTTCAACCTCCGCCGCCGCCACCTAATTCACCATCTACCAATGACAAAGGTATGTATGTATGCATGTAATCCTTCAATTCTCATCATTATTATCTTTTCCGACGAACAAGAGCAAGTGAAGAAAAAAAAACAATTAGAATAGGAAATTGAGTTCTAGAGTTAAAAGATATAGACACAAGAAAATAATGATTGATCATACAGTTTTTATAAATCTTACAAGGATTTTCTGATTCGTGTAGGAAAGAATCACACATCAAGAACTGCCATCATCATAGCAGCCCCAGTTATTACTATTGCTTTGGTGCTATGTTTCATCTGCATATATTTACGACTAAGAGTGAAGAAACCAAATGAAAGTACTAAAAGTAAGTATAAGGCCTCCAAACATGAATTTTTTATCACTTTGTTATGAAGATGGTATCTATATGCAGCATAACTCTTTTTTCTTTTTTACAAACTATATGGCCATATCTCAGTTCCTTCAGAAGATGATGAAGAAATTACAACCTTTGAGTCATTACAATTACCCTTTGACACTTTAAAAGTTGCTACAAATGACTTCTCTGATTCTAATAAACTTGGGGAAGGCGGATTTGAAGCTGTATATCAGGTAGTTGCATTCAGATAAGTATAATAACTAGCAAAAATAAATTAGCAATGAAATTTTTAAATATGAATATTTTGATAATTCTATATATTTAAAATTGGCTAAAATAAAATATATTTACTGAACTTACAACTTGTCGCATCTTTTCAGGGTAGGCTCTTTAATGGACAAGCGATCGCTGTCAAAAGGTTGTCCATGAATTCTGGCCAAGGAGATATAGAATTTAAGAATGAAGTGCTTTTAATGGCCAAACTTCAACACCGAAATTTAGTTAGACTACTTGGTTCTACTATTGAAGGGAGAGAAAGACTGCTTGTCTATGAATTTATTCCCAATAAAAGTCTTGACTACTTCATATTTGGTATAATTAGAATATCGTCATAATTAGATTGTTGCTCTATCATCCAACTTTATTTCATGATAAATACTAACTTTCGTGATAGCTAAAACACGGGTAACTTTGTTATGTATGTAGATCCACTGAAGAAAGCACAATTAGATTGGCAGAAGCGCTACAAAATCATTCAAGGTATTGCTCGAGGTGTTCTTTATCTTCACGAGGATTCTCGACTGTGTATTATACACCGCGATCTCAAAGCAAGCAACATTCTCTTAGACGAAGACATGAATGCTAAGATCTCAGATATTGGCATGGCAAGACTAATTCTTGTGGATCAAACCCAAGCAAATACAAGTAGAGTTGTTGGAACCTAGTAAGTGTTAGGTTATGTTTGAACTTTGAACTTACATATTATATTAAAAGCTTGATTTAAATCATGTAATTCTTTTGTGTTTACTGTTTTCATTTACGCACAGCAATATTTGGCATGTAGCGGATATATGGCGCCTGAGTATGTAATGCATGGAGAATTTTCAGTGAAATCAGATGTCTTTAGTTTTGGTGTTCTAGTTCTTGAGATTATAAGTGGCAAAAAAAACAGTGGCATTCGTCATGGGGAAAATACGGAGGATCGATTGAGCTTTGTAAGTCTTCCTTTACTGATTATTGTTTGTTATGAGCTGTATTATTTTGACACATAAACTTACCATAAAGAATCGACAAAATTGTAGATGGTTAGCTTAGCAGAGTTTAAATATATGGTTGGGAATGGCATATAGAAGTTACATTGAGTAAAAATTGATGTGGGAGTGGAAATGGCGACTTAATAAGTTAATAGTTTCTAGTTAATTATCTAAAATTGAGTAAATATATACTTGCAGGCATATAGAAGTTGGAGGGAAGGAACAACTACAAATACTTTAAAGTAGCTACCATTGTACTCATGCAAAGTAGCTATTCTCTCACCCTCTCTACACCTTCAGAACCTGCATTTTTTATGGATAGTAGAACGAGAAGCCTTCAAGAGATGAGGTTGTGGGACACGAACCACTGACCTAACCCACCTTGGAAGATCAACCATGTCATAAATAATCATAACCAGAATATCCAAATGGAGTCTTCCTTGTAAGGTTTTCAAGAAGGAGTACACCAAAGTTGTAAACATCACTCTTCTGGGCGGCGACCTTTCTTCCTTGATCCGAAAGCAACTTCTGGAGCACGGTATCCATTGGATTTTGACATGGTTATTAAAACAGCAAGTGCACAGTTCTACCGAAGTAGTAAAAAGAGAGTATTGTTCCGACATAAAGTTGTATAATTTAATTAACTAACAAGAATGATTAGAAGAGAGTTTAATGGTTTACAAGTGGGATTTTAATGGTTTAACAATAATAATAAAAAGCGCCTTGAGATTTTTGGTTTGTCATGGTGACAAACTCTTCACAAACCAACCCCTAAACCTAGAACTTTATGTTGGACCTATTTTCTAAAGACAAGTTTCTCTTTAGCGTATCACAGTTTCTCTCAAAATCAGTGAGTGTGTTTCTCTAACAATCAAGCCTATTCTCATGGTTGATTGCTATGAAATCCTTGAAGAACAAAATTTTATATGTCTCAAGGTTTGCTAGACTATTCTCATGTTTCGCAATCCTTGTCTAAATTCACTTGTTCCAATATCAAAACTTGTTCTTTCGATGCTTCGCTTTGATATTTGTGATGATGAATTAACATGTACTAACCCTCCGCTGTCGCATTATAAAAACGGTGAATTTAGATTAGAAAATAGGTTTACATAAAATTAGGGTTAAAAGTTTGGTTTGATAGGAATTAAGTCATTAGACTCTCCCAACAATCCTAAGACAAGAAGAGTCTACTCACTCATGATCATAGTAGACATAGAAGAGAAGAAGGAGAAGAGCATAAAATAAAGTAATAAAAAGAAGAACTTTTATTGAGAGAAAACAATTGTCACTATTGAATTCCAAGAACAAAAGATGATTCTACAAGCTTGATGGGTGCTCTATTTATAGCCTAACAATGACTTAAGCCCTAAGAAATAAATCACTAAAGTGTTACACAAGAAACCATGGGCTTTAGGTCAGAAGTAAACTAAAATAGACGGCTTGTCAAAGAAGCAAAAGCAGCAAAAAGCTGTATGGGAGTCGCGCACGGCCGTGCCACTGGAGGCACGGGCCGTGCTAACCATTCTGGTTGGATGTTGGCTTTGAAATCCTCCTTGGCACGGGCTGTGTCTGTATTTTTGCACAGAATCTTCATATTTTTGTCCCAAATCGCCACCAAATAGCCTTTCTTTTGCTCCAAGACGTATAATCTTTCAAATATTTGTTCCAGAAATAAATTAACTTGCAATTGAAGTAAAATAGTTTTAGAAAGGAAATAAAAACGAATAAAATCTAAATAAAAAGACTCAAATAACATATAAAAAAACACTAATTATTGACTCTTCAGTTATGATTGCATTGTAGGTTTCATGAAGTTGTAGAATTTAATTAACTAACAAGAATGATTAAAAGAGAGTTTAATGGTTGACAAGTGGGATTTTAACGGTTTAACAATAATAATAAAAAGCGCCTTGAGATTATTGGTTCGTCATGGTGACAAACTCTTCACAAACCAACCCCTTAACCTAGAACTTTATGTTGGACCTATTTTCTAAAGACAAGTTTCTCTTTAGCGTATCGCAGTTTCTCTCAAAATCAGTGAGTGGGTTTCTCTAACAATCAAGCCTATTCTCATGGTTGATTGCTATGAAATCCTTGAAGAACAAAATTTTATATGTCTCAAGGTTTGCTAGACTATTCTCATGTTTCGCAATCCTTGTCTAAATTCACTTGTTCCAATATCAAAACTTGTTCTTTCGATGCTTCGCTTTGATATTTGTGATGATGAATTAACATGTACTAACCCTCCGCTATCGCATTATGAGTTTGGCACATGTTAATTCATTATAAAAACGGTGAATTTATATTAGAAAATAGGTTTACATAAAATTATGGTTAAAGGTTTGGTTTGATAGGAATTAAGTCATTAGACTCTCCTAACAATCCCAAGACAAGAATAGTCTACTCACTCATGATCATAGTAGACATAGAAGAGACGAAGGAGAAGAACATAAAATAAAGTAATAAAAATAAGAACTTTTATTGAGAGAAAACAATTGTCACTATTGAATTCCAAGAACAAAAGATGATTCTACAAGCTTGATGGGTGCTCTATTTATAGCCTAACAATGACTTAAACCCTAAGAAATAAATCACAAAGTGTAACACAAGAAACCATGGGCTTTAGGTCAGAAGTAAACTAAAATAGGCGGCTTGTCAAAGAAGCAAAAGCAGCAAAAAGCGGTCTGGGAGTCACGCATGGGCCGTGCCACTGGAGGCACGGGCCATGTCAACCATTCTGGTTGGATGTTGGCTTTGAAATCCTCCTTGGCACGGGCTGTGTCTGTATTTTTGCACAGAATCTTCATATTTTTGTCCCGAATCGCCACCAAATAGCCTTTCTTTTGCTCCAAGACGTATAATCTTTCAAATATTTGTTCCAGAAATAAATTAACTTGCAATTGAAGTAAAATAGTTTTAGAAAGGAAATAAAAACGAATAAAACCTAAATAAAAAAGACTCAAATAACATATAAAAAACACTAATTATTAACTCTTCAGTTATGATTGCATTGTAGGTTTCATGAATTATTTACTCATACTTTAAATATAAAAATATTTTTTACAACTTATATTATCATAATAATCATTTAACAGTTAAAAGAGATATTAGAATAATAGAACAAAAGACATTAACATTAATGTTAAGTTATTTTCATATTGTTGGTTGTGTCCAATAAACACCAAAGTACTTGGTTGAATCTATACATATAAAAAAAACACCCCCTTCAGCTCTTTCGGGCTAGATTTTTTCTTTTAAAAAATGCCCTCAATATTAAATACAAATAACAGATGTAACAAATATATAAGTATAAATTTAAATATTAAAAAAAATGTAACAAGCACGATATAAATATATATATATATATATATATATATATATATATATATATATATATATATGTCATACCCCAATTTTTGACCTAAGACACCACTGACACGTGTCGTCTGGTCCTGAATAGTCTCCGACTTTTCGAACGAAATTTCGACAGAGAGGTATTTTAAAATACCTTTTTTTTTTTTTTTTTTTTTTTCCAATTCGGACCCTCTTCTCACTTTTTATTTTATTATTATTATTTGTCTTTTTATTTTTATCCCTAGTTTTTATTATTTCTATCTTTTAATTTTACCTTTTATTGTTATTTATTTTATTTTAAGGTCACTTTGTTTTTATTTTAATTAGTCAAGTGTCTAATAAGTCCAAAAAATGTCTAAAAAATAGTGTGAGGGTCCTTTTGGTTCACGCCACTTTTTGTGGCCATGTCTCAGAGTCAATTTCAGCTTCTTTCCGATTCCATTTTGTTCACTAGTACAAGCATTCAAGCTGCATAATAACCATTCAATCCCCATTAATTTTGGCTTTAACCAATTTCCATTTCGGAGATGAAATTTGGCTTTAAGAAAGGGGGACGAATTCAACAGCAGGGGACAAAAAATGAGACAGTAGAAACCTGCAAGAAAAAACACAAAACCAATCAAACGGTAATTTTTACCCCAAACTACGAGGTTCTGATCCCTCACGGGTACGTAGGCAAATGACACTTGTCCTTCCGAATCAATAAAATGTAGATAATTAGGTCTTTCTTTCTTTAATCATTCAAAAATCCATTTTTTTCAAAACAAGCAAGTTATAGCACATAAATTAAATAAAGTGGAAAGGTTCTCGTAGGGTACTACGAATATTTAGGGTGCTAATACCTTCCCTGAATATAACCAACCCCCGGACCCCACCTTTAAATAATTTTTTTCAATCAAAAGTCGAGAAATAATTTAGTGAGTCAAAAGCTAATCAAATAGCCTTGATCTCCGAAAAATGACGCGACAATATATATATATATATATATATATGCCTATTTCTTTTCTTTATCATTTAAAAAGTGTAAAAAATTATATGAGCATATTTATACTTAATTTTCATTATCTCAATTATACCCTTAAACAACTTTTTCTATAATAAAGATTGTTGTTGTTGTCATTAAAAAAAAAAAATTATATATATTTTTTGTTATATTGTTAGTATCATTGAAATAAATAATCATGATTAGTTTGATTTGTTATAACTTGAAAGCAACAAACATTTATATTTTCAGTTTTAATCCAAATCAAAATTTCATAAAAAAACACGATTAAATTTTTTCAAACTTTAGCACAATAGAAAGAGCGGTATATATAGATTTTATTTTTAATAGATATATCATCTATATATTCATGAAGTAAAAGATAAATTTGTATGATGTGTAACTTGGGATCCACTAGTGTGACTTGCCGACTCATTATGACATTTTTAAGGAATTCAATAAGACTTGTAGATTCTTTACTTACTTGAATGACACATTAGAGGAAATAAACTCTATTTGTTAAATGTTGTTTTCATTTATCACGAGCTTTCATTCATCATGAGCTTTCCTTACACATAATTCCTATCTGTTAACTGCCTCTTTTATTCATCATGACCTTTCATTTATCACAAGCTTTCCTTACCCATAATTCTTATTTCTTAAGTGCCTCTTTCATTCATCATGAGTTTTCATTCATCATGAGTTTTCATTCATCACAAGCTTTCCTTAAACATAATTCCTATTTGTTAACTGCCTCTTTCATTCATCACGAACTTTCCTTACACATAATTCCTATTTGTTAACTGTTTCTTTCACTCATCATGTGCTTTCATTCATCACAAGCTTTCCTTACACATAATTCATATTTCTTAAGTGCCTTTTTCATTCATCATGAGCTTTCATTCATCACGAGCTTTCCTTACACATAAGTCTTATTTGTTAAGTGTCTTTTTCATTCATTGTGAACTTTCATTCATCACAAGCTTTCCTTAAACATAATTTCTATTTGTTAACTGCCTCTTTCATTCATCACGAACTTTCATTCATCATGAGCTTCCGTTAAACATAACTAGGATGGAGCCCGTGCCAAACACGGGTAAATAAATTACTAATAGGAAAATAATTTAGTTTAGAGATTAATCTTCATGCATTGATGGTGTAATTTTCTTTACATCTAACTAAATCACGTCAAATAAATTTTTTCACGATATTTTAGGAACAAACTTAAAAAGTAGTATCATGGTATAATTTGGTCGGACATATTTGTAAAAGATTTTTCTATTATCGATGTATACAAATTAAATCTTTGGTTTTATGTTATAGAATCAACAAATTTATTGTCAAGACCGAGAGTAAAATTCATTGATATAATTTGGTACTTTGATGCATAAATATATATATTTTTATCCGAATATAAAAATAAATGAAATTAATATAAGGGTTATGGTCCTTAGTTAGAGTCATTTTAGTCCTAATGTGACGAACTCAACTTTAAATCCCATCTTAAGATATGTAGACTACTTTTCTCATAGTTTCTTACTTGTGAAAAGTTTATTCATATGTCAAGGGTTTTAAATATAAATCATACTTTAAGAATATTGATATTTTTTAAATAAAAAGACGTAAGTTATATTAAAAAAATTATTTATAAATATTCATCCCTGTGTATAAGGATTTATTTATATAAAAACAAAATAACATTGCTAATTTATAAATAAAAAGGTGTTAATATTTTATTTTTACCAAAATAATTCATAGTAATTAAGATGATAATGTTACTTCAAATAAAAGGTTCAAGATTGTTGCATAAAGTATTTGTTGCAAGTCTAGTTCATTAGTTGATTGGTGGGATAACATGAGATTATTCTAACCTTTCACGCTTTCGAACCTTTCATACTTCTTATGGTCCAATTGATTTAATAGAGATGATAGATTTTATTAGAGGGAATAGATGAGGGATATTTTAATCAAGGTAAATGCGAACCAGTGCCCCGGGACACTGGTTATAGATTATTAAAAAGGCAATAGTTATTTACTTTTATGGTAATAATTTTCTTTTATGGTAAACATGGTGCGAAAACTTACTACCCATAAATGTTATTTGACTATTTCTTGATATTGTGATCTACTTACTAACTAACATATTAAATTAAAAAATAATGATAACAACAATATCAATGTGAATTGATTCCGTAAAAAAAATTGAGAATAGATTTTTTATAATTAACTTTTTAGATATGTTATCACGGAGAAGTAATGTTATTATATTTTTTTTAAAGAATATTATTATATCTTATCAATCACACTTATTGTGTTACCAAATGTATTAGAGTTATTGTTATTTATGTTAATAACTTATTGTCCATAAATAGAATTTTAGATACCTTAATTATTCATAATCGATTTTAAAATTACTTTTTGAAAGTTTTTTCTATCGATCAGAATCATTTTATGATAATTAAGTAAAAGAAATATAATTTGTCTTGTTTTTTGTTGACAAAAAACAAAAGTTATGTTTATGATGTTGATCTAGAAAGTTATAAATAGAAACAATATTCAATAGTATAGTTATTCCTTATGAATCCTGCAAACATAAAAAGTTCATTCACACATTAAAATTAACCGAAAAAACAATGATCCAAAGAATATTTGATAACAAAATAAACCGTATTTCTTTGTCAAAAAAATAAACCGTATTTCGATATTCGGACTAACGAATACATGAATAATACAATAAAATCTATAAAAACCCACAATTCAATAAAGAAATAAAAAACATATTATTCTTCAATATTTATATATATATATAAAACAATATCATTCGTAGATTGAGTGCAAATGGGAATCAACATCACAAACGTCGAAGAAAAAAATACTCCAAAAAATATAGAATCGGTCATTACAGTCATTTTAGATAAAAAGAACACTAACAATATATCTATCAAATAAACATTCTCAATTATTCTCCTAGTACATAAACATTCATAAATTACGTAATTAGATCTATGTGATAAGTTGTTAAAACTTGAGTATCATAGGGCGAGCTTACGTATTTGGACAACATACATGATGATATAAACTATAAAATGAATTGATATAAAAAATTGATTCAATTTTTGAAATCTAGAGCAACATGCTCTCCTATAGAACACTCAAAAGTAGCATTAGCAATTAGATACAAATATAAAAAAATCAACTCCATAATCCACCATCATCTAAATAAAATAAAAAATACATATTTTAGGGGAGAAAGATGAAAACGAAGAAAAGAGAATTGTCTATATATATAGGGAAAAAAATCATGTATTAATTTACAAATAAGTCATGATCCATTTTGATTGACTCATGAAAAAAAAGAGTCTTCATCCTTTTTTCATTGGTTGATATAAAATATATGTGTCATAATCTATTTTTATTGGATGATAAGAAAACATTAAATGAGATAGGGAAGGTGAAGATGTCAAGTGTACTATCAAAATTAATTTAGGGAAATGTTTATAATAGAGATAAAACAAAGTAGCCATAAAAACTATTTTTTTGGTATATACAAAAGAAAATAGAAACGTGAATATATATTCGGTCAAAAACAAAGAATATAGAAACAAACACCAAAAAAAAAATTTAAAAGAGAATATGAATAGAAAATAGCAACATAAGAAATCACAATAAAAAGTAACATACAAATAATAAATGTTAAACAAACAATAAAAACTAAGAAATAAACAAATAAAAGAAAAGAGAATGGGGTTGAAAACAATGATTTTTTATGGGAGGAAGATGTAGACGAAAATAATGTAAAACAAATTGTCTATATAGAGGAAAAAAATCATGTCATATCAATTTTGATTGGCTCATGAAAAATAAATGAGTCATTGATCCATTTTGATTGACTAGTAAAAAATAAATGGTTTAGTATCCATTTTGATTGGTCGATAGAAAAACATTAAATGAGATGAAGGGCAGAAAGATGTCATGTGTACTATAACTTATAAGTGTATGCTTTTGTATTATGTAAAGATAAAGATATAGATTCCTATTTGTTAACAGTCTCTTTCATTCATCACGAACTTTCATTCATCATGAGCTTTCCTTAAACAAAATTCCTATTTGTTAACTGTCTCTCGTTCATTCATCATGAGCTTTCATTCATCACAAGCTTTCCTTACACATAGTTCCGATTTCTTAACTGCCTTTTTCATTCATCATGAGTTTTCATTCATCACGAACTTTCCTTACACATAGGTCCTATTTGTTAACTTCCTCTTTCATTCATCACGAGCTTTCCTTAAAGATAATTCCTATTTGTTAACTGCCTCTTTCATTCATCACGAACTTTCCTTACATATAATTCCTATTTGTTAAATACCTCTTTCATTCATCATGAGCTTTCATTCATCACAAGCTTTCCTTACACATAATTCCTATTTCTTAATTGCCTTTTTCATTCATCATGAGTTTTCATTCATCACGAGCTTTCCTTACACATAAGTCTTATTTGTTAACTTCCTTTTTCATTCATCATGAGCTTTCCTTAAAGATAATTCCTATTTGTTAACTGTCTCTTTCATTCATCATGAACTTTCCTTACATATAATTCCTATTTGTTAAATGCCTCTTTCATTCATCACGAGCTTTCATTCATCACAAGCTTTCCTTACAAATAATTCCTATTTCTTAACTGCCTTTTTCATTCATCATGAGCTTTCATTCATTACGAACTTTCCTTAGACATAAGTCCTATTTGTTAACTGCCTCTTTCATTCATCATAAGCTTTCATTCATCACGAGCTTTCGTTAAACATAATTCCTATTTGTTAACTGCCTCTTTCATTTATCACGAACTTTCATTCATCATGAGTTTTCCTTAAACATAATTCCTATTTGTTAACTGTCTCTCTTTCATTCATCATGAGCTTTCATTCATCACGAACTTTCCTTACACATAATTCCTATTTGTTAACTGCCTATTTCATTCATCATGAACTTTCATTCATTATGAGCTTTCCTTAAACATAATTCTTATTTCTTAACTGCCTCTTTCATTCATCATGAACTTTCATTCATCACGAGCTGTCCTTACACATAATTCCTATTTATTAACTGCCACTTTCATTCATCATGAGCTATCCTTACACATAATTCTTATTTGTTAACTACTGCTTTCATTCATCACGAGCTTTGTAGAACAAGCCGATTTCACCGTGACACTCTTTTCGTCTTCCATTTTCATTGTACGTTAACTGTTCGACAAATGGCTCCAAAAAACGAGAAGAAGGTTAGTAATGGTAGTAAATATGTTAATGATGACATTGTTTTCTGTATTCTTTCGAAACTTCCTCTCAAATCTATTAAACGTTTCTCTTGTGCTCGTAAAACATGGTCTCGTTTGTTTGAAAACCCTAATTTCATCAAAATGTTCATTTCCAATTCTCATCCTCTCTATCATGATGCTTGCCTCAATCTAAGTCAGTCTCCCAATTTTCCCATTTCTCATGTTTTAAATAATTTTTACCTTCTTTCCGGTGACAAGTTTCAGAATGAACTTAAATTGAAATTTCCACCACCATTTCTCGATCCACAGTTTTCCATTATTCGGATTTTAGATTGTGTTAATGGCATTCTTCGTATCATTGGCAAGACTGTAGTTGTATTTTGGAATCCTGCTACCGAGGAAGTTAAGGTCATTCCTCCTTCTCAATTTGAGTTTTCCTCTGGAATTATGGATCATGGATTTGGCTATGACCATGTTAGGGATGACTATAAGATCATCCAATATGTGGATGTTGTGGAGGGTCATGACCCTTTTTGGGAGATATATAGTCTAAAAAATGATTCTTGGAGGAAAATGGATATTGATATGCCAGTTCATGTAAATTTTGATAATGTGTGCTTGAATGGGATCTGTCATTGGTTGGGGGAAGAAAATGATAACTATGATATAGTTGTTGTGTCATTTCACTTGGGCAATGAGGTGTGCTTTGTTACAGCTTTACCCTATTTAGAAGACATGGATTATGATTCTGACAATGTAAAGCTGCAGGTGTTAAATGGGTCAGTTGCTGTGATAGTAAATCATATAGAGACAAAGTCTTTTCACATATCAATCTTGGGTGAAATTGGTGTCGAGGAGTCATGGGTTAGACTCTTCGATATTGGACCCTTGTCTTGCCTCATCCGTCCTATCATACTATGGAACAAGGGCAGTATAATTGTTAGAAAAGATGATCAACTAGCTCGTTTTGATTTAACTACCGGGGTGATTGAGGAGATTGGTGTTAAAGCAGAACGGTTTTGCCATATTTTCATTTACAAGAAAAACCTTCTTCCATTTGGAGTTATAGACAATTAATTTATCTATAAAATAATTACCATTGATCCCACTAACAAGGGTTCAATTTCCTATTAATTTTGTTAACTCTCTTTGTATCAATTTCATTATGATCATAGATATTTAGCTTGATGAAGAAATTTCAAAGTTAAATGATTTTATTGTTTAATTACATATATAGAGACAAGTCATATACCAAAAACTTTAAGATTTTAGATAAACATATGATGTTAATTTTTTATATGTGATTACTCTTAGCTCAATACAATGAGTTCCCGACTCCTTTCAAGACCTGATCAAACCTATATAAAACATTGTATCAAATAATGTTTGTTATAAAAGGGGAACAAACATCATCCAGTTTACCAAGAACATAAATATCATACATAATATGAGAGTTATAATTTCTTGTAGTTTCATCTTTGTCATAATAATAACAATAATCCTATGTTATGAAACCATAGATCAGCTAAAATTTAGTCCATCATGTGATGATGATAGTGGCAACTACACAAAAAATAGCACATATCAACAAAACCTCAACAAACTTTTATCAACTCTAACTTCCAACACAGAAATCACCTATGGTTTCTACAATATCACATATGGTAAAGACAACGACAAAGTATAAGCCATAGGATTATGCAGAGGAGACGTTAATCCAAATGATTGTCGACGTTGTCTTAACAGTTCAAGACATCTTATAACACAAAACTGTCCAAACCAAAAAGAAGCAATTGGTTGGATTGACAAATGCATGTTACGTTACGCAAGTAGGATTGACAAATGCATGTTACGCTACACAAGTAGGTTTATTTGGAGCTGTGTATCAGGTAGTTGCTATCAGATAAATATAATAACTAGCAAAAATAAAATAGCAATGAAATTTTTAAATATGAATTTTTTTGATTATTCTATATTTTTAAAATATTGTATTACTTTGTCAAAAGATGGCTAAAATAAAATATATTTACTATACTTACAACTCAACGCGTTTTTTCAGGGTAGGCTCTCTAATGGACAAGCGATCGCTGTTAAAAGGTTGTCCATGAATTCTAGCCAAGGAGATATAGAATTTAAGAATGAAGTGCTTTTAATGGCCAAACTTCAACACCGGAATTTAGTTAGACTACTTGGTTTTACAATTGAAGGGAGGGAAAGACTGCTTGTCTATGAATTTATTCCTAATAGAAGTCTTGACTACTTCATATTTGGTATAATTAGAATATCGTCATAATTAGATAGTTGGTTTATCATTCAACTTTATTTCATGATAAAGACTAACTTTCGTGATAGCTAAAATGCGGGTGACTTTGTTATGTATGTAGATCCACTGAAGAAAGCACAATTAGATTGGGAGAAGCGCTACAAAATCATTCAAGTCATTGCTCGAGGCGTTCTTTATCTTCATGAGGATTCAAGACTGCGTATTATACACCGCGATCTCAAAGCAAGCAATATTCTCGTAGGAGAAGACATGAATGCTAAGATCTCAGATTTTGGCATGGCAAGACTAATTCTTATGGATCAAACCCAAGCAAATACAAGTAGAGTTGTTTGAACCTAGTAAGTGTTAGTTATGTTTGAACTTTGAACTTACATATTATATTAAGAGCTTGATTTAAATCATGTAAATATTTTGTGTTTACTGTTTCATTTACGTGCAACAATATTTGGCATGTAGCGGATATATGGCACCTGAGTATGTAATGCATGGAGAATTTTCGGTAAAATCAGATGTCTTTAGTTTTGGTGTTCTAGTTCTTGAGATTATATGTGGCCAAAAGAACAGTGGCATTCGTCACAGGGAAAATACGGAGGATCTGTTGAGCTTTGTAATTCTTCCTTTACTCATTATTGTTCGTTATGAGTTGTATAATTTTGACACATAAACTTACCATAAAGAATCGACAAAATTGTAGATGGTTAGAGTTTAAATATATGGTTGGGAATGTTATATAGAAGTTACATTGAGTAAATATTACCATAAATTTACATTGGTAGTAAACATTGATGTTGGAGTGGAAATGGCAACTTAATAAGTTAATAGTATCTAGTTAATTATCTAAAATAGAGTAAATATATACTTGCAGGCATATAGAAGTTGGAGGGAAGGAACAACTACAAATAGTATAGATCCATCACTATACAACAGTTCAAGAAATGAAATCATGAGATGCATTCATATTGGTTTACTTTGTGTCCAAGACAATGTAGCTAAATGACCAACCATGGCTACCATTGTACTGATGCTAAGTAGCTATTCTCTCAGTCTTTTGATGAGCAAAATCATAAGTGCACGGTTCTACCGATGTAGTAATAAAAGATATCGTTCCGAGAGGAAGTTATGAATTGAATTAACTTTCAACAATGATTAGAACAAAATAAAAATAATAAAGTTTGGATTATTGGTTAAAAGAAAATAATAAAAATAAAAGAGCCTTGCGATTTATTGGTCCATCTTAATAACAAGTCCTTCACAAACAAACCCTAAAACGTTAATTTATATTGGTCCCACTTTCTAAATATTGGCCCCACTTTCTAAAGGCAAGTTTCTCTTTAGCCTATCACATCTCCTTTCGGTCTCAGTGAGTGTGTTCCTCTAACAATCACGCCTATTCTCATGGTTGATTTTTATTGGAATCCTCGATGCTTGAAACTTTATATGTCTCAAAGTTTGCTAGACTATTCTCAAGTTTCGCAATCCTTGTCTAATTTCACTTGTTCCAATATCAAAACTTCATCTTTCGATCATTCGCTTTGATATTTGTGATGATGAATTAACAAATACTAACTCATCCGCGTTCAATCAATGATTATCTAGCCTAACGACAGATTAACAAAGTAACTCTACCCAATCTCTTGACCTAGAATTCTCCCCGCAGGTGACAACCCCTTAATCTCTTAAGTGAATTCGAAACCGTTAGAGGTTTTAACAGAATGTTAATCTCTATGTCATAACCTAATAATGATCCATCTCTAGCTTGGTTACTTAGGTTAAACTTATTACCTAGATCAGAGTCAAAAGTCAGGGTTAGTGGTCATTCAATCTCTAAGATCAATTTGTATATTCATAAAGCTAGGGTTAGTAGTCAATGATAAACATACAAAAAACATTAAACATAAAGAAATATGAATTAAAAAACTAGACTTTCAGTTCAACAAATTAATTTTCCCATAGGTTACATCAGATTCATCTAAGTCTAAACCACAAAGAGATTAGCTACTCGTGTTCATAAAAATAAACAACATAAAAAGAAAACAAAACTGAGAGTTTCGTATTTGCCGACGTTGCTCCTCAATTTCTTCTCGATTGATGTTGCTGTTGTGCATACCGTAGCTGCTCTCTTCAATCGCACATACTGTTTTGCGTGTTCTCCTTCCCCAAAACGTGACCGCGTTTGTGCTCCTGGCTCTCCAAAACCGTGATTCTCTCTTGTGCCAAAACATGATCCTCCTTTTATATCCTCCTGTGCCGTTTTCTTTTTAATTTCCAAGTGACTTTGCTTCTTGTTTTTTCAGCTCGGGTCAGCACACAACAATGGGTCGAAGCCCAAACTAGTTTATTCCAAAGCAACCACATGCTGAATATCAAGTTGCCTATCAATATCTATACTATTCAGCCATCCAAAGTATGTGTCACCTATCTTGTTTGATCATATGACCATTAATTATGATAATAAACAATAAACTTCAATCATTTTACTCTTTGACTCAATAACTCAAAAACGATAATTTATTTAAAATGACTCAAAACTAAATACTAAACTATTAAAAATAAACTAAAAACTTAATTAAAAAGACTCTGAAAATATAGAATGACGGACTGTCATCAGCCTCTTTGGACATCATTCTTTAGCCCGACCATTTCAACACCTTGTCTTTGTTGCTCGGTGTTTATTCTTTGAATTTCGGTTTGGATCCATGCCCACCGTTCATCATTATAGTTCACACCGGCTTCTTGTTCATGGTACAAGTTTTCATCTACCTTCTCTTCATCACCACCATCATCACGATCATTATGTACATGTGGGTTATTACCAACATAAAGAAAATTTTCCACCACCTCCGGATTAGTTATGACCAGATTAGGTAGAATAATCAAACAATTAGCTCTACTAATTCTCCACTCATATTGGTAATTGTGAGTAGGGTCATGGGTTCTAAGAAAGGACATAGGAGTGAGAGTATCTAAGTCTAGATAATTGTTTCCCTCTATCCTATTGATCCCTTGATTTAAACTCACCCCAAACTTCCTAGCAATAAAGGTGATAATTCCACCTACCATTATATCACCCTTATCATCCGATTTCTTTTTAGCAATTGAAACAAGATAATCAAGCAAATAATAGCAAATGTTAACAGGGTGGTTGTAAAGCATAGCCCACAACATAAACAGCTTATCAAGCCTCATCATTCTTACTTCTTTCCTACCCCAGATGGTACAAGCCATAAGCCTTTGAAGGTACCTAGGCACAGGGTTGTGAATTCAACTGCCTAATCACATGTTCATCTATTTCTAGTCTATCCATAACATTAACATCAGGGTACCTGCAAGTAGAGATAGTTATAGAGATTAGAGAATTATATCTATTCCTTTGCTCTTGATCCTTGAATTGGATCTCATGATTGTGGGTTGTTGATTAATTCTTGCTTGCACCACTTCCGGAGCTGTCAATCTCCTTACCTTTCCTCTTTGATGTCATTTGACCTTAGTTGACTTGGTGTGGGTTTGGGTGAACGTTAGGGTTTGGCAAGGTTTTGTGTGGGAAAGGTAGGTTTAGTGATGGGGTTGGGTTTAAGTGATGTTTATTAGTTTGAATGATGGAGATTGGTGAAGAATTTGTGCTTGGATATTGTTGAATTTGGTGGAGTTTTGGTGGAGTGGGTTTGGGGTTTGAAGGTTGGGGTTATGGAGGTTTAGAGAGGGAAGTTGAAGATGAGAGAGGTTATGTTGGTCGAATGAGGAAGAAGAAAAGAAAAGAAAAACAATTTTTAGGAGGGGAGGGGACAGGCACGGTCGTGCCACATTTGGCACGGGCCGTGCCAACCTTCTGGAAAATGGAGGTTTGGTTAAGGCACAGTGTGGGCCGTGCCAAGGTTCTGGTCTTCCTAGGCTCAATTTTTTTCGTTTTATTGAATCATGCTTGGACAATTACCTACAAAACAACCTAAAACAACAAAAAGCAAACAAAATAAAAGAATTTAAATGCGTGGGTTGCCTCCCACGAAACGCTCGTTTAAAGTTATTAGCTTGACGATTAAGAGGTTTCTCTACCCTATACCAATCTTTCACGAAGGGACAATGACATCAAACTAACACTATCTCCCAAATCACACATGGCTTTTGCTATAGTCTCGGATCCTATGACACATGGTATGGAAAAACTCTCTGGATCCTTAAGTTTAGATGGCAATTTGTCTTGAATGATTTCAATAAGTTTCCTAAACTGCTCATCTAACTTGGACTCATCAAACCCTTGTGGTAAAGGAATGTTTGGCTTATATGGTGGTGGTGTGTTAAGCTTTTCACTCTCTAATACAACTTTCTCACTTTGTGGTCTTTCACTCTCTACTCCAACCTCAATTGTCTTGGTTTCCACAACGGGGTCCTCTAATTGCCTACCATTTCTAAGCGTAATATCATTTATTTGACCTTTTGGGTTAGCTTCAGGTTGGCTCGAAAAGATTCCGGAGATTTGGGAGGAAGAGGCTACTTGTTGGGCTACTTGAGAGATTTGAGTCTCTAGCATTTGTTGTGAGTATAAAAAAGAATCTACTTTTGATGAAAGCTTGACAAAAGAATCAGTCAAAAATCTAGTTTGATTCTTAAACTCTTGGAGCTGCTCGGATTGATTTATAAAAAAAAAAAATTCTAACAAAAGTTCCAAGCTGGATTTTTGAGTGACTCTTTGGTTGTCTGCATAACTAGGTGGTGTTGTTTGTTGTCCAAAAAGATTTTGAGGGGTTTGAAAAAAAATTGATTGTTCTAAACCTTTGATTAAATTGAGCATAGTTTACCTGCTCAGGACTTCTAAAAACACTACCTAGTTGGCATTCAACACCAATATAACCAAATATTTCATTAACTTTACAAGGTGGTAAAATAGGGGAAGAAGTCCATTGATTATTGTTTTGAGTCATGCTTGTAATCAAAACATTTAAAGGTAGAAAATATAAAAAAGGAAAAGGAAAAGAAATAAATATATATATATATATATATATATATATATATATATATATATATATATAAAGAGAGAGAGAGAGATTTATATGTTTTTTATTTATTTATTTTTTTATAATTTTTTTTAGTTGAATGTAGAAAAATAAAAAAAATGAAAAAGCAAAATAAAATAAAAATTATATTATTTATATATATATATATATATATATATATATATATATATTCTCTAACCACTATTAAAAAAAAGTTAATCAAATTGCAATAACTCCCCGGCAGACGCCAAAAACTTGATGAGCAAAAATGCAAGTGCACGGTTCTACCGATGTAATAATAAAAGATATCGTTCCGACAGGGAGTTATGAATTCAATTAACTATCAACAATGATTAGAAGAAAAGAAAAATAATAAAGTTTGAATTATTGGTTAAAAGAAAATAATAAAAATAAAAGAGACTTGCGATTTATTGACCCATCTTAATAACAAGTTCTTCACAAACAAAGCCTAAAACGTTAATTTTATATTGGTCTCACTTTCTAAAGACAAGTTTCTCTTTAGCCTATCACATTTCCTTTCGGTCTCAGTGAGTGTGTTCCTCTAACAATCATGCCTATTCTCATGGTTGATTGTTATTGAAATCCTTGAAGCTCGAAACTTTATATGTCTCAAGGTTTGCTAGACTATTATCATGTTTCGCAATCCTTATCTAATTTCACTTGTTCCAATATCAAAACTTCATCGTTCGATCCTTCGCTTTGATATTTGTGATGATGAATTAACAAATACTAACTCCTCCGCGTTCGCTTCACAAGTTTGGTATTTGTTAATTCATTATAAGATCGGTGAAATTAGATTAGAAAGTGAGATTATATAAAATTAAGGTTTACGGTTTGGTTTGATTAGGATTATGTCATTAAGACTTATCCAACAATCCCAAGACAAGAAGAGTCTACTCACTAACGTTCATTGTAGAAATAGAGAAGAAGAAGAAGAACATAAGGTTGATCTTTTATTAAAGAAAACAATTGTCACTTATTATTTCCAAGAACAAAATATGGTTTTACAAACTAGATGGCTGCTCTATTTATAGTCTAACATTGACTTGAGCCCCAAGAATAAATCACTAAAGTGTTGCACAAAAAACCATGGGCTCTAGCTCAGAAATACTAAAATAGACAGCTTGTCGGAGAAGCAAAAGCAACAAAAGGACTAAAGGGGACGCGCCTCTTGTCATATTATTGTACAAGATCTTCAATTTCTTTGTACAAGATATTTTTGTATGAGATATTAATATTTTTGACATGAATCCTTGCACCATATATTTTTGTATGAGATCTTCATATTTTTGGCATGAATCAGCTCCAATTATCCTTTCTTTTGCTCCAAGACTTAATCTTTCAAATATTTGTTCATGAAACATAATAACTTGCAATTGAAGTAAAATAGTTCTAAAAAGGAAATAATATTATATTAAACGAAATCAAATATAAATAAAACAGACTCAAATATTATATTAAAAACACTAATTATTGACTCATCATCTCTCTACATCTTCGGAACCTGCATTTTTTATGGATAGTAGAACGAGAAGTCTTCCAAAAATGCGGTTGTGGGAAGAGAATTCAGGGAGAACAAGATCAAGTCAATCTACAAGTAAATCAGCTCCAGAATCAGTAAATGAGGCTTCATTTACTGATCCATATCCTCGTTAGATTCTAGCTTAGTTGATATTAATTAGTACCATCAATGTTTTGTTGCAAAGCCTTGCTTAAACAGACTACATATCCTGTTTGTAATATAACTAGTACTGAGAACCTATGTAACACTTGGAGAGAAAATCGTCGAAGAATATATCATAGATATGTCAGTTACAATTATAATATGTTATGTTCAGTTATTGAGCAGTAACCGCGTTTAAGAATAAATCACAGTATCACATTAGATATGTCAATGTTATGTATCAACCGTTAAGTACCTATTTTATAAAGGTAAATATAACATTGAAACAATTCTGTTCTATTTGAGAAGGCAAATGAGCACACAGAAAGAATTAGTTATGGAACAAAATGCTAAAATTTGGAATGAGCATTAATGTGTAGGGCCTGAGTTTGGCATCTTGACTATTGTTGGAAATGGAGAAGGTTATAGTGACAACTTTGTGAGGAATTTAGGAGGAGAGAATATTTGAGAGAAGAACAATTTTATTATTTGAGAGAGGATACTTTGATTCTAGTCTTCTTGCTTGCTTTACAAATGAAAAACTCTCCTTTTTATAGGCTCTAAGGGAGAGTTCTAGATACTTCCTAGGGAGAGTTCTAGACATATCATAGGATAACTTTCTACACACTTCAAGAGAGTGTTCTACACACTTCTCTCAACTACATACATGAAAGTTCTACACACTTCTCTCAATGATATTTCTACCAACCTAATTCTACATGACTCTAGAACTTTCTATGGGCTACACCATTTATTATCTAATTGGGCCTAACACTTGATTAGTCCAATGGACCAAATCAAGTTTATTATCCAACACCCCCCCTTAAACTTGATTTGTTATCCTTTATCCTGCGAGCCGCCAAGCCTTCTTTTCTTTTCACCTTGTGTCCTAATGTTTGCTTGGTGTACGCCTATTCTTCTTTGAGGACTCCATTCAAAAGGGAACACTTCACGAGCTTTATGATATCCTGGTGGACGACTCACCTTTTTGTTGTAGCCATTTGCAACTAGTCTTGCCTTGTCTCCTTCACTTTTCCTTTTGATGTTCTTCTTTGTCTTGTTCAACCACTTTCCATTGATAGCCTTATGATCTTTTGGAATTGAGATATGGTATCTCATATTATCCTTCTTAATGACTTGGACTTCCTCGTCTGAAGGATTTCTTCGTGTCTTATTTTGCACAGCTTCTTCAAAATTCATCGGTTCATAACTTGCAGAAAGACACAATAGTGTGTGATTATCTGTTTCTCCTGTTTCCTTGTAAAGATCTTCAAGCCTTCGTTGTGATAGGGGCTCTGTGTTATCATAGAGATCTTGAAGACTTCGTGTGGGTGTTGTAATTCTTTCACTACTAGTGTCTTCACAAGTGGGTGATGAGGGTGAGTGGGGCACTTGTTGAACTTCTTTAGACGTTTCTTCTTCATATTCGGGGAAGAAACTGTATTCTTGTTTCTGTGGTCCAAAGTCCCATTCTCCTTCTTCATCAAAGACCACATCTCGGCTAATTACAATCTTGTTGTTTTCTGGGTTGTACAACTTGTAGCCCTTTGAGCTTTGATCATAACCAACAAAGATGAACTTCCCACTCTTATAATCAAGCTTTGCTCTTTTCTCATCTGGAATGTGAACGTGGGCTACACTTCCGAAGACCCTCAAGTGTGAGATACCTGACCTTCTTCCACTCCATGCTTCTTGTGGTGTCTTTCCCCACACGCTCCTTGTCGGAGATCGATTAGATAGATAGACTGCACACGCCACAGCTTCAGCCCAAAATTCTTTTGGTAGTTTCTTACTTTTGAGCATGCTTCGAGCCATGTCAAGTATTGTTCGATTCTTCCTTTCCGCCACACCATTTTGTTGGGGGGATCTTGGAACTGTCAATGGACGCCTGATTCCATTCTCTTCACAAAACTCTTGAAACTCTTTAGAAGTGAATTCTCCTCCTCGGTCAGTCCGCATAGATTTTATATGTCGACCACTTTCTTTCTCCACAACAGCCTTAAACTTCTTGAAGGTGGTAAAGACTTCTGATTTCTGCTTCAAGAAATAGACCCATGTTTTTCTTGAAAAATCATCAATAAAGAGGAGGAAATAATTGTTTTTACCTAGTGAGCATGGCTTAATTGGCCCACATACGTCAGCATGTATAAGCTCGAGCGGCTTCTTGGCTCTTGAGTTTGACTCCTTTGGAAAACTCATCCGGAATTGCTTCCCAAGTAAACATCCTTCACATAATTGGTCTGGATGGTTGATAGATGGAAGACCTCTCACCATATTTTGTTT
Organism: Medicago lupulina; assembly: GCA_958299785.1. Classification (NCBI taxonomy): domain Eukaryota; kingdom Viridiplantae; phylum Streptophyta; class Magnoliopsida; order Fabales; family Fabaceae; genus Medicago; species Medicago lupulina. The sequence continues at coordinate 49,836,667 of OY283145.1, read as the reverse complement.
TGCCATCAAGCTTAAGCTTCCAAAATTTAAGTGCCCAAATCGAAGATGCCAAAGCCATGAAGCATCATTGTAGCAAGCTTTGAGACACTTTGCAACATCATTTTGGATGTTCAACAAAAACATCCGATTTCTTGACATTGGTACCTTGGTGATGAGATTATTTTTTCCATCTTTGATGGAGAGACTTGAATTTTTCATATGAATATCATAACCCTTTTCTAACAGTTGCCCCAAACTCAAAATATTTTTCTTCATATTATGGACATAGTAGACATTTGAAATAAATTGATGTCTTCAATCTTTCAAGCGAATTAAGATATTACCTTTGCCTTTCACTAGAATCTTGGAATCATCGCCAAATGAGACATTTCCATGCACTGATTCATCAAGCTCCACAAACATGCTCCTTTTTCCACACATATGATTGCTTGCTCCAGTGTCAAGGTACCATGTATTTTCATGGATGCCTTCGTTACTTCCACGTGCTAGCAGCACTGTTTCAAATTTCTCGTCTTTTTCTTCCACATAGTTGGTCTTCTCCTCTACTCGATTCTTGGAGAATCTACACTCTGAAGCGTAGTGTCCAAACTTCTGACAATTGTAGCACTGAGTCTGAGATTTGTCATACCTTGTGTTTGGGTATCCTCTCCCACGTCCTCTTGTTGAGGTCTCTCCTTTCTCGTAATTTCTTCCGGTAAAATTTGAACCACGCGCACCGTAGCCACGTCCAAATTGTCCTCGACCGCGACCTCGTCCTCGGCCTCTACCTTGACTTCGTTGGCTTATCTCATTTCTTTGACTTTCTTCTTTCTCTTTTAACTGCATCTTGAAGAGATTCTCGGTGATCTCTTTCTTCTTCTTGTGCTTCTCCTCATAAGCTTGCAAAGATCCTTGAAGTTGCTCTATTGTCATGGTCTCTAAATCTTTGGTTTCCTCAATTGTCACAACATTATGCTCGAATTTGGGATCTAATGATCGGAGTATCTTCTCCATAATTCTCACATCTTCTAACTTTTCACCGTTTCTTTTTAATTGATTTGAAACAGCGATAACTCTAGAAAAATATTCTGAAATAGACTCTGACTCTTTCATATGCAAGGATTCAAACTCGCCTCTTAAAGTTTATAGACGTACCTTCTTTACTTTTTCTTCTCCTTGGCAAGAGGTTTGAAGCTGCTCCCATACCTCCTTAGCGGATGTTGCATTTGAGATTTTCTCGAACTCATCTTCATCCAATGCTTGGTAGATGAGGAAGAGAGCCTTTTTGTCTCTCTTTCTTGAATCCTTCAAAGTGTCTCTTTGTGCTTTAGTTAAGGAATCCTCATCTTGTGATTCCTTATAGCCTTTTTCAACAACCTCCCAAACATCATGTGAACCAAGAAGAGCCATCATTTTGATGCACCAATTATCATAGGTACTCCCTTTGAGAAGTGGAACTTGGAAGGATGCCGCTCCATTGACCGCCATAACTATGGAACAATTTTTCTCAGAACCTAAGCTCTGATGCCACTTTGTTGGAAATGGAGAAGGTTATAGTGACAACTTTGTGAGGAATTTAGGAGGAGAGAATATTTGAGAGAAGAACAATTTTATTATTTGAGAGAGGATACTTTGATTCTAGTCTTCTTGCTTGCTTTACAAATGACAAACTCTATCCTTTTTATAGGCTCTAAGGGAGAGTTCTAGATACTTCCTAGGGAGAGTTCTAGACATATCCTAGGATAACTTTCTACACACTTCAAGAGAGTGTTCTACACACTTCTCTCAACTACATACATGAAAGTTCTACACACTTCTCTCAATGATATTTCTACCAACCTAATTCTACATGACTCTAGAACTTTCTATGGGCTACACCATTTATTATCTAATTGGGCCTAACACTTGATTAGTCCAATGGACCAAATCAAGTTTATTATCCAATAACTATTCTGCAACCTTTGCTCTTTCTACATTAATGTTCTTTTATTCTTTGAAACCCTCCGTTTTATAGGAAAAAGAACTATAATAATCTGACTTTTAACTAAGAGGTACGTAAAGTTTGATCAAAGATTGTTTCAGTCAGAATCGAATTCATGTACTTTCGATTGAATCAACTTTATTTGAAGCTCATTAACCACTTGAGACCAACCACTTGATTTACATTAATGTTCTTTTGAGTGTTCAAATTGTGGTTTCTTGCTGCATTTGGATTTACTTTGCATAAAATTATTCAAATATCCTATTTTTATTTACAGACAAGTGTGACTTAAGTTAGTTGCTAGGGATCGAACCCTATACCTCATGCATAAAAGTCTTTTAGACTCCCTTAGGTCACCAACCGAACTACTTATTTGGAACCGTTTCTTAGTATTGCCCTTCACTTTACCTTATCATTTGGGTAGATTCCTGAATTAGACAAAAGTTGTGTAACATGCAAACTTGAATACCTAACATAACATGGAGGATCTGAAACATTAAAATTCTTACCAAGACATTATACTGTAGTGTTCTCTCTTACTATCAGTTGCATCAGAAGTTAGCAATCAAAACTTCATGTCATAGTGTTATATTTTTAAAACTTTTTTTAGATAGATATATGAAATGACAATATTTAGTAGAAACTCACAAACAAGCGGATTAGTCGATATTTGAATCTCAATCACGATATTCAACCAAATTTTTTTGACATTTTTATGGGTTGAGCTAAGATTCTTGACAGACTTATCACACAATTGAAGAAGCCAAGAAGGTGGTTGGTCCATTACTGTGACAAACAATATTTTGTTTCTCTATTCATTCATCAACTCAGGTCTCAATCAACTCTCAGCACGTCAGCAACCATATGTCACAGGTCATGCCGTTTAAACTACTTAGCTATTTTCTTGACTCTTCTTTATGTGATTTTATTCTGTCAATGCATTAATTGACGCAATGAATTTCATTTATTTTCTCAATTCTTTTAATTTAAATGGCTGTAATGTAAAAGAAATTGTAATGCAAAATGATAGCTAGAGAGATTTATCATCCAAAGAAGTAGTGAAAAAATTCATTTCCAACTTAGCTGGCAATAAATATCATAACTTTTAATGTTATTTAGATTTCAGTTATATGTGTCATTTGTGAGGAAAGAAATCGTCGAATTTTTCAATAAAAGAGTCTTCATATCTAGGTCTTGACCAAAAAGGTCAAGCTGCAGAATTATTGGTGGTTCAAATTGTCTTTTGTTTTATTTGATTTTGATTATGTCTTGTGGAGGTAGAATTCATTATTATGCTTAAAAGCAATGCTGTAATTTTCTTGTTTTTTTTTTGTTTGGATTGTTAAGCTATTCTGTCACATCTTGTGCTAGAGGAGCTTATTTTAGTTTATTAATTTAATTTTTTTAGTGTTTCCCAAAAAAAAAAAGTGAAATATTATGATGATTATTATTAAACTATCAAAGACCTACTTGATGGGTGGTTAAAATATACAGAAACGTTGATATTATGAAAAGGAATTTTTCCTAGGATTCTAATAATATCTAGAGATAACTTTAAAAAAAAAATACTTAGAGAGAGAGAGAGTTTCTTTAAAAAATACTTAGAGAGAGAGAAGCAATTGGTTGGATTGATAAATGCATGTTGCGATACGCTAGTAGGTCTATTTTTGGAGTGATGGAAACATCACCTAGATTATCTATGTGGAATCCGTTTAATGCAACAGATGCAGATAATTACAATAAAGTGTTGAGAAAATTGTTGTATGATTTGAAAAATCAAGCTGCAACTGGTGATTCTATGAAAAAATATGCTACAGCAAATGCAACTGGTAATAGAAATATAAAAGTTAATTAGAAAATTTTAGTAACAGTTTTTGTTTTTAAAAACTAACTACTACTAATAAGTTTAGCTAACTTTTCTAACTAACATTTATATTTCTATTAACAGGTCCAAATTTTCAAGATATATATAGTCTTATGCAGTGTACACCAGATATAAGTTACTTGGATTGCAATCAATGTTTGGATCAAGCTATAGCTCGTCTTCCATCTTGTTGTGAAAGTTATTAGGTTCTATGAACTTAGTGTTCAACCTCCGCCGCCGCCACCTAATTCACCATCTACCAATGACAAAGGTATGTATGTATGCATGTAATCCTTCAATTCTCATCATTATTATCTTTTCCGACGAACAAGAGCAAGTGAAGAAAAAAAAACAATTAGAATAGGAAATTGAGTTCTAGAGTTAAAAGATATAGACACAAGAAAATAATGATTGATCATACAGTTTTTATAAATCTTACAAGGATTTTCTGATTCGTGTAGGAAAGAATCACACATCAAGAACTGCCATCATCATAGCAGCCCCAGTTATTACTATTGCTTTGGTGCTATGTTTCATCTGCATATATTTACGACTAAGAGTGAAGAAACCAAATGAAAGTACTAAAAGTAAGTATAAGGCCTCCAAACATGAATTTTTTATCACTTTGTTATGAAGATGGTATCTATATGCAGCATAACTCTTTTTTCTTTTTTACAAACTATATGGCCATATCTCAGTTCCTTCAGAAGATGATGAAGAAATTACAACCTTTGAGTCACTAGAATTACCCTTTGACACTTTAAAAGTTGCTACAAATGACTTCTCTGATTCTAATAAACTTGGGGAAGGCGGATTTGGAGCTGTATATCAGGTAGTTGCATTCAGATAAGTATAATAACTAGCAAAAATAAATTAGCAATGAAATTTTTAAATATGAATTTTTTGATAACTCTATATTTTTAAAATTGGCTAAAATAAAATAAATTTACTGTACTTACAACTCGTCGCGTCTTTTCAGGGTAGGCTCCCTAATGGACAAACGATCGCTGTCAAAAGGTTGTCCATGAATTCTGGCCAAGGAGATATAGAATTTAAGAATGAAGTGCTTTTAATGGCCAAACTTCAACACCGAAATTTAGTTAGACTACTTGGTTTTACTATTGAAGGGAGAGAAAGACTGCTTGTCTATGAATTTATTCCCAATAAAAGTTTTGACTACTTCATATTTGGTATAATTAGAATATCGTCATAATTAGATTGTTGCTCTATCATTCAACTTTATTTCATGATAAATACTAACTTTCGTGATAACTAAAACACGGGTAACTTTGTTATGTATGTAGATCCACTGAAGAAAGCACAATTAGATTGGCAGAAGCGCTACAAAATCATTCAAGGTATTGCTCGAGGCGTTCTTTATCTTCACGAGGATTCTCGACTGTGCATTATACACCGCGATCTCAAAGCAAGCAACATTCTCTTCGACGAAGACATGAATGCTAAGATCTCAGATTTTGGCATGGCAAGACTAATTCTTGTGGATCAAACCCAAGCAAATACAAGTAGAGTTGTTGGAACCTAGTAAGTGTTAGGTTATGTTTGAACTTTGAACTTACATATTATATTAAAAGCTTGATTTAAATCATGTAAATCTTTTGTGTTTACTGTTTTCATTTACGCGCAACAATATTTGGCATGTAGCGGATATATGGCGCCTGAGTATGTAATGCATGGAGAATTTTCAGTGAAATCAGATGTCTTTAGTTTTGGTGTTCTAGTTCTTGAGATTATAAGTGGCCAAAAAAACATTAGCATTCATCATGGGGAAAATAAGGAGGATCGATTGAGCTTTGTAAGTCTTCCTTTACTGATTATTGTTTGTTATGAGCTGAATTATTTTGACACATAAACTTACCATAAAGAATCGACAAAATTGTAGATGGTTAGCTTAGCAGAGTTTAAATATATGGTTGGGAATGGCATGTAGAAGTTACATTGAGTAAAAATTGATGTGGGAGTGGAAATGGCGACTTAATAAGTTAAAAGTTTCTAGTTAATTATCTAAAATTGAGTAAATATCACTACAAGAAAATATGTGATTTGCTACGCCCATTTCCGTTGCTAATGCGCAGCGAATTCCTAGCAAACGAGTTTTGCTAGAGAAATGCTAGGGTATACCTACTGATACGTCCGTAGCATGGATTGAGAGGCAAATTTGCTAGGGAATTAGTTCTTAGTAATTCCGTAGTTAGTAAAACACAAATCCTAGCAAATATTTAGTTAATCCGCAGCAAAAAAATTCAAAATGAATTATCCGCAGCAAAATAGCCATGACTTAACATAGCAATTTCACAACAAATCTACATCAACATAACTAAGACTTGTCGTAGTAATTCCATAGCAAATCTACAGCAGAAAATTAACAGAAATTTTATAATCGATCCTAGCTATTAGGACTTTTTAACCTTTAAAAAAACATTTAAATCATTACCAATCAATTAATAAGAAACTTAAGTTGAACACCACAAGAAATCACTACCAATCATTAAACATTTCATTACTCAATGTAAATCAAAGAGACTTACATCCGTCAAGACCCTCATCCGCTCTTAAGGTTTCTGCCTAGACTTCTTCACAAGGGAGGATCTTTGGTGTGTGGGCAGGGCTTTGGTATAACGTTGAAGGGATACCAACGAGCAAAGCTAAGTAAAACACATAAAATATCTCTACATATCAAAAGATAACTCATTTAGAAAAAATCGAAATAACAACGGGTGTGTTGTAAGCAGTGTCAACTGAAAACACCTGAAAACACCAAGACTAATTATGTAACCAAATTATCATAGAAACAGTCTTTGGTGCAACCCAAGTTAAGGGACAACCAGACAAATGCAACAAAATTAAGGAGACTCGGCAAAAACGAGATAGACTCAAGGAAGGTTATCACCTAAATCTCCAGAAAAGCCATAAGCAGCAGAACCTAATTGATCACCACATTTTGAAAGCCAAAACTGGGCTACTGCACCCAATCTTTCGAGAAACAAAACAATAACAACTAACTAGAACAATAATAACATCACTATTAAGTAGTTAGTCACCTTTGATACGGGTGGACTAAATGAACCTGATTATGATCTATGAAAACTAACCTATTAGGATGGTAAAAGAAAATCTATCAAAGGTGACCAAATTTAAATGAAATGTCATTAACGGGCTAACTATAGTCACTAATTACATGTGTGAAAATTCTTTTATTTGGTGAACTACTACTCAAAGGAAGTGGTAATTTAACAAAGAATAAATTAAGCAAATCCTAATGTAACTAACCACTCAATTAAGTTCATATAACTAAGTGAAGGTTGCTACTCACCTCTAAGTAGCAAATTGTCAATAAGATTGATTTAGAACATAACCCCATTTGGATTTATGTCTCCATATATCCCTCCTGTTACATTTCATGAACAAGGACTTAATTAAGAATCTATTCGAAAAATAAAATTGTAGAAACTAGTTATAATATCCCGCTTAATGACACTGTCAATTTTCTGTGTTAGTTCTTCTTTCAAAATTATCAATGAGATATTTTTATCCATAAATTTTGGAACCGGGGGTAGAATGGTAATCTCACTATTTAGTGATACTTAAGTGAAAACACTACAATCTTCTACATAATTCCACACCATTCTCTCTCTAAAAAAAAAATCAGCAATTTCTCCCTTCTTCTTCACTCACCCTAATCTTCACTAAATCATCAAATCTTCCAAGAATCACTCTAATAATCATGATTTTAGCTATGTAAATAATTGGGGAAAACTTACTAGGTAGAATCCTAGACCATGAAATTGAAAATCTATATACATTTATCCCAAGAGCAGACATCAATTTGATATCTTCCTGCCAAAGACATTCATTCAGACCTTAAAGAGTAAACTATATGAATAAGTGTAGTTAGGCTAAGTAAATTATGAAGTTAAGATCATATTACTAAATATTTATAGTCATTACCATCATTCCTGAAAATTTACCAAATTGTATTGTAATTATTCATTTTCAACATTAAATTAAATTCTATACTCTCTGCAAATAAAAAAGAAATATACCTGGTGCTTAAACCTTTACCATCTTCAAAGCTACTCCTTCGATCTATAAAGAAAAATTAATTGATATTCTTCAACTACATAATATGTATTGGAACCTAAGACAGAATCCAAATCAGATCTTGGGAAGGTCTCTTCCATAGCTCACAACACTAACCATGGCTGACAGAAGGTTATCTGTGAAAAATCAAAAGGGGTAACGATCAGAGATGGAAAACACAGCAGATATGAAGATCAAAGGAAAAGAGCACATAGCGAAGATACCATACCAAAGGTTTATACATCATTTGACACAAATTAGTGGGAACCATAAACAACTGATAGTGGATACTCACTGCAATTTAGAAAGATAACAAGAATGCATGATGGAGAAAAAGTTTTGTTACCTTATGAAATACTTATAGAGAAGAAGTTTTGTTACCTTACGAAATATTTATGGAGAAGAAGTTTTGATACCTTGACAGCAATAGGAACAAGATTAGACTGCTCTATAAAGATAACTTGAATCAAATCCCTTTCTTTCCCTGCATCATAGATATAGAGTTATTATTATATGTTAAAAGATTTCTTTCCAAGAAAGCATTTTATAAAGAACAATTACAAAATTAAATAAAAAAACTGAGAAAACTACATGATACCTATATCCTCATACTCTTCCAATGTTTCTTCATTTTTCAGTCCTGACATAATTATGACGCTCATTTTCTTACTATTTTCTATAATTATGTGTACTACAAACAACCAACCATCTTCCTTCCAATGTTGATGAAACTTACGACCATGACATTGTGAAGAAAATATGAAATTTCCAATGTTGATGAAACTTACGACCATGACATTGTGAAGAAAATATGAATTGGAATTTGTAAGGCCTCTGTAACATGGGTATGCCCTGTTTTAAGTATATAACAGTGTCAGCAGAAAAAACAATGAGAAATAGTTTGAATTAGATTTATATACGAATTATCTGTTATCTTTCTAGCAATTTTGTTTCACTAGTTCTAGCAGCATAGTTAGTATTTCCTATCCAACTCTATATGGTATAACAAAGTCCGTGCTTTGATCTAGCAACTGTTAGGGAGAATAACCCCAGACCCGTTGACAAGACAACAACGACCATCGTAGCACTTTTCAACCTGCAACTCATCATTCGCAATCTCAGTGTAAAGAACTTATTTGAATAGTTGCTTATGAAATTGACACTGGATGATAGGGGAAAACTATGCTATCTGACTGGACACACCACAACCTTGAAACAACGATCCTTCTCCGCAAAAATGGTTCTGCCTAAATTATTTAATTATACAGCAACCAATCATATAATAGATTGTCCTAACTTAACCATTGTGCAAGGGACAACAATAACTGAAATGAATCCAAACAATTTCTTACTACTAAATGAAAAGGAACATCAATAACTGAAATGAATCCGTCTCCTATGTTCTTAATTCTTATTATGTTCTTTTGTTACACTAAGCGGAAAAGAATTTCTCAAATGACAAAAAAACCACTCCTCGTCTCATAATATCTGTTATCTTTCTAGCAATAGAGAATTCATGTGATGTGAAAATTACTTCAGTTTCTGAATTCGTTTACTAATCTCAATCAACTAAGATAGATTCTCATATCATACTTACATTCAACAAATCGATCAAAAGTTAAGCGATAAATCAGGTATATGAACACTATCACAAGAAATCGCTCAATTATCCGAAAATCCAGTCAAAAATTGCATTACATAAACTAAATTGAAGAATTACAAAAGGAAAAACAAAAAGTTTCCTTACCAAAATTGTCGCCACGTCTCGCAGAACTGCAATCGCAAGAACGACACCGTCATGTCTATACCGTACTTGTTTTTCTGCTTCTGATTCTGTTCATCCATTCTAACCTAAACTTGGAACAAATCAAATCAATGGAATTTTTTTTGAAATTAAAATGAATTTTTTATGAAATTAAAATGAATCAATGGAAATTATTTCATAAATGAAATACTAGTTGACCGGAAGATGAGACGTCTAGAGAGCATAGAGAAGCTGGTAAGATTGAAGCAAATAACTAATGGTTGATTCAACCAAAAAGAAAAATGCAGACAACTTTCTAAATCATTGATGAAATGAAACATATTGACAACAATTACAAACTATAATGAAGAATTACAAGTTGCAATCAAGCGGAGGGTAAACTTAGGCATGTCCCATTCAAATTTACTTGGAATCGGAAATCCTTACACATAAACAAACTATCTTTCGAATCATCGAGTAGTGCCGCAATGCCATTCTCCCCATGTCCTCCATATGCTTCATCTAACACAATTGAAAAAATGCTAGCCTATTTCTATACACATAAACAAACTACCTTTAGAAAAAATTGAAAAAACAACGAATGTTTCGATTCTTCTTACAACCTGAAAAGTGAAGCGTTTTCAAAAAAATTATTTCACATAAATGCTTAACAACAAAATCATTATCCTCCACTAATTACAATTAAACTACATTAAATCAAAATTTCAAAAAATAAATAAATATCAACATGTAAATCAAATCAATTTAACCTCGAAATATTATACACTAAACTTCAAAAATTCAAAAAATAATGACAATTTCAGATTCAGATTAACAATAACAACAATAAACTGAACTTCACACTATTAATCAAAACAAATAGAGTTCAAAAATCATACTCACTAAAGCATTAACAAAAAACCTAAAAATATAACTAAACAAAAATAGATCAACCTTCAAATCGAAACTAAAGTCAACCTAAAAATTAATCAAAAGAAAAAAATATGAACAATTATTCAATCAACACGTCGAACAAATCACAAATAACGAATTCAGATTTAAAACAGATCCATTAAGTAACAATTACGAAACCCTAAAATTACGAATGAAATTACGAAATTGATTGAAATCGGAATTAGAATGGATCGAATCGAATTGCCTTTGAGACAAGAGTGCGAGAATTGGAAAGTTTGGATGAGAAGAGATCGTCGGGGAGTTTGAATCGGAGATTGTGAATCCGAGATTGAGGTGGATGAATCGGAGATGGTGATGAATCGGAGTTGAATCTGAAAGAATCGTGAAATTTTGTTTGGGACTTGGGAATAATCGTATTTTTTTATCAAAGGAAATATAAGCTCAAAGAATATAATAAAAATAAAATAATATAATAATATGTAATAACTTGTTTTTTTTACTATCCAGTGTATTTCAGTAGTATTTTTAATTGAGATTTGCTACTAACAACATTCATAGTAAAATAATGGTAGCAAAATCCATATTTTCTTGTAGTGTATATACTGGCAGGCATATAGAAGTTGGAGGGAAGGAACAACTACAAATACTTTAAAGTAGCTACCATTGTACTCATGCAAAGTAGCTATTCTCTCACCCTCTCTACACCTTCAGAACCTGCATTTTTTATGAATAGTAGAACGAGAAGCCTTCAAGAGATGAGGTTGTGGGAAGAGAATTCAGGGACAACAAGATCAAGTCAATGCACAAGTAAATCAGCTCCAGACTCAGTAAATGAGGCTTCATTTACTGATCCATATCCTCGTTAGATTCTATATGAGTTTATATTAATGAGTATCATAAATGTTTTGAACAAAATACAATGTCTTGGAACTCATAATATTTTCCTGCAAAGTCTTGCTTAAGCAGACTACATACCTTGTTTGTAATATAACTAGTATGGAGAACCTGTGTAACACTTGGAGAGATGATTGTCTGAAAGTTACAATTATAATCAGTTATGTTCAGAAATTTAGCAGCAACCGCGTTTAAGAATAAATCACAGTATCATATTACATATATCAATGTTGTGTACAAGGGCAGAGCCAGGTGGTGTCCAGAATGTGGTTTCTTGTTGTATCAAATCTACTTTGCTTAAAATGGTTCCAATTTCCGTTTTTTTTCCAGGTAAAGTGACTAAGTTAGTTGTTAGGGATCGAACCGTAGACCTCCTGCAAAAACTCTTTTAGAGTCCCTTAGATCACCAATCGAACTACTTATTTGGGTCTGTTTCTTAGTATTAACCCCTAACTTAACCTTATCTTTTGCGTAGGTTCCTAAATTGTATGAATATAATGATTTCATAATAAAAAAGTATAGCATAAGACAAGAAAGTAGTATATACTGTTGAAAGGAAAAAAGAAAATGTTAATGGCTTCCTTTGGTTTGATCAACATCATGATCCCTGAATTAGTCAAAACTTATGTAACATGAAAACTTGAATGGGTAAAATAACATGGAGCATCTGAAAATTTAGAATTCTTACAAAGAAACTTGGAACTTGAAACATTATATTGTATAGTTCTCTCTTACTATCAGTTGCATCAGAATTTAGGAATCATAACTTCATCTATTTATATTCAACTGAGGATGCATAATTTCCACTATGTTTCCAACAACTTGATCCTTTGACACACAAACAATTGCAATCAGCACCTCTTCAACATATTCTCCACATCAAAAACTTCAGCCGTCCATTACTCACGAACCACTGACCTAACCCACCTTGGAAGATCAACCATGTCATAAATAATCATAACCAGAATATCCAAATGGAGTCTTCCTTGTAAGGTTTTCAAGAAGGAGTACACCAAAGTTGTAAACATCACTCTTCTGGGCGGCGACCTTTCTTCCTTGATTTGAAAGCAACTTCTGGAGCACGGTATCCATTGGATTTTGACATGGTTATTAAAACCAGCAAGTGCACAGTTCTACCGAAGTAGTAAAAAGAGAGTATCGTTCCAACATGAAGTTGTAGAATTTAATTAACTAACAAGAATGATTAGAAGAGAGTTTAATGGTTGACAAGTGGGATTTTAATGGTTTAACAATAATAATAAAAAGCGCCTTGAGATTATTGGTTCGTCATGGTGACAAACTCTTCACAAACCAACCCGTAAACTTAGAACTTTATGTTGGACCTATTTTCTCAAGACAGGTTTCTCTTTAGCGTATCGCAGTTTCTCTCAAAATCAGTGAGTGTGTTTCTCTAGCAATCAAGCCTATTCTCATGGTTGATTGCTATGAAATCCTTGAAGAACAAAATTTTATGTCTCAAGGTTTGCTAGACTATTCTCATGTTTCGCAATCCTTGTATAAATTCACTTGTTCCAATATCAAAACTTGTTATTTCGATGCTTCGCTTTGATATTTGTGATGATGAATTAACATGTACTAACCCTCCGCTGTCGCATTATGAGTTTGGCACATGTTAATTCAATATAAAAACGGCGAATTTAGATTAGAAAATAGGTTTACATAAAATTAGGGTTAAAGGTTTGGTTTGATAGGAATTAAGTCATTACACTCTCCCAACAATCAATCCTAAGACAAGAAGAGTCTACTCACTCATGATCATAGTAGACATAGAAGAGAGGAAGGAGAAGAACATAAAATAAAGTAATAAAAAGAAGAACTTTTATTGAGAGAAAACAATTGTCACTATTGAATTTCAAGAACAAAAGATGATTCTACAAGCTTGACGGCTGCTCTATTTATAGCCTAACAATGACTTAAGCCCTAAGAAATAAATCACTAAAGTGTTACACAAGAAACCATGGGCTTTAGGTCAGAAGTAAACTAAAATAGGCGGCTTGTCAAAGAAGCAAAAGCAGTAAAAAGTTGTCTGGTAGTCGCGCACGGCCGTGCCACTGGAGGCACGGGCCGTGCCAACCATTCTGGTTGGATGTTGGCTTTGAAATCCTCCTTGGCACGGGTTGTGTCTTCATGGAACGGGCTGGGTCTGTATTTTTGCACATAATCTTCATATTTTTGTCCCGAATCGCCACCAAATAGCCTTTCTTTTGCTCCAAGACGTATAATCTTTCAAATATTTGTTCCAGAAATAAATTAACTTGCAATTGAAGTAAAATAGTTTTAGAAAGGAAATAAAAACGAATAAAATCTAAATAAAAAGGACTCAAATAACATATAAAAAACACTAATTATTGACTCATCAGTTATGATTGCATTGTAGGTTCCATGAATTATTTACTCATACTTTAAATATAAAAATATTTCTTACAACTTATATTATCATAATAATCATTTAACAGTTAAAAGAGATATTAGAATAATAGAACAAAAGACATTAACATTAATGTTAATTTATTTTCATATTATTGGTTGTGTCCAATAAACACCAAAGTACTTGGTTGAATCTATACTATATATAAAAAAAAAAACACCCCCTTCAGCTCTTTTGGGCTAGATTTTTTTTTTTTTTTCAAAAATGCCCTCAATTTTAAATACAAATAACACATGTAACAAATAGATAAGTATAAATTTAAATATTAAAAAAAATGTAACAAACACGATATGAATATATATATATATATATATATATATATATATATGCCAATTTCTTTTCTTTATCATTTAAAAAGTGTAAAAAATTATATGAGCATATTTATACTTACTTTTCATTATCTCAATTATACCCTTAAACAACTTTTTCTATAATAAAGATCGTTGTTGGTGTCATTAAAAAAAATAATTTTTTTTTTTTGTTGTTATATTGTTAGTATCATTGAAATAAATAATCCTGATTAGTTTGATTTGTTATAACTTGAAAGCAACAAACATTTATATTTTCAGTTTTAATCCAAATCAAAATTTCATAAAAAAACACGGTTAAATTTTTTCAAACTTTAGCACAATAGAAAGAGCGGTATATATAGATTTTATTTTTAATAGATATATCATCTATATATTCATGAAGTAAAAGATAAATTTGTATGATGCGTAACTTGGGATCCACTAGTGTGACTTGCCGACTCATTATGACATTTTTAAGAAAATCAATAAGACTTGTAGACTCTTTACTTACTTGAATGACACATTAGAGGAAATAAACTCTATTTGTTAAATGTTGTTTTCATTTATCACGAGCTTTCATTCATCACGAGTGTTCCTTACATATAATTCCTATCTGTTAACTGCCTCTTTTATTCATCATGAGCTTTCATTCATCACAAGCTTTCCTTACACATAATTCCTATTTCTTAACTGTCTCTTTCATTCATCATGAGTTTTCATTCATCACAAGCTTTCCTTAAACATAATTCCTATTTGTTAACTGCCTCTTTCATTCATCACGAACTTTCCTTACACATAATTCCTATTTGTTAACTGTTTCTTTCATTCATCATGAGCTTTCATTCATCACAAGCTTTCCTTACACATAATTCCTATTTCTTAAGTGCCTTTTTCATTCATCATGAGCTTTCATTCATCACGAGCTTTCCTTACACATAAGTCCTATTTGTTAAGTGTCTTTTTTATTCATCGTGAACTTTCATTCATCACGAGCTTTCCTTAAACATAATTCCTATTTGTTAACTGCCTCTTTCATTCATCATGAGCTTTCGTTAAACATAACTAGTATGTAGCCCGTGCCAAGCACGGGTAAATAAATTACTAATAGGAAAATAATTTAGTTTAGAGATTAATCTTCATGCATTGATGGTGTAATTTTCTTTACATCTAACTAAATCACGTCAAATAAATTTTTTCACGATATTTTAGGAACAAACTTAAAAAGTAGTATCATGGTATAATTTGATCGGACATATTTGTAAAAGATTTTTCTATTATCGATGTATACAAATTAAATCTTTGGTTTTATGTTATAGAATCAACAAATTTATTGTCAAGACTGAGAGTAAAATTCATTGATATAACTTGGTACTATGATGCATAAATATATATATTTTTATCCGAATATAAAAATAAATGAAATTAATATAAGGGTTATGGTCCTTAGTTAGAGTCATTTTAGTCATAATGTGACGAACTCAACTTTAAATCCCATCTTAAAATATGTAGACTACTTTTCTCATAGTTTCTTACTTGTGAAACGTTTATTCATATGTCAAGGGTTTTAAATATAAATCATACTTTAAGAATATTGATATTTTTTAAATAAAAAGACGTAAGTTATATTAAAAAAATTATTTATAAATATTCATTCCTGTGTAT
The DNA here is from genome assembly GCA_958299785.1 of Medicago lupulina. NCBI lineage: Eukaryota > Viridiplantae > Streptophyta > Magnoliopsida > Fabales > Fabaceae > Medicago > Medicago lupulina. The sequence goes on along the minus strand of OY283145.1, from coordinate 49,820,791 downwards.
AAGGATTTATTTATATAAAAACAAAATAACATTGCTAATTTATAAATAAAAAGGTGTCAATATTTTATTTTTACCAAAATAATTCATAGTAATTAAGATGATAATGTTACTTCAAATAAAAGGTTCAAGATTGTTGCATAAAGTATTTGTTGCAAGTCTAGTTCATTAGTTGATTGGTGGGATAACATGAGATTATTCTAACCTTTCACGCTTTCAATCCTTTCATACTTCTTATGGTCCAATTAATTTAATAGAGATGATAGATTTTAATAGAGGGAATAGATGAGAGATATTTTAATTAAGGTAAATGCGAACCCGTGCTCTGGGACACTGGTTAAAGATTGTTAAAAAGGCAATAGTTATTTTCTTTTATGGTTATAATTTCCTTTTATGATAAACATAGTGCGAAAACTTACTACCCATAAATAATATTTGACTATTTCTTGATATTGTGATCTACTTACTAACTAACATATTAAATTAAAAAATAATGATAACAACAATATCAATGTGAATTGATTCCGTAAAAAAAATAGAGAATTGATTTTTTATAATTAACTTTTTAGATATGTTATCACGGAGAAGGAATGTTATTATATTTTTTTTTAAAGAATATTAGTATATCTTATCAATCACACTTATTGTGTTACTAAATGTATTAGAGTTATTGTTATTTATGTTAATAACTTATTGCCCATAAATAGAATTTTAGATACCTTAATTATTCATAATCGATTTTAAAATTACTTTTTGAAAGTTTTTTTTATCGATCAGAATCATTTTATGATAATTAAGTAAAAGAAATATAATTTGTCTTGTTTTTTGTTGAGAAAAAACAAAAGTTATGTTTATGATGTTGGTCTAGAAAGTTATAAATAAAAACAATATTCAATAGTATAGTTATTCCTTATGAATCCTGCAAACATAAAAAGTTTATTCACACATTAAAATTAATCGAAAAAACAATGATCCAAAGAATATTTGATAACAAAATAAACCGTATTTCTTTGTCAAAAAAATAAACCGTATTTCCATATCCGGACTAACGAATACATGAATAATACAATAAAATCTAAAAAAACCCACAATTCAATAAAGAAATAAAAAACATATTATTCTTCAATAATTATATATAAAAAAAACAATATCATTCGTAGATTGAGTGCAAATGGGAATCAACATCACAAACGTCGAAGAAAAAAATACTCCAAAAAATATAGAATCGGTCATTACAGTCATTTTAGATAAAAAGAACACTAAGAATATATCTATCAAATAAACATTCTCAATTATTCTCCTAGTACATAAACATTCATAAATTACGTAATTAGATCTATGTGATAAGTTGTTAAAACTTGAGTATCATAGGGCGAGTTTACGTATTTGGACAACATACATGATGATATAAACTATAAAATGAATTGATATAAAAAATTGATTCACTTTTTGAAATCTAGAGCAACATGCTCTCCTATAGAACACTCAAAAGTAGCATTAGCAATTAGATACAAATATAAAAAAATCAACTCCATAATCCACCATCATCTAAATAAAATAAAAAATACATATTTTAGGGGAGAAAGATGAAAATGAAGAAAAGAGAATTGTCTATATATATAGGGAAAAAATCATGTATTAATTTACAAATAAGTCATGATCCATTTTGATTGACTCATGAAAAAAAAGAGTCTTGATCCTTTTTTGATTGGTTGATATAAAATAAATGTGTCATAATCTATTTTTATTGGATGATAAGAAAACATTAAATGAGATAGGGAAGGTGAAGATGTCAAGTGTACTATCAAAATTAATTAAGGGAAATGTTTATAATAGAGATAAAACAAAGTAGCCATAAAAATTATTTTTTTGGTATATACAAAAGAAAATAGAAACGTGAATATATATTCGGTCAAAAACAAAGAATATAGAAACAAACACCAACAGAAAAATTTAAAAGAGAATATGAATAGAAAATAGCAACATAAGAAATCACAATAAAAAGTAACATACAAATAATAAATGTTAAACAAACAATAAAAACTAAGAAATAAACAAATAAAAGAAAAGAGAATGGGGTTGAAAAAAATGATTTTTTATGGGAGGAAGATGTAGACGAAAATAATGTAAAACAAATTGTCTCTATATAGAGGAAAAAAATCATGTCATATCAATTTTGATTGGCTCATGAAAAATAAATGTGTCATTGATCCATTTTGATTGGCTAATAAAAAATAAATGGTTCAGTATCCATTTTGATTGGTCGATAGAAAAACATTAAATGAGATGAAGAGCAGAAAGATGTCATGTGTACTATCACTTATAAGTGTATGCTTTTGTATTATGTAAAGATAAAGATATAGATTCCTATTTGTTAATTGTCTCTTTCATTCATCACGAACTTTCATTCATCACGAGCTTTCCTTAAACATAATTCCTATTTGTTAACTGTCTCTCGTTCATTCATCATGAGCTTTCTTTCATCACAAGCTTTCCTTACACATAGTTCCTATTTCTTCACTGCCTTTTTCATTCATCATGAAATTTCATTCAGCACGAGCTTTCCTTACACATAAGTCCTATTTGTTAACTTCCTCTTTCATTCATCATGAGCTGTCATTCATCACAAGCTTTCCTTAAAGATAATTCCTATTTGTTAATTGCCTCTTTCATTCATCACGAACTTTCCTTACATATAATTCCTATTTGTTAAATGCCTCTTTCATTCATCATGAGCTTTCATTCATCACAAGCTTTCCTTACACATAATTCCTATTTCTTAACTGCCTTTTTCATTCATCATGAGTTTTCATTCATCACGAGCTTTCCTTACACATAAGTCCTATTTGTTAACTTCCTCTTTCATTAATCATGAGCTTTCCTTAAAGATAATTCCTATTTGTTAACTGCCTCTTTCATTCATCACGAACTTTCCTTACATATAATTCCTATTTGTTAAATGCCTCTTTCATTCATTATGAGCTTTCATTAATCACAAGCTTTCCTTACATATAATTCCTATTTCTTAACTGCCTTTTTCATTCATCATGAGCTTTCATTCATCACGAACTTTCCTTAGACATAAGTCCTATTTGTTAACTACCTCTTTCATTCATCATGAGCTTTCATTCATCACGAGCTTTCGTTAAACATAATTCCTATTTGTTAACTGCCTCTTTCATTTATCACGAACTTTCATTCATCATGAGCTTTCCTTAAACATAATTCCTATTTGTTAACTGCATCTTTCATTCATCATGAGCTTTCATTCATCATGAACTTTCCTTATACATAATTCCTATTTGTTAATTGCCTATATCATTCATCATGAACTTTCAATCATTACGAGCTTTCCTTAAACATAATTTTTATTTCTTAACTGCCTCTTTCATTCATCATGAACTTTCATTCATCACGAGCTTTCCTTACACATAATTCCTATTTATTAACTGCCACCTGCATTCATCATGAGCTATCCTTACACATAATTCCTATTTGTTAACTACTGCTTTCATTCATCACGAGCTTTGCAGAAAAAGCTGATTTCACCGTGACACTCTTTTCGTCTTCCATTTTCATTGTACGTTAACTGTTCGACAAATGGCTGCAACAAACGATAAGAAGGTTAGTAATGGTAGTAAATATGTTAATGATGACATTGTTTTCTGTATTCTTTCCAAACTTCCTCTCAAATCTATTAAGCGTTTCTCTTGTGCTCGTAAAACATGGTCTCGTTTGTTTGAAAACCCTAATTTCATCAAAATGTTCATTTCCAATTCTCATCCACTCTATCATGATGCTTGCCTCAATCTAAGTCAGTCTCCCAAGTTTCCCAATTCTCATGTTTTAAATAACTTTTACCTTCTTTCCGGTGACAAGTTTCAGAATAAACTCAAATTGAAATTTCCACCACCATTTCTCGATCCACAGTTTTCCATTATTCGGATTTTAGATTGTGTTAATGGCATTCTTCGTATCATCGGCAAGACTGTAGTTGTATTTTGGAATCCTGCTACCGAGGAAGTTAAGGTCATTCCTCCTTCTCAATTTGAGATTTCCTCTGAAATTATGGATCATGGATTTGGCTATGACCATGTTAGGGATGACTATAAGATCATCCAATATGTGGATGATGTGGAGGGTCATGACCCTTTTTGGGAGATATATAGTCTAAAAAATGATTCCTGGAGGAAAATGGATATTGATATGCCAGTTCATGTAAATTTTGATAATGTGTGCTTGAATGGGATCTGTCATTGGTTGGGGGAAGAAAATGATAACTATGATATAGTTGTTGTGTCATTTCACTTGGGCAATGAGGTGTGCTTTGTTACAGCTTTACCCTTTTTAGAAGACATGCATTATGATTCTGACAATGTAAACCTGCAAGTGTTAAATGGGTCAATTGCTGTGATAGTAAATCATATAGAAACAAAGTCTTTTTACATATCAATCTTGGGTGAAATTGGTGTCGAGGAGTCATGGGTTAGACTCTTCGATATTGGACCCTTGTCTTGCCTCATCCGTCCTATCATAGTATGGAACAAGGGCAGTATAATTGTTAGAAAAGATGATCAACTAGCTTGTTTTGATTTAACTACCGAGGTGATTGAGGAGATTGGTGTTAAAGCAGAACGGTTTTGCCATATTATCATTAACAAGAAAAACCTTCTTCCATTTGGAGTTATACACAATTAATTTATCTATAAAATAATTACCATTGATCCCACTAACAAGGGTTCAATTTCCTATTAATTTTGTTAACTCTCTTTGTATCGATTTCATTATGATCATAGATATTTAGCTTGATGAAGAAATTTCAAAGTTAAATGATATTACTGTTTAATTACATATATAGAGACAAGTCATATACCAAAAACTTTAAGATTTTAGATAAACATATGATGTCAATTTTTTATATGTGATTACTCTTAGCTCAATACAATGAGTTCCCGACTCCTTTCAAGACCTGATCAAACCTATATAAAACATTGTATCAAATAATGTTTGTTATAAAGAGGGAACAAACATCATCCAGTTTACCAAGAACATAAATATCATACATAATATGAGAGTTATAATTTCTTGTAGTTTCATCTTTGTCATAATAATAACAATAATCCTATGTTATGAAACCATAGCTCAGCTAAAATTTAGTCCATCATGTGATGATGATAGTGGCAACTACACAAAAAATAGCACATATCAACAAAACCTCAACAAACTTTTATCAACTCTAACTTCCAACACAGAAATCACCTATGGTTTCTACAATTTCACATATGGTAAAGACAACGACAAAGTATAAGCCATAGGATTATGCAGAGGAGACATTAATCCAAATGATTGTCGTCGTTGTCTTAACAGTTCAAGACATCTTATAACACAAAACTGTCCAAACCAAAAAGAAGCAATTGGTTGGATTGACAAATGCATGTTACGTTACGCAAGTAGGATTGACAAATGCATGTTACGCTACACAAGTAGGTTTATTTGGAGCTGTGTATCAGGTAGTTGCTTTCAGATAAATATAATAACTAGCAAAAATAAAATAGCAATGAAATTCTTAAATATGAATTTTTTGATAATTCTATATTTTTAAAATATTGTATTACTTTGTCAAAACATGGCTAAAATAAAATATATTTACTATACTTACAACTCAACGCGTTTTTTTAGGGTAGGCTCTCTTATGGACAAACGATCGCTGTTAAAAGGTTGTCCATGAATTCTATCCAAGGAGATATAGAATTTAAGAATGAAGTGCTTTTAATGGCCAAACTTCAACACCGGAATTTAGTTAGACTACTTGGTTTTACAATTGAAGGGAGGGAAAGACTGCTTGTCCATGACTTTATTCCCAATAGAAGTCTTCACTAGTTCATATTTGGTTAGAATATCATCATAATTAGATAGTTGCTTTATCATTCAACTTTATTTCATGATAAAGACTAACTTTCGTGATAGCTAAAACGTGGGTGACTTTGTTATGTATGTAGATCCACTGAAGAAAGCACAATTAGATTGGGAGAAGCGCTACAAAATCATTTAAGTCATTGCTCGAGGCGTTCTTTATCTTCATGAGGATTCAAGACTGTGTATTATACACCTCGATCTCAAAGCAAGCAATATTCTCCTAGGAGAAGACATGAATGCTAAGATCTCAGATTTTGGCATGGCAAGACTAATTCTTATGGATCAAACCCAAGCAAATAAGAGTAGATTTGTTTGAACCTAGTAAGTGTTAGTTATGTTTGAACTTTGAACTTACATATTATATTAAGAGCTTAATTTAAATCATGTAAATTTTTTGTGTTTACTGTTTCATTTACGCGCAACAATATTTGGCATGTAGCGGATATATGGCACCTGAGTATGTAATGCATGGAGAATTTTCGGTAAAATCATATGTCTTTAGTTTTGGTGTTCTAGTTCTTGAGATTATAAGTGGCCAAAAGAACAGTGGCATTCATCACGGGGAAAATACGGAGGATCTGTTGAGCTTTGTAATTCTTCCTGTACTCATTATTGTTTGTTATGAATTGTATAATTTTGACACATAAACTTACCATAAAGAATCGAAAAAATTGTAGATGGTTAGAGTTTAAATATATGGTTGGGAACGTTATATAGAAGTTACATTGAGTAAATATTACCATAATTTACATTGCTAGTAAACATTGATGTAGGAGTGGAAATGGCACCTTAATAAGTTAATAGTATCTAGTTAATTATCTAAAATAGAGTAAATATATACTTGCAAGCATATAGAAGTTGGAGGGAAGGAACATATACAAATTAATATTATAGATCCATCACTATACAACAGTTCAAGAAATGAAATCATGAGATGCATTCATATTGGTTTACTTTGTGTCCAAGACAATGTAGCTAAATGACCAACCATGGCTACCATTGGACTAATGCTGAGTAGCTATTCTCTCAGTTTTTTGATGAGCAAAATCACAAGTGCATGGTTCTACCGATGTAGTAATAAAAGATATCGTTTTGAGAGGGAGTTATGAATTCAATTAACTTTCAACAATAATTAGAAGAAAATAAAAATAATAAAGTTTGGATTATTGGTTAAAAGAAAATAATAAAAATAAAAGAGCCTTGCGACTTATTGGTTCATCTTAATAACAAGTCCTTCACAAACATACCCTAAAACGTTAATTTATATTGGTCCCACTCTCTAAAGACAAGTTTCTCTTTAGCCTATCACATCTCCTTTCAGTCTCAATGAGTGTGTTCCTCTAACAATCACGCCTATTCTCATGGTTGATTGTTATTGGAATCCTTGAAGCTCGAAACTTTATATGTCTCAAGGTTTGCTAAAATATTCTCATGTTTCGCAATCCTTGTCTAATTTCACTTGTTCCAATATCAAAACTTCATCTTTCGATCCTTCGCTTTGATATTTGTGATGATGAATTAACAAATACTAACTCATCCGAGTTCGCTTCACAAGTTTGGTATTTGTTAATTCATTATAAGATCCGTGAAATTAGATTAGAAAGTGAGATTATATAAAATTAGGGTTTATGGTTTGGTTTGATTAGGATTATGTCATTAAGACTTATCCAACAATCCCAAGACAAGTAGAGTCTACTCACTTACGTTCATTGTAGACATATAGAAGAAGAAGAAAAAGAACATAAAATAAAGGTTGATCTTTTATTAAAGAAAAGAATTGTCACTTATTATTTCCAAGAACAAAAGATGGTTTTACAAACTAGACGGCTGCTCTATTTATAGTCTATCATTGACTTGAGACCCAAGAATAAATCACTAAAGTGTTGCACAAGAAACCATGGGCTCTAGGTCAGAAATACTAAAATAGGCAGCTTGTCGGAGAAACAAAAGCAGCAAAAGGACCAAAGGGGACGCGCCTCTTGTCATATTATTGTACAAGATCTTCAAATTCTTTGCACAACATATTTTTGTCTGAGATATACATATTTTTGACATGAATCCTTGCACCATATATTTGTGTATGAGATCTTCATATTTTTGGCACGAATTAGCTCCAATTATCCTTTCTTTTGCTCCAAGACTTAATCTTTCAAATCTTTGTTCCTGAAATATAATAACTTGCAATTGAAGTAAAATAGTTCTAAAAAGGAAATAATATTAAATAAAATGAAATCAAATATAAATAAAACAGACTCAAATATTATATTAAAAACACTAATTATTGACTCATCAAACTCCCCCACACTTGAATCTTTGCTTGTCCTCAAGCAAAAGACATAAGCATAACAGCATAAACAAGATTTAACATATGACAATACAATTAAAAACTTATGTCTCCTCTAAGGATTCATTTCTAGTGTACACTAATTACAACTTCAAGTATTCCATGTGAACCTATTCAACCCAACAACAAGTTTTAAGTGAGTGTGTGTGTGTAGTTCAACCCTTTTCTTGCTCCTGTATAAGATAGATATTATGAGGAAACATGTTCTAACCTTAAGACTAAAACAACCGAGAAAAATTCTTTCTTCATTTCATATAAGAGAGATGGAAGTATTTGTGATCATTGGATCTTTTCCATTTGCACATTCTTGAGGTTTTTTTTGTAGAAGTTTTATTAATTTATGGAGACAACATCTTCACTTAGGAAGTCAGAGGGCCTACCCCTTTCCCCAATCTAGATTCAATGGTGCCCCTTATATTTGTATTTGTTCTGCCCCCTTAAGTTTCTCAAGATAACATCACCTTCACGTAGGAAATCGGAGGGCCTACCCCCTTCCCCAATCTAGATTCAATGATGTAACCTTAAAATTAATTTGGCTTTATAAACTCCCCCACACTAGCTTATACTACTTTTACTTTGAAAATTTTTAAGGGTTAATTTACCTTTAGAGTTAGAATGTGCTCCTTAAAATACCTATTTATACACTTACTCAAAGGCTGCAACTTGTACTTTTCTCGTAGAGAAGTTTCACAATAAAACAAGATGTGGGTATAACAAGAACACTTAAAACACAAGAAATTACTTTCATGTACAAGAAACAACCATTTTAGAAGAGACAACAAAAAATTTATGTCATAATTTACAATAAAAACAAGCTGCTTAATCATGCCTTTCACAACAAAACAAAACAAAAGAATTAAAGTTCAAGGAAGTTTGGAAACACTACGACACTAGACACTTTATTGGCTCCCCCCACACTTGGGAGAAGCATTGTCCTCAATGATTTGAAAAGAAGAAGAAAGGAGTAGAAGAAGAAAAGGTAGAAAGGAAAAGAAAAGGGGTATAGAAAGCTCACAATTTATTGAGGTCCATAAGGTGGACCTTGGAGGTGAAGCTGTTGCATCATGTTCCGGAGCATTTGATTATTTTCTTCGTTTATTCGATTGCCCCTTTGGACATCATTCTTTAGCCCGACCATTTCAACACCTTGTCTTTGTTGCTCGGTGCTTATTCTTTGAATTTTGGTTTGGATCCATGCCCACCGTTCATCATTATAGTTCACACCGGCTTCTTGTTCATGGTACAAGTTTGCACCTACCTCCTCTTCATCACCACCATCATCACGATCATTATGTACATGTGGGTTAGTACCAACATAAAGAAAATTTTCCACCACCTCTGGATTAGTTATGACCAGATTAGGTAGAATAATCAAACAATTAGCTCTACTAATTCTCCACTCATATTGGTAATTGTGAGTAGGGTCTTGGGTTCTAAGAAAGGACATAGGAGTGAGAGTATCTAAGTCTAGATAATTGTTTCCCTCTATCCTCTTGATCCCTTGATTCAAACTCACCCCAAACTTCCTAGCAACAAAGGTGATAATTCCACCTACCATTATATCACCCTTATCATCCGGTTTCTTTTTAGCAATTGAAACAACAAGCAAATAATAGCAAATGTTAACAGGGTGGTTGTAAAGCATAGCCCACGACATAAACAGCTTATCGAGCCTCATCATTCCTACTTCTTTCCTACCCCAGATGGTACAAGCCATAACCCTTTGAAGGTACCTAAGCATAGGGTTGTGAATTCAACTGCCTAATCACATGTTCATCTATTCCTAGTCTATCCATAACATTAACATCAGGGTACCTGCAAGTAGATATAGTTCTAGAGATTAGAGAATTATACCTATTCCTTTGCTCTTGATCCTTGAATTGGATCTCATGATTGCGGGTTGTTGATTACTTCTTGCTTGCACCACTTCCGGAGCTTTTAATCTCCTTACCTTTCCTCTTTGATGCCATTTGACCTTAGTTGACTTGGTGTAGGTTCTACCAATGTAGTAATAAAAGATATCCTTTCGACAGGGAGTTATGAATTCAATTAACTTTCAACAATGATTAGAAGAAAATAAAAATAATAAAGTTTGAATTATTGGTTAAAAGAAAATAATAAAAATAAAAGAGCCTTGCGATTTATTGGTCCATCTTAATAACAAGTCATTCACAAACAAATCCTAAAACGTTAATTTTATATTGGTCCCACTTTCTAAAGACAAGTTTCTCTTTAGCCTATCACATTTCCTTTCGGTCTCAGTGAGTGTGTTCCTCTAACAATCACGCCTATTCTCATGGTTGATTGTTATTGGAATCCTTGAAGCTCGAAACTTTATATGTCTCAAGGTTTGCTAGACTATTATCATGTTTCGCAATCCTTGTCTAATTTCACTTGTTCCAATATCAAAACTTCATCGTTCGATCCTTCGCTTTGATATTTGTGATGATGAATTAACAAATACTAACTCCTCTGCATTTGCTTCACAAGTTTGGTATTTGTTAATTCATTATAAGATCCGTGAAATTAGATTAGAAAGTGAGATTATATAAAATTCAGGTTTATGGTTTGGTTTGATTAGGATTATGTCATTAAGACTTATCCAACAATCCCAAGACAAGAAGAGTCTACTCACTAATGTTCATTGTAGACATAGAGAAGAAGAAGAACATAAAATAAAGGTTGATCTTTTATTAAAGAAAACTATTGTCACTTATTATTTCCAAGAACAAAATATGGTTTTACAAACTAGATGGTTGCTCTATTTATTGTCTAACATTGACTTTAGCCCCAAGAATAAATTATTAAAGTGTTGCACAAGAAACCATGGGCTCTAGCTCAGAAATAGTAAAATAGGCAGCTTGTCGGATAAGCAAAAGCAGCAAAAGGACCAAAGGGGGCGCGCCTCTTGTCATATTATTGTACAAGATCTTCAAATTCTCTGCACAAGATATTTTTGTATGAGATATTAACATTTTTGACATGAACCCTTGCACCATATATTTTTGTATGAGATCTTCATATTTTTGGCACGAATCAGCTCCAATTATCCTTTCTTTTGCTCCAAGACTTAATCTTTCAAATATTTGTTCCTGAAGTATAATAACTTGCAATTAAAGTAAAATAGTTCTAAAAAGGAAATAATATTAAATAAAACGAAATCAAATATAAATAAAACAGACTCAAATATTATATTAAAAACACTAATTATTGACTGATCATCTCTCTACACCTTCGAAACCTGCATTTTTTATGGATAGTAGAACGAGAAGTCTTCCAGAAATGCGGTTATGGGAAGAGAATTCAGGGATAACAAGATCAAGTCAATCTACGAGTAAATCAGCTCCGGAATCAGTAAATGAGGCTTCATTTACTGATCCATATCCTCGTTAGATTCTAGCTTAGTTTATATTAATTTGTGCCATCAATGTTTTGCTGCAAAGCCTTGATTAAACAGACTACATATCTTGTTTGTAATATAACTAGTACTGAGAACCTGTGTAACACTTAAAGAGAAAATCATCGAAGAATATATCTAGATATGTCAGTTACAATTATAATATGTTATGTTCAGTTATTGAGCAGTAACCGCGTTTAAGAATAAATCACAGTATCACATTAGATATGTCAATGTTATGTATCAACCGTTAAGTACCTATTTTATAAAGGTAAACATAAAATTGAAACAATTCTGTTCTATTTGAGAAGGCAAATGAGCACACAGAAAGAATTAGTTATGGAACAAAATGCTAAAATTTGGAATGAGCATTAATTTGTAAGGCCTGATCTTGACTATTTTGCAACCTTTGCTCTTTCTACATTAACGTTCTTTTATTCTTTTAAACCCTCCGTTTTATAGGAAAAAGAACTATAATAATCTGACTTTTGACTGAGAGGTACGTAAAGTTTGATCAAAGATTGTTTCAGTCAGAATCGAATTCATGTACCTTCGATTGAATCAACTTTATTTGAAGCTCATTAACCACTTGAGACCAACAACTTGATTTACATTAATGTTCTTTTGAGTGTTCAAATTGTGGTTTCTTGCTGCATTTGGATTTACTTTGCATAAAATTATTCAAATATCTTTGTTTTTTTTTATAGACAAATGTGACTTAAGTTAGTTGCTAGGGATCGAACCCTATACCTCCTGCATAAAAGTCTTTTAGACTCCCTTAGGTCACCAACCGAACTACTTATTTGGAACCGTTTCTTAATATTACCCTTCACTTTACCTTATCATTTGGGTAGATTCCTGAATTAGACAAAAGTTATGTAACATGCAAACTTGAATACCTAACATAGCATGGAGCATCTGAAACATAAGAATTCTTACCAAGAGACATGGAACTTGAAACATTATACTGTAGTGTTTTCTCTTACTATCAGTTGCATCAGAAGTTAGCAATCAAAACTTCATGTCATAGTGTTATATTTTTAAAACTTTTTTTAGATAGATATATGAAATGACAATATTTAGTAGAAACTCACACACAAGCGGATTAGTCGATATTTGAATCTCAATCACGATATCCGACCAAATTTTTTTGACATTTTTATGGGTTAAGCTAAGATTCTTGACAGACTTATCACGCAAATGAAGAAGCCAAGAAGGTGGTTGGTCCATTACCGTGACAAACACTATTTTGTTTCCATCAACTCAGGTCTCAATCAACTCTCAGCACGTCAGCAACCATATGTCACAGGTCATGCAGTTTAAACTACTTTGCTATTTTCTTGACTCTTCTTTATGTGATTTTATTCTGTCAATGCATTAATTGACGCAATGAATTTCATTTATTTTCTCAATTCTTTTAATTTAAATGGTTGTAATCTAAAAGAAATTGTAATGCAAAATGATAGCTAGAGAGATTTATCATCCAAAGAAGTAGTGAAAAATTCATTGCCAACTTAGCTGGCAATAAATATCTGGCCTAACTTTTAATGTTATTTAGATTTCAGTTATATGTGTCATTTGCAAGGAGAAATGAGTCTTCATATTTAGGTCTTGACTAAAAAGGTCAAGCTGCAGACTTATTGGTGGTTTAAATTATCTTATGTTTTATTTGATTTTGATTATCTCTTGTGGAGGTAGAATTCATTATTATGCTTAAAAGCAATGTTGTAATTTTCTTGTTTTTTTTTTTTTGGATTGTTAAGCTATTCTTACACATCTTTTGCCATAGGAGCTTATTTTAGTTTATTAATTTAATTTTTTAGTCTTTCCCAAAAAAAAGTGAAATATTATGATGATTATTATTAAATTATCAAAGACCTACTTGATGGGTGGTTAAAATATACAGAAACGTTGATATTATTAAAAGGAATTTTTCCTATTATTCTATTAATATCTAGAGATAACTTTAAAAAAAAAAAATAATAATACTTAGAGAGAGAGAATTTCTTTAAAAAAAAAAAAGTTTAAATGCAGTTTTACCCCCTATTTTAATTGAATTTGGATTTTGCCCCTCCTATTTTAAAACTCGGAATTTTACTCCCTCTATTTTACGTTTCTCTGAATTTTGCCCCCTGTTTTAAAATAAAGAACAAAAAAAAATACTAGAAAAATAAAGAAACGATTAGAAAATATTAATTCAGTAAAAAAAAAAAACAAGAAAAGGCAAAAAAACCAAAAAAATTGAAAAACAATGAAAATACAAGAAAAAATTCAATTAAAAATACATGAAAAAACTAGTTTGCGCCTCTAAATATTTGCTATTTTCATGTATTTTCATAGTAGTTTTTAATTTATTTTTAGAGATCATACTAGTTTTATGCATTATTTCTAGTATTATTTTGTTCATTTTTTTAGTATTTTTCTGGTTTTATGAAAAAATTAATAATAAAATAGTGGGGAGGGGGCAAAATCCTGAAAAACATAAAACAGAGGGGTAAAATTCCGAGTTTTAAAATAGGGGAGGCAAAATCCATAATCAATCAAAATAGATAAGGTAAAATTCCGAGTTTTAAAATAGGAGTGACGAAATCCAAATTCAAATAAAATAGGGTGTAAAACTACATTTAAGTTTTTTTTTAAAGAAATTCTCTCTCTCTAAGTATATATATTTTTTAAATTATCTCTAGATAAAAGACAACAGACTTAACGTGGTTTAAGAGCATAATCATAATGAGATTTATAATTTCTTGTAGTTTCCACTTTGTCATAATAATAACATTAACCATATGTTATGAAACCATAGCTCAGCCAGAATTTGAGCCATCATGTGCTGATGATAATGGCAACTACACAAAAAACAGCACATATCAACAAAACCTCAACATACTTTTATCAACTCTAACTTCCAACACAGATATCACCTATGGTTTCTAAAATTTCACATACGGCGAAGACAACGATAAAGTATACGCCATAGGATTATGCCGAGGAGATGTTAATCCAACTGATTGCCGCAGTTGTCTTAATAATTCAAGAGTTTTGCTAACACAAAACTGTCCATACCAAAAAGAAGCAATTGGTTGGATTGACAAATGCATGTTGCGTTACTCAAACCGGTCGATATTTGGACTAATGGAAACATTCCCTGATCTTTCTATGTGGAATCCATTCAATGCAACAGATGAGGATAAGTACAATCAAGTGTTAGGGAAATTGTTGTATGATTTAAAAAACGAAGCTGCAACTGGTGATTCTTTGAAAAAATATGCTACAAGAAACGTAACAGGTCCAAATTTTCAAGAGATATATAGTCTAATGCAGTGTACACCTGATATAAGTTACTTGGATTGCAATCAATGTTTGGATCAAGCTATAGCTCGTCTTCCATCTTGTTGTGAAAATAAGGTGGGTGGGAGAGTTATTAGACCAAGTTGTAATCTTAGATATGAAAGTTATAGGTTCTATGATCTTAACGCTCAACCTCCGCCACCTACTTCACCATCGACCAATCACACTTCCCCTCAAGGTATGTAAGTTGTAAATCCTTCCATGTTCATAGTTTTAATAGTGTTGTTTAGAACTTCTAGGTCTCCTTAGAAGTCAAGAACACATTACTGTGAGCCTATAGAACATATCATGTTCAAGTATGGTCGTAGGGTTTGGTTGTTTAGGAGAAAACAACTCTTTTTTCCAATCTTTAACTTGATATTTTATTAATCTTGGCAAGGATTGTCTAATTTGTGTAGGAAAGAATCACACATCAAGAACTGTCATTATCGTAGCAATCCCAATTGTTATTATAGTTTTGGTGCTCTTTGTCATCTGCATCTATTTACGACTACATGTGAAGAAACCAAGGAAAACTAATCAAAGTGAGTCTAGGTTCTCCAAACATTAATTTATTATCACCTTGTTACGAACATGATATTTGTTTCGCCTGTATATGCAACATAACTGTTTATTTTTTGTTCTTTTCTTGTTTTGGTACAAACTATGGCAACATCTCAGTTCCTTCAGAAGATGATTAAGTTACAACCTTTGAGTCATTACAATTCAACTTTGACACTATAAAAGTTGCTACAAATGACTTCTCTGATTCTAATAAACTTGGCGAAGGCGGATTTGGAGCTGTTTATCAGGTAGTATACATTAGCAGTCAAATTTAAAATATAAAAGATCTAATATGATTTTAGTCCCTATAATCCCTGTAAATTTTTTAGTTTGAGTTCGGTCCTTGCAAATTCAAAAATCGTTGCTTTTAGTCTCTAACGTCATTTATTTAACCATGCGGCGTGATTATATTAGGGCAAGCTATAATAGTAGATTACTTTGTCCAAACATGACAAAACTTGGTTATAATAAAATATTTTACTGTACTGACAATTAGTCATGTCTTTTTAGGGTAGGCTCTCTAATGGACAAGTGATTGCCGTCAAAAGGTTGTCCGTGAATTATGGCCAAGGAGATCTAGAATTTAAGAATGAATTGCTCTTAATGGCTAAACTTCAACATCGAAATTTAGTTAGGTTACTTGGTTTTACAACTGAAGGGAGAGAGAGACTACTAGTCTATGAATTTGTTCCCAATAAAAGTCTTGACTACTTCATATTTGGTATACTTAAAATTTCACCGTCATTAGATTTTTGCTCTATTATTCAACTTTGGTTCATGATAAAGACTAACGTTCAAGATAGCTAAAATGTCCATGACTTTGTTGTATATGTAGATCCTACAAAGAAAGCACGATTAGATTGGGAAAAACGCTACAAAATCATTCAAGGTATTGCTCGAGGCATTCTTTATCTTCATGAGGATTCTTGACTACGCATTATACACGGTGATCTCAAAGCAAGCAATATTCTCTTAGATGAAAACATGAATGCTAAGATATCAGATTTTGGCATGGCGAGACTAATTCTTGTGGATCAAACACAAGCAAATACAAGTAGAGTTGTTGGAACCTAGTAAGTATTAGATTATGTTTGAACTTACCGATGGATTTAAATCATGTAAAATTTGTTTGTGCTGTTTTCATTTATATATCGGCTATAATACTTGGCATGTAGGCACCTGAGTATGTAATGCATGGAGAATTTTCAGTAAAATCAGATGTCTTCAGTTTTGGTGTACTAGTTCTTGAGATTATAAGTGGCCTAAAGAATAGTGGCACTCGTCACGGGGAAAATACAAAGGATCTATTGAGCTTTGTAAGTTTCATTTGCTCATTATTATTTCTTATTCTCATTAAAAAAGTAGAGAAGATTATACAATACTAGTAAACATTGATGCAGAAGTGAAAATGATGACTTAACAAGGCTACCATTGTACTTGCAGCTATGGAAAAGTTGGAGGGAAGGAACAGCTACAAATGTTATAGATCCATCACTATACCAAGGCTACCATTGTACTTCTGCTAAGTAGCAATTCTCTCACTCTCCCTATACCTTCAGAACCTGCATTTTTTATGGACAGTAGAACGAGAAGTCTTCCAGAAATGCCGTTGTGGGAAGAGAATTCAGGGACAACGAGATCTAGTCAATCCACAACTAAATCAGCTCCAGTATCAGTAAACGAGGCTTCATTTACTGATCCATATCCTCGTTAGATTCTAGCTTAGTTTATATTAATTAACACCATCAATGTTTTGAACAAAATACAATGTCGTGGAACTCATAATTTGTTCCTGCAAAGTCTTACATAAACAGACTACATATCCTGTTTGTAATATAACTAGTATTGAGAACCTGTGTAACACATGAAGAGATAATAATGGAAATAATAGATCATATATATGTCATTTATAATTATAATCTGTTATGTTCAGTAATCGAGCAGCAACCACGTTTAAGAATAGATCACAGTATCACTTTACACATATCATGCTGTGTATCAAGTATCAACTGTTAAGTACCTCTTTTATAAATCTAAACATAATATTAAAACACATCTATAATATTTGGAATGCGTGTTAATGTGTAAGGCTTGGGTTTGGCACCTTGGCTACTCTGCAACCTTTGCTCTTTCAACATAAATGTTCGTTTGTTTTTCTAAACCCTCCGTTTTGTAGGAGAAAGGGCCAAGATAATCCGAATTTCAACTGAGATATGTAAAGTTTGATTAAGGATTGTTCCAGTCAGAATTGAAAATGTGGTTTACATTAATGTTCTTAGTGTGCCGAAGATGTGGTTTTTTCTTGTATCGGATTTACTTCGCATAAAATGGTTCAAATTTCCTTTTTTTTTCTTTATGGGACAATGTGACTATGTTAGTTGTTAGGGATCAACTAACATAGTCACATTGTCCCGTAAAACTA
Source organism: Medicago lupulina (assembly GCA_958299785.1). Taxonomy (NCBI): domain Eukaryota; kingdom Viridiplantae; phylum Streptophyta; class Magnoliopsida; order Fabales; family Fabaceae; genus Medicago; species Medicago lupulina. The sequence continues at coordinate 49,802,824 of OY283145.1, read as the reverse complement.
CTTATAAAACTACTTATTTGGGACTGTTTCTTATTATTTACCCTTGACTTTACCTTATCATTCGTGTTGGTTCCTCAATTGTATGGATAAAATGATGTCATAATAAACAAGTATTGCATAAAAGAAGAAAGCAATATAGACTGTTGAAAGGAAAAAGAACGTGGTAATGGCTTCCTTTGGTTTAGTCAGCATCATGATCCCTGAATCAGACAAAAACTGTGCAACATGAAACTTAAATTCCCAACATAACATGGAGCATCTGAAACATTAGTATTCTCGCTAAGAAATATGGAATTTAAAATATTATACATAATGTTCTTGTCTCTTTCTCAGTTGTAGCAGGACTTGGGAATCAAAGCTTCATGTCATAGTGTTTGTACATTAGATTCAGATTCAGAAGATGTACTTTTCTTCAACTCAGGGTGCCTAATTTCCACTATGTTTCTAACAACTTCATCCATTGTTGGCCTATTATCTACCACCTTTGACACACAAGCAAGTGCAATCTGAAGCATCTGCACCATCTCCTCTTCAACATATTCTCCACCTCCAATCATCTCCTCATCGAAAACTTCAGCCGTCCATTCCTCGTGAATCACTGACCTAACCCACCTTGGAAGATCAACCATGTCATGATCATAACCAGAATATCCTAACGGAGTCTTCCCTGTAAGCATTTCAAGAAGGGTTACACCAAAGCTGTAAACATCACTCTTCTGAGTGGCAATCTTCCTTGATTCGGTTACTTCTGGAGCACGGTATCCGTTGGATCTTGACATGGTTAATAAGGTGTTCATAAGGGGAGTAAGTCCAATATCAGCGATGCAACCATCAAGTTCTTGTGTTATGAGTACATTGGTTGACTTGATGTTGCCATGAATAAATTTTGGACCTCCCTCTTTGTGGATGGAAGCAATTCCTTTGGCAGCTCCTAGCGCAATCTTCATTCTTGAATTCCAGTTTAATGGAGTTCTTCCTTCACCTCTGTTTCCTATGTTGTTTAAAAATTGAGGACATATTAGAATAATAGAACAGTAGGAATTATAAGTCCTGTTATGTTTCATATTATTGACTGTGTCTAATATACACCAATGTTTTAAATTTTGATGCCACTATCCTTGATATTGTGGAAGAATCATTGTCAAATATGCTTGATAAAGTTACTCTTGCTGTCGCGCTGTTTTCATACAGACATCAAAATTCAAAAGCCATGATATCACGGCCACAATTTCTGTCGCGGACTATTTTTTACTATCATGATAGACGCCATTCATATAGAAGTTACTTTATGCTCATGTAAAGATCTAATCTTTAAGTTTAACATTTTGGTTTACTCTTCACAAGAGTGGTTAATTAAAGCTAATGCAGTCAAAAAATGATGAAAAAGAAACACATTATGGACTAATGAAACAAAAAGAGAGAAATGTATGAATGGAAAACATACCATGAAGTAAAGAAAACAAGCTTCCACCTAGCATGTAGTCATAAACAAGAAGTTTCTCATCTTTGGAATGGTAATAAGCTCTAAGTGGTATGACATTAGGATGTCTTCCAATTCTTCCAACAACCTCCATCTGTTGCTCAAACTCCTTCTTTCCAACCACAACTTCTCTTAACCTTTTAACTACAATTGTCATTCCTTCCTCCAATTGAGCCTTGTATGTTGTTCCATAGCTTCCTTTTCCAAGTACTTCAGCTGAAGCCTTCAACAAGTCTTCAAGGTCAAAACTATAAGAACAGCCCTCAAAGAAGAACAATTTGTTCCTTTCACGCTCCAACACTTCACTCTCAAAACTTTTTGAAATAGAATCCTCATTCTTCATCTTTCCTTTTGGTATCTCATCACTTCTGTTACTCTTTCTCTTATTCAAAAAACACACAAAGATCACCAAAACTATGAGAGAAAGAAAGGCTATTCCACCAATTGCTAAAGCAAGTATAGAAGCTACTCCAAAGAATTTCTTTGAAGTTGTTGACTTATGATTTGGAGTAGTTGACGGAGAAGGAGATGGAGAAGGAGAGACTGTAGAACAATTTTTCAGAGGTGAACCACATAAGAGAGAGTTTCCAACAAAAGAAGTGTAAGGGAAGTGATTGATGGAAAATGGAATTGAGCCATTCAAGTTATTAAAGCTCAAATTCAAGTATTTGAGCCTAGTAAGGTTGAATACAGGAATAGCTCCAAAGAAAGAGTTAAAGGAAAGATCCAATGCAATGAGTTTTGAGGAGATAGAAGAAGGGATTAGACCAGTGAAATTATTATGTTGAAGATTAACATATTGCAGGGAAGGAATAGAGAGAATGTTAGACGGAAGATTTCCACTAAGTTCATTGTAATGAAGGCTCAGGATTCTAAGGGAATCAAGTTTTCCTAGGCTGCTGTTGTTTGGAATGGAGCCCTTTAATCCAATTCCCGGAAGATGGATGCTTATGACATTAGTTTCATTTTGGTTGCAAGTTATACCAATCCATGAAGTGCAAATTGGAGTTGAGTTATTCCAGTTCAATCTTAAGGCATGTGGGAGAGTAGAAGAGAATTCAAGGAGAGAATTTTTGTCTGAGATTAAGTCAGCTAGAGTCAAGTTAAAGAGAGATGGTATGAAGCTTAGAAGAAAAAGTGAAACAATGAAGAATTGAAACTTCATTGATGATGCTTGTTTGGTGATATTGGTAAGTTGTAGCTCCAAGTTCTGACTTCAGTTGATCTTCATTACCTGGTTTGAATTTGAAAAATCATGGCAAATTGTTAGATGATAATATAGCTAAAATTAGTAATGTGACATTTGGAAAGTGGACTATAAATAAGCATGAAATAGTGGTTTTGATTGGTTTACATTCACAATGGGGGAGAGCCAAAAGTGATTCCAGGCACATAAATTGATTTTGGTATGAGAGCCGGGCCTTCTATTTCATAGGAACGGCCCTGTTGGAGGATGTCAATTGGAATTGATGTTGCCTCGAGAATTAATTTCTAACTTGAACCTAGTATTTAAAGCTTTGAACTCTAAACATGATTTTTACATCAAAATTTATTGTTCAAGTCACTTTTACGTGAATACATCAAAACACAATCCACTCCACATTTATCTCACTTTTAACTAAAATCAATTCATTCAAAATCAATTTTTATCACTAGAAATCAAACACTCAAACTGTGTAGAATTAAATTAACATAATTTGAAGAACCTTGTATTTTCTAAGGTACTTGAATTTTAGTAAGTGAATATTATTTTCTTGAAGCAAAAAACATCACTATTGTAGCTTTACATGGAAACAAGAAACAATAAAAAGACATTCTTACACATGCTTACCATGTAGCAGGTTTTGAACTTAGGAAATTCTTTGAGATGAACCAGTGAGGCAAGTTAGTGCTTTCAATACTTGAGGTGTTAATTCAAATTCTTTCAACTAAAAGAAAAAGGTAAAGTTTTCCATCTGATGGGAGACTAAAGTGCACTTTTTATTTTATTGAGTACAAAGAAATTCCCACATAAAATCAGTTCTCATATGTTTCAAAAAGAAGTCAGATGGGAGATTGGGAAAATGCATAGTAGTAATTGAGAATCACAGAATCCAAGAAAAACAGATCTCAAAAAAGGAAAAAGCAAAAGTTTGAATATCTTTGTACTTTAAAATATAAATAACATTCTTTCCAAAAAGTTGGCTGCATTCTCTCAATTTCTTTTGTCTTAATCCTCCGGTTTTTAAGGGAAAGTGACTCTGATAATCTTGAGTTTGACACAGAGGTAAGTAAAATATGACTAAGGTGAGTTAGGCTTCGTACTCAAGTAATCCTAACTTGCCTCATTCTCCTAATTTAAAAAGAAATATTGTGAATCATTTTATGAGTGTTGATTTCTGGTCATTTCCATCTTACTAGGTCAATGTATATACTCTTAAAAGGTGATATGAAATAGTGAAAACTATTTGCCTCGTGAACCCTATTTTGATTTTTTGGTCAAAACTCATGAATCACATTGAGACATTTAGGGAACAAAGAATAGTTAAAAAGGGATGCAGATAGGCCAAGTATTTCACTAAAACAGTCCAAAGAAAGCAAACAAAACATCATTCAAGCTTATAAACATTGAGTTGGTGATGCAAGTATTAAAATTTTTAAATTAGAATATGAGATATTACCTTTTATATATGACATGAGGACACCAAGAACACATCATAGAATCAAGCATCACATCAAATGAGTTGAGGATTACTATGCAATCCTGTACAAGAAAGAGAAGTATTACAAATGAAGTGAGACAGAACAAAAGTTTATATGACATGAATTTATGGAATGGAATAGATATAGGAGTTAAAGTGCAGTACAATTTTACCAGGGGATATTCATATTCACAAGTATATAATTTTGATGATAAAAAACACTTTCATACTGAACTAAAAATGACAGCAATAATGAGTGCTTTAATTAACAAAGGCTTTGTGATGAGTACTGTACTACATTACATTAATTTCCACTGGTTGGATGCAGTTGAAATTAGACCAACATTATATTAAAGGACAAAAGCATAGTTTGCATAAGTCTAAAGTCTAAAACATTTGAAATTGAGAAGCGTGACATAAAGTAAATTAGGATTAGCTGGCATATTGTGTACTGATGAAACAAAGTTACATTAGAAATGTTGTTTTAAATGAGTTTGTATTTCATCCCAATAATCCGAAAATCATATCTGACCAATAGGCGATCTCCAATAAAACTAAGGGTATATTTGAATTACAAAATATTTTCCATTGAGTTTTGAATATATTTAATTACAAAAATTTCAACTTGATTTCACTTTATTTCTTGTTTCCAAATGTAATCATATATTTTTTTTAGTATTTTTCTGTGTTTATAATAAAAAAAATAAAGTGAGAATAAAATGGTATATTTTTTAGTCATAATAACTGAAAAAAAAAATGAAAATTAAAAATCAAACAGATCCATTATCCATAATTTTTCTACTTGAGAAGCTGAATCCTATACAACTATTAAATTTTTCTGTAGCTTGCACATGTATTTAGGGGCTCTCTCTAGTAGACAAGCTATCATTCATTAGATCATGATGTGAATGTGATGTTCTCTATCCCCATTCTAGTTTTGAGAATGGTAAGACTGTCGGTGCTTAGTATAGCACTATTACACATTATGGGAAGAAATTAATGAGAAGCATTGAGACCAAAAATTCAAAGGTCAGACTTTCAGATCGGTGCATGGGGTTCTCTATCCCCATTTATAAAGATTCAATGATATTTTTTACTTTTAAAAAAAAAAGTTTGTTGTGTAATTAGTGTATGAGATTTGTGTATGATTATTACTATCATTTGTGTATATAAATAGTCATTGTTGAATTTTCATATTCAAAACAAATTTGAAGGGGTAAAGGGTCTTACATTTAAAGCTTCTGATCCTTTGTATTGGTCACAGAAGTGTTCATTGGAAGAAAAAATATCCTAAAATTATGCGTAAGAATCACTGATGTGAGTACACAACTTGTTACATGATAAAGGACAATGATACAAGGTAATATCCACATCAAGTATTGGAAAGATCAGATAAATTTTCCCACAGAAACCACTCAACCTTGAACAACCACACATAGAGCTTCTCAAAATTATGCAAGTCACCAATATCTTCAGGCATCTATCTCTTTTTTTTAAGAATCAGCAAAATTTATTCTTGTCGAGTATATGCAAGGCGCAGAAAAACTCGCGGCAAAAGCAGAAATAAATACAATAGGTACCGATATACCGGAACAACTAAGAACCCCAAAACCCAACAAAGCCTCTCGGCCAAACCAAACAGCTGACAGAAACAAAAACCACCCTGCAGCTAAAAACAGGTAGTGAGGCTGCTATATACTTCCTAGCAAAAAGAGCTAACAGCAGAACTACCGAAGACAGCATACCCCAGCCTCACCAACCGCACCGCAATAAACAAATCAACTACCGCAAAAGACAATCTTTTGGGTACCAGCTCCATTCATAGAATAAACAAGCCGGCAATTTCAACCGACTCAAAGTCCACCTCCAAGACAAAACCTAAATAGCCTCCACTTCACTTGTTGAAAATTCTTTCATTCCTCGCTTTCCAAATTGTCCAAACCACCGCATGCCAAATTAGCCGGTAAACTTTACGAATCCTTTTGTTGCTAGAAACATCATTCCAACACTCCCAATGAATGTATGAATTTGGAGGTGTCAAAAAATTGAATCCAAGCCACCTCATTAATCTATCCCACACCTCCCTAGTAACCTCACAATGAAGGATTATTAATCTATCCCAGATGTTGAACCAATTTGATTCGGTTCCCCCATCCAACTTAATTATATCCCTCCACCACGTAGATGCATGATTCGGCCAAACATAATCATCCCCCCTTCAGGCATCTATCTGTGTAATGTTTACCTGATTGACATTCTACAATTTTGATTCAGCATCTGCGTAAATATGACAATAACCATATTTGTGTAGGTTTTTCAAACTATCTGCATAAACCTACAAATGACATTCTACAATTTTGATTCAGAATCCCGTTCTGTTTAAACCTACACAAATGATTATTTTGACCGGTATTATATCTAAATGTACATCTAAATATAAAAAGTTTCATGCCAAGATGGGTGTCAACTGTGAAGTTTGTTAACTGTCCTATAAAAAAATATTACATACAGACATAGGCAATTCCTTAAAGTCCTCAAATTGTTGAAGGTGTCAAGCTCCAATTGTGTATTCTGCTCTCTGACTGAGCTTCAACAAATCTGCTCATTCAAAACCATGTTCTGCATATAAACACCAAAAAATCAAGCAAGGAGAATATTGTTGCTATATTTCTTCATTTAAGAAGGAAAAAAAAAAAGTAATTTATCAATTCCACAACAAAATTACATCTATTTACATATTCCATGATATTTCGTAAGCTCATTAAAACAACAGAGGTATATTTAGTTACGATCAAAAGTTAATGTTTAAACAGACAATTGCTTAATAAACAAGGTAACCAGTTAGGTAATCAAACTTGGATTTTTTTTTCTCACTAAATTTTATATGTAATGTGGCCAATTAACAATAACAGATCATGAAATCAATTCCAGATTCAAGACAATTTATATTGTAGCTCGGCTTCTAGAACACATGAACTGCTAGTTCTTTGACATGTTATCCAAATTTGAGCTTATTATAAATAATTATTATAATAAATATCCGGTGCTTTTAAGCTGATAAAGTGACATGTTTAGCACGAACTGCAAGACGACACAACATCTATAAAACCCAGTTCTGTTTCAAGACAGAACATGTCAACATTACATGGATCAATTTAAATTACAACGTGAATCCTTAGTGTGTTTTATAGTAGTTCCAATTGTTTACATATATCTCACTTGCTTAATAAGGGAAAAATTTATTCTTCACAAACCAAGATGTGTATATACAGGGTGAGTGGATGGGCATATACAATGGATTGTTGTGGAGAAAATAGTGAGGGGTTGATGAGTTTAACAACATGACACTTTGGAAATTTCTCTGATGTGGCTAAAATAGTGACATGGCATTCAAGGAGATGACTTGTCGCTTAGATAGTTTGTGGGTCTAATTTAATAAAAGATATGTCGTACCACGAAAGGCTGCTTATTGAGAGATCTACCAAAGATTTCAAAGGCCAACGGTGAGCAAGCATCGAACAACCTCCTATAACATCACTAAATATTGTTTGTTTTCAACAAACATGATTAGGTTCACATTTCTCATCACATCTAAAACATTTTCCTTTTCTGATTTTTAGTGCATTTCAACCTGAGCAAGCCTTTTGTACCTCTCACTATACTCCTCCTGCACGCTTCCATATACTCCCTCCGTCCCAAATTATAAGCAAAAAAAAAAAAAATCACACTTATTAAGAAAACTAAAACATAAGAATTTGGAATATAGTTTTTTGTGTTTTCTTTGGAAAAAGTTTCATAGGAAGATGTAAAAACAATTTTCATTGGCTATTGGTTATGGAAAAATTGAAAGAAAGAGAAAATTGAATGCAATTTGCATTTAATTTTATGAGAATAAACAAAAGTTTTTCTTGAAAAAGAGATTTTTTAAAAAAACAAGACTAAATAGGATAAAAGATTGTCTTTTTTGCTTATATTTTGGGACAAAGAAAATGAGTTTTTTTTGCTTATATTATGGGACGGAGGGAGTACATAGTAGATTTATTCAAACCATAACCTTTTGCGTACCTTTTGAACTTGTCAATTAAAGCTGCCAGAATCTGTGCTTCAAACTTTTGATCTGTGCATCATGCAAAACCTGCGACAACTATTTCTCCTCCTTCTCTTGGTTTTCATGAAACTGCTTGGCTTATCTTTCTCCTACCCAACCTTCATGAATGTGCCCCATAGACTCCAATCTTGACTCTGTTCTTGTGGTAGCCATCAAACAGTCACATAAATTATTAACAGCTCCTCGGAAGGGCTCTGAAACCGTCTGATAAAACTTGTTCGTATTACGAAGGTAGAGAGAAGAACCTTGAAAACCAATCCTACTTGCACGTAATGCAGCACCATGTGCAGGAATGATGGACAGAATGAATATGAATCCCCTGGATTTTCAGGTGCAAACTGTCAAACAATGAACCATACCGTCTCTCAGTTTCGCCAAGTATTCTTCAAGATTGAATGCATCTGATGTTCAATTCGTCTAGAAATATGCATGTAGTGTTCTGTTTCAGAATGATTTTTATCATGTCTCCACCTTGACACTTCATCTTCATAGGCATCCGCAATAAGTACAACTTTGTTTCAAATTAACTACAAAACACTGAACGTATGAACAAAATCTATCAAATTAGTTAGTAGTTCCAAAATATTTGGTCCCTCCGATACTGTTTCTTAAGGTATTTCTTTATCAAAGCCCTATAACTCCACTCATGTTGTTGTGTCTTGTATTCCATAAACGCCTCCGAACTCAAGTGAAAGTCACCTTTACCTAAAACCTCAAACACAAACGGATCCGTCAACAACCGCGGACAATCATCCACATCCATTTTATTCAAAACAAACTCCAAATTCCTTCCAAGCCTTCTATCCAAGTAAGCATCCACAACACAACCATAAGTAACCAAATCAGGAACAACCTTTTCACTTCTCATATGTTCAATACTAAGATGAAGATCCCAAAACAACGCCATTCTCGAAAACGCCAAAGCGCGAATATTAAACGTCGTAACATCAGGACGAAACCCTAATTCAACCATTCTAACAAACTCTCTCTGCAAACTCTTCATCTTAAAATTAGCAGCATAAGAAAGCAACAAAAGATTCCATAAAAGATTCCCTACATTTCTCCTACCTAAACCAACATCTCTAACAAACTCACCCAATTCATAGAATTTTCTCCTCTTTATATAACCATAAGCCATAGCCCTAATCACATTTTCCTCAATCAAAAACCTTGATCTCTTAAACCTCCCATAAGTATTTTCCATTTCATTCAAACTACCAAAAACACTATAACACAGAAGAATTTCATTACCTGTTTTGGAATCTATTTGAAAACCCTTTGAAACCATTTCATTGATTGTTTCTTCCATCAATTTCACTTCTCCTGCAGCTCCAAAACAAGAGATTGCTAATGAGTAAAATCGAGGCAAAAGGGTCAATTTTTTTGAATTGAGTGAGTGAAGAATTTTGATGATTTCGTTGAATTTGCGTTGTTTTGTGTAAGATTTGAAGAGTTTTGAAATGAAATGAAGAGATGGGTTATATGAACTGTTTAAGAGTTGTTCCCATGTGGTTTGTGATTGATGAAAGAGGGAATTTTCGGTGTAGTGTAACATCAATGAAGGTAAAGAAGAGTGTTTGTTGTGTCTATCATTTTGAAAATGTAGTGAATTGGGTTGGTGAAAAAATGTTTTTTTTGAAGTGGGGTTTTGGAAAGATTGAATTTTGTTGATGGGGTTATGATGATGATGATGATGTGGTTGTTGTTTTGGTTGAAATGATGATGAAGAAGATGAAGAAGAGTGTTTGAAAAGAATAATATTATGAGAAGTGATAGAAATTGTTTCCATTGAGAATGAATGAATGATTGGAGAAGAAAACAAGATTATGATTAGATAATGTTGTTGAGTTCGAACTTCAATTCAGGAATAAAATTTTATCCGATTAATCACTTGAAAAAAGAGAATCATAATTGAAGATTATCAACTAATTTCTTAATTGAAGATTATCAACTAATTTCTTACCTAAAATCTCCAATTCAACAACTTCAATAAAAAGGTAAAAGAAATAATTTGATTGATAGAATTGTTCCTCTTATTGACATTTGTGATATTTTTATTTACATTTTATATAAGTAAAATTATTTTTGAAGGAATATAAGTAAAATTATTGTTAATTTTCTTTTAAAACTATGGTCCAATTTTTTTAGAATTAACTCATTAAATAATACGAATTGTAGTATTTAGTCAAATAAAAAACATCTAAAATTTCTCTAAAAATTTGTACCTCGGCAGGATGAAGATGTTACTGTATTAAACAGTTTTTGGGTTTAGGCTTAAATAGCTAAATAAATTATTTAATTATACACCAAAAATAAATAAATTATTTATGATATTAAATAAATATGTATATGCGGGGTTGCGGGGTTGGGCAGTATAGTACCCATACCCATTTAAATTGTGGGTATTACCCAGACCCGTACCCAGACCCATGAAAACGGGATTTTATCCTTTCAATTATAGGTATTTTTTGCAGGTACCCATTAGACCTGGGTCCAATTGCCATCTCTATAAACAAAAAAGATATTTGAAGTTCGAACTCTGATCCATGTCTCTTTAAACTATTTAATAAGACATTTGTTAGCATTTCAAATAGACTTGGTTTTCCTTGTAAATATATTTTTAACAATCCTTTGTAAAATATTTTCAAAAAAAAATATCCGTTGTAAAACATTTAACCTTCAATTCTTTTTGCGTTTTACTTTTCCCACCTCATAGGTAGTTTCTCTTAAATTAGCACATATTTAAGGAGTGTTGCTTTTTGGATTTCCAAACTGTTGTATTTGGATTTACAAATTTTATTATCTACTGAAGCTGTTACTAGGTTGAGTCACAGGTCGCTCTCTTTAAGACGTTTCGTGGCACTGCCCAAAATTGTGCAAGGCAGACTATCAACCACGCCGCCTCCAGGATAAAACAAGCCCAGCTACAACTGTGCGGTTAACTACTGCACTGTAGAAAACTGTTCGAGATATACACCCTCAAATATGGTACTAAAACCACTCTTTAATACTGAAACCACTTTAATATGGTATTATTACCATTCTATTATGGTGCTAAGACCACTCAAATATGGTGTTTCCACCATTCTAACCTTTAAGTTCTCCAAACCATTAATATGGTACTAAGACCACTCAAATATGGTGTTACCACCATTTCTCCTCAAATAGAAAAATATTGATAATTTTTATATACCGTTAAGATCATTCTTAATTTCGAAGGGACATTGTTTATGATCTTAAAAGTACTCTTTATTCCGAAGGGACATATATTATCGAATGGACTATGTTTTTAAGACCATTCTTAATTCCGAAGGGACATTAAACCGAAAAAGGGACTATGGTCTTAAGAACACTCTTAATTCCGAAGGGACATATATTACTGAAGGGACTATGTTTTTAAGACCATTCTTAATTCCGAAGGGACATTAAACCGAAAAGGGACTATGGTCTTAAGAACACTCTTAATTCCGAAGGGACAGAAAAAGGAGATAGGAGAAGAATAGCTCGTTACACAAGCTGGAGGGAGAAGAGAGAAAGAGTTCCCGACAACTCAATGAAACTCTTTGGTGTATTTTTCAACTGAGTGGAGTTCTCTATTTATATAGAGATTCTGTAACTGTTTTAGCAAAAATTGCGACAACAATTACTCTAATGGATAAGATTAAAATGAAGTTTATTCATTAATCAGTTCAACAACACTTGTGGATATGATCAAAAGAAACAAATCTGGTGGAAACAAACTATTGGATTTGAATGAAGGAAATATAAAAATTTAATTAAATTCTTATTCTTATCACAACCACCATAAGCTAAATTTATTTATGGAAAGTGATATTCTCGAATAAAAATAATAATTACTATTATTTTTATCATTATCAAGTATTTAAAATTAAATACCGCAATTTAAACACTATAATGTGTGTGTTCTATTTTATGTGGGACCCCCACACTCTATTTTTTCAATTCACACCACATTAGATCAAAGTATAATTACTTGATGTTTAATCTTCCAATTTATTTTCCAACACCACACTAATGTTCCAACAAGGAGTAACGTAATTGTAAATGTTTCTTCCAACAAGCTAAAGGGTTATGTTCCTCTCAAAAAAAAAAAAACAAAAGGCTATGTTTTTGTTTGGAACATTGATATTCACCTATATGTTTCATTTGACACTACAAAATTTTCAAGTTAGTACAATGTTCCAAAATTCTTGCTAGTTTAATATTTTTTTAGTTTTAAAAATATTACTTCAACTACAACAGATTTTGTCTGCATAGCTAGTAAATATAATTGTAGTTAATTTTCTGCTTTGTTCTTGATGTTTGAAATCAGTTTGTACCATTTACATTTTTCTTGTCATCATACCATATTAAAATAATATAAAATGAAAAGGACTCGATAATAACTAGAGCTCAATGATTCAAAAGAAAAGTAAGGAATTATGATTACTGGTAAAAGACAGAACTGTAAATGCAATGTGAAAAGACAACATAAAAACAAATATGGCTACATTATTTTATATCAAATTGGAAGCTTGCTTAGGGTGGAAGAAACTGATTGCAGCTTAGCCAATTTAGATAAAGGTTTTCAACCATTAATGCCAAACAAACAATGTGTGTTCACAAATATCAATGCCATTTTTCCTTGATGAAGCTGATATTTAAATAACTCGTTACTTACTATGAAATTTTTACAGCTTTTAGAAAGCAATATCATTTGTCAAAATCCCAAAAGACAAGAAATTATGTTCACATATCAAGTCCTTATAAACTAGCATATTTCCTTTTTTTCTTCTTGTTCTCATTTTCACATTAGACACACAATACAAAATTACAAACCATAACCATTGTTCAATGCCATGGCCACCAACCATGGTGTCCTTACATCTCTTGACAATGCCAAGACACAAAGCTACCATTTCTTGGCAATAGTGATAGCAGGAATGGGATTTTTCACTGATGCATATGATCTCTTCTGCATCACAGCCGTTACAAAGCTTATCGGTCGATTGTACTACTCTGATCCGACTAGCCATAGTCCAGGAATACTTCCAACAAACGTAAACAATGCAATAACCGGTGTTGCGTTGTGTGGCACCCTTGCAGGGCAACTCTTCTTTGGCTGGCTTGGTGACAAACTTGGTAGAAAAAAAGTTTATGGCATAACTCTTACTACCATGGTTGGTTTTGCTTTAGCATCAGGTCTTTCATTTGGTTCCACGTCGAAAACCGTGGTAACTAGTCTTTGTTTCTTCAGATTCTGGCTAGGATTCGGCATCGGTGGAGACTATCCTCTATCAGCTGTGATCATGTCTGAATATGCTAATCAGAAAACACGAGGAAGTTTTATTGCTGCTGTTTTCGCTATGCAAGGAGTTGGAATATTGGTTGCTGGAGGCGTAGCCATGTTGGTCTCGAAACTATTCTTATCATACTTTCCAGCTCCTGATTTTGAAACTGATCCTGTTCTATCTACTCAACCAGAAGGAGATTTTGTATGGAGAATTGTGTTAATGTTTGGTGCTGTTCCTGCAGCATTAACTTACTATTGGAGAATGAAAATGCCGGAAACTGCGAGATACACTGCTTTGGTTGAAGGAGATCACAAGAAAGCCGTTGAAGATATGGCAAAAGTTCTTGATAGGAACATACTTTCAGAAGAATCTAATACCAGGATTGCTATCAGGCCACTCGAGTCACACTCTTATGGACTCTTCTCTTCGGAGTTTCTTAATAGGCACGGCCTTCATCTTCTAGGAACAACTAGTACTTGGTTTTTATTGGACATTGCTTTCTATAGTCTTCAATTGACACAAAAAGATATTTATCCAGCTAGTGGACTTGTATACAAGGCTTCCAAAATGAATGCTATAGAGGAAGTGTTTCAGCTCTCTCGAGCGATGTTTGCGGTTGCCTTGGTCGCCACGGTACCTGGATACTGGTGCACGGTTTTCCTAATTGACAAGATCGGACGATTCAGAATCCAGCTCGTTGGATTCCTTGTTATGTCTGTTTGTATGTGGCTTCTAGGACACAATTATAGATCATTCAGGGGAGAAGAATCTGCATGCAAGAATGGTTCAAAATATGGTTTTTGTAATGGAAACCCAGTCATGTTTGCTATACTTTTTGGACTTACACTTTTCTTTGCTAACTTTGGACCTAATAGTACTACATTTATAGTGCCGGCAGAGCTGTTTCCTGCGAGGCTCCGTTCGACATGTCATGGGATATCCGCTGCAGCTGGAAAATCAGGAGCTATTGTTGGTGCCTTTGGGGTGCAAAGCTATATAGGTAATGCTCATGATAAATCAAAAGGAACCAAGCAAGCAATTATGGCCCTTGCGGTTGTGAACTTGCTTGGATTCTTTTTCACTTTCTTGGTGCCTGAAACACAAGGTCGATCGCTTGAAGAAATCTCAGGAGAGGAGAAAGATTTCCAAGGAAACAATTCAGATGAAGAAATAAGTGGTGAAAAAGATGGAACAAGAAACGCTAGTGTCGATAAGTCTCCAGAAACTTCAATGGTTTAGTTCCTAGGCGATCCAATTCAATATGAGAATAAAATTGAAGGATCAATAATAGTGTTTGTTTTAGTGACTTGCATCATAAGTTATTTAATGTCGTGCATGTTTGTTTAGTTTTGCCTTCCAAACTGAGATCAAAATAATAATGTCAGTTTATGTAACTGCCATAATAAGTGATTCTTGGTTAAATGTGTTTTTCTTTGTTCTTCCTCACTACACTAGCATCAGATGACGAAGAACCAAAAATAATAGTGCCTATTGTTGTAACCTCCATTATATATGCTTCTGTTTTGTTTCATATTTATCAACATAGTATGTATCAAATTTGTTACTTTTGATTGTATCTCTTAGATTCTCTAACAAGAATATTTGTCACTTCATCCCATGACATGATGACACCAACAAATAACCATGAGACAAAAACATTTTGAACCTCTTCAATTTTTTGGGTTTGTTTTAAAACATGCCTCCAAAAAATGGAGAGCTAGCCGCTAGGTGAAGGAAGAATGCACATGTAGGTGACGTATGAAGCACTAACGGCGAGGCAGACACGAAAACTAGACACAACATCAACACGGATAATAATTTAAAAAAATAGAATAATTGTATGCGACCATATGTGTCGGTTTTGTGTTAGTGTCATATACCGACACGTTGCTTTCCAATTACTTCTGAAACAAAACTTGGTTTGATTTCACTCACTCCCAGCTTCTTGCAATTGACAGACTTAAATTATTTATGGCTTTTGAACATCACAGTAGCACTTGGTGTGTTTGGAGATTCTTAATTAGAATTGATTCTAACATGTAGCTAAGTTTGTAGCATATGTTTCCGAATGTGATTTTTACACTAAAATTAAAAACTCAAATGTAATCTTTGCCCTCCAGCTTCTCAATTAATCGGTTTTGACTCCTTATTTTACAATTTTGCGAATTTAGTCCCCTTTATATTTTATGGCCCCCTCATGTCAATTTTTTACATGACATGACTTTCTTTTTACACGTGTTGGATTTAAAAAATAAAACATAGTACTAAGAAGTCAAGTGAGTTAGGTTTTTTATATAAAAAAAATGTTATAATAAATCATTTTCCCTGATAAATAAATCATTATGCCTAGTTAGTTCATCTAGTTATTTAGAAACTCACAACTTTCCTCACAAAAAACCTTTTGTTTTAGCCTCAAAGAAAAGAATAATATTTTCTTTTTACCATTCTTCATCACCGTTGGGGGAGAATAATTTATTAATAACATTTTTTTCTTCGTGATACATCAACCTCACATGACCACTTCTTCATGTTTTTATTATATTAAACAATTTAATAAATTCCATTATGCCAATAACATTCACACATGGTCCAGAAGTCATATCTTAACTCATAAAAAACTGAAATTGTTAGGCTGAACACTATGACCGGAGTTCGAAACCCGACATCTTCACTTATGTCTGTGTGAGTATATAATGGCTTTGTCATTTCCTCTATCTACAAAACAAAACAAAACATTCATACACATGTACAAGATGACTATGTCAGCGAATATTTGGTCAAAATTGACATAAGGAACAACCAAATGTTAAATAGGGAAGAAAAAAAAAAGGAGGAGTTAAATAATTGAAAGTCTTTTTGTCTATCCTCAGTTTTTGACGAGAAGGTCATTGTAATCGAAATTCAATCGAGAGGTAAATAAAACATAATCAAAATACACACGAGCTTGATTGTCTTTGAGTACAAGGTGGCATTCAATTGTATTAGCATGCATGACATACCAAATCATAACATATGCAATCATAATTGTTCTGAATTCGTTGAAAATCACACCAATAAAATACTTGTGTGTGGAGCAAAATAATCAAACAACCAAAACAAAGTGGGTGATAGTTATAAACACAAACAAAAGTAGAAAAACAGCGAGAGAAAGAAAGAGAGAACACACGAAATTTGTTTACTTAGTTCAGTCCAATATTGAGCTAGTCTTAGAAGAGAGCAGTTCTCCGCTTCAATATAATGATGAGTAACTTTACAAAAGAAATATCAAAGGATTACAAGAATAAGTCTTCAAACTTAATTCTACCCAAAGTCTCAATCTCTTCCTGGGACCAAGAGACTCAATT